>CM050398.1:59018355-59618355 GCA_027562975.1 Rhynchospora breviuscula | reverse complement strand
TCGATGATCCAATGATCCAATCAAACTTTTCAGTCGGCAAATTTAATCAACTTCATCAATATCTAAAATTAACTTTCTAATATATAGTTTGGTTTTCTTCCTTTGAGTTCGGATGGAAAAATAAATGAAGGATTGGGAAGAGAATATATATCAAACAAATATAATGTGACAAGGACACGTGGAGAGGTAGGTGACAGGTTGCAAAATTTAATTGGACATTTCTTTCAATTCGGCAAGGAGGTGTGGTCAAAGCGGTTTGATTTTCTTTCATATAATTTCGGTCAAACCGGTCAACTCTAGTCAACAGAAGTCAAAATTGGTCAAACGAGTCAACACTGGTCAACCATAGTCAAACTAGGTTAATGTCGGTGGGGTGTTACATGCATGATGTGTTAGCACAACATAACATGACATGACTAACACGACGTATCAACACGACATGAATTGACACGACTAACACGACATGTCAACACGACTTGACACGAATCACACAACTAACACTACTTGTCAACACGACATGACACGATATTACATCTTTTGTCTTTTAAAATGCTATTAGTAAGTTTTTTTTCTTTATTTTTAATTTTTTAATAAGTTTTTTACTTTTAAAATAATAAAATAATCTGATGCGTCGAGGATTTCAGAGCTTCTTTTTGTGTGATCCTATGAGAATCTATATCTTGTTGGCAGCAGGATTAAAATTTAGAACAACCAATATAATCTAAAAATTAAAATTTGATTATGTTTGATAGAACCTTTCCAATGTTCAATAAATTTAATTACAAATAAACCACAAAGGTCTAATTTATTTTTTTATGTTACCTTTTTATATTTTATAAACCACAAAATTGTAATAAAGAATGACTTTTACATGAAAGCACGGAAAAATGTTCATCATATGATTTTTGCATGACTTTATATTTTAGTACACTTTATTATTCATCATATGAAATCTTTATTTATCATCAAGTTTTGAAATGTTTGATTTTGTTCAGTACCATTTTGGCCTTTAATTGATATTTTCAATTTTCTCATTTAAAAATAATAAAATAATCTAACAGGAAGTGTCAACACAACTTAACATAAAATTTTGACACGACATGACTGGATTAATTTTTTACACGACTTGAACCATTACTAAAAGTTTGTTCTATTTTTTAGACAAATACTTTTTTTTAATAAAGGACAAAGTTCAATATTAACCTACTATTTGTCCTAAATGATATTTTAAATTATTTCAATGATCTTATAAATGAATGAGACTTAGAATATAATTGAAACATAAGAATGATATCTTTTTTTTTATGCATATATTATGCTAATTAAAGAATGATATATTTGCTTAAGTAATGCTAGAATCAAATATGTTTGACATAAAAATCGATTCGAAAATCAACTGTAAAAAGTTGGTCTCTGTCGATCCAAACTGCTCAATGTGATCTCTATATTAAAATCTCCTTAAAAATTGAATTTTAAAATTTTGCTAATTTTTTAGCTATTTTTTTTCTGATTTTTAAAACTGGAGGGTCCATAATTAATTAGATTGAGGATTTTCTAAAATTTTAAAAAATTAGTAAAAATTTTTTTTAAAAAATATAAAAATTCGGTCTCCACGAAGATTTTAATATGGAAAATAAATTGAATGCTTTGAATCAACTATTTTTATCTCAAGAAATAAAATTTGATCATGTTTGACAAGTGTACATGTCAAACATATTTTGACTCTTGCAAACAAAATAGCTAGCTCTCCTAACAAAAAGCTTATTAGTATCATGTTAGTTAAATTTTTTTATAAGGACAAGCCCCATAATTTTTTAGAACCATTACTAAAAGTTTATCTATTTTTTGGACGAATAATTTTTTTGGAATGATAGACATGTTTAGAATTAATCTATTATTTGTCCTAAATATTGTTTTTAATTATTTCAATGATCTTATAAATGAATAAAGCTTAGAATATAATTGAAACATAAGAATGAGATCTTATTTTGACTGACTAGGGTTTCATAGCTAATAAGAATGAAATCATATTATTTGACAAAATTTTAAAATAACCTTGTTTTAGTTTCAATTGTTTCATTTTGAAATATATTATAGCACGATTAAATAACTAATAAAAACTACATGTAATTATTGTTTATTTTTATTTAAAATGCTCATTTTGATGATATTTAGTTGTAAGAGAGAATGTGATTTTTTAAACCAAAATAAAATTATTTTTAATTTAAATTTAATTTCATATTATTGAGTGATTTTTAAAATGAAAAAAAAATTAATGTACAATTTTTTAAAAGACCAAGCTTGAAAAGCTTAATAAATTTTATAGTTCATCATATGAAATATTTATTTTTCATCAAGTTTTGAAATGTTTGATTTTATTCAGTAACATTTGGCCTTTAACCTGCAATAGACAATGTCTTTAACCAATTTAAGACTCATTTCATTTTATAAAATCAACAAACATGAAAATTTTACTTGTAAGATAGATTGTTATTTTTTAAATCCACATAAATTTATTTTAAGTTTTAATTTAATTTCATATTTTTACTGTTTTTTTATTCAAACATCTTCAAATTTCATTTATTTCATGTTTTTAAGGAATTTTTCTTTTTTACAATTAAAAAAAACCCATTACAAATCAACGAAATTTATTTGCATTGCGTATGTTAAATGAACTTTATTTGCTGTGTGAATAATATATTGGAGTATAACTATGAGCTTTTGTAGTAGTATGACTCAATACATGACTTGTTAAATGGTGAAAGGACTTGTTGGAGTCTTGTGTGATATCGTGTTGGCACGAACTACTTTTTTAGTCGTGTCGTGTCGTGTCGTGTCATATCATGTTAAATGGTAAAAAGAGCCAACATGATATGCATTTTGACACGATATGGCTGACACATCATATGGTGCTGTGTTGACACGATCGTGTCATGTCATTTTGAAAAACACTAATTGTTATGCTTGATTTCTTTTTTTTTAATAAGATGGTAAACATGTGTTTCATTTGCACGTGTCACGCATATGCAATTTACAAAATATAAATGGCAAACATCTATTTCATTATCCATATCGAATATCTTTGTTGGCAACAACAAAGGATTGTCGTCTAATATAGATGGTAACCTCTATTTCTTATGGACTGTTTATGTAACAACAATTGGCTCCTTCTTTGCATATAAGAAATAAAAGAAAGTCTTGATTAGTTTGGGATGTTCTTTGCAAATATGGAGATAATAGTCGGTCTTTCTTTATTTTGAAATAATAGGTTACCTTTCTACGTTTGAATTTAGAGGGGTTAGTACGCAGTTATTGGTACCAATTGAATTTAAGAGTTAAGATGACATATGATTGGATCTCTCCTCTTACGCCGGCAAACGCTGCATAAGCTCTCTAAAAGAAAAGACGTGTGATTGGATCTCTTAATTAGACATAACACTCACAATTGATTCCAATGCCAATTTATGCTTTGTCCATTAGCCACTTCGTTCACTAACTTACTTACAAACAATTTCATTTGCATCATATCTGATGACACTGGACTTCAAATACGTAACATCATTATATAAAAATGCAATTTCAAGCATATACAAAAGAACAAATAGTTGGCATACAAATTAGTGAATTAAACACATAGAAATGAAGTAATGAGAACTTAATTCCAAGTCTTCCTCTTCCTCTTTGCAAATAGTCTGGCATGTTTCTTGCAAATTCACCAAATACTCCATACAAAAGTTGGATATTAATGAAAAATATATCCTCAAAGAACAAAAAATCTTCGGGATTTGTTTCTTGTATATCACAATTGATTGTCTGATTTTTTTTTTCTTATCTGTTGATTTGTGTCAATGTTCATGATGTAATAATGAGGATAACCTTGATAGTAGCAGGGGTGTAGGGCATTTACTGGTAATCTGGTACTTGTTAATGCCAGGTTTGGGTTTCTTGTATATCACAATTCTTCGTTGAAGCTTGAAAACCAGAATTTCAATCTCAGCAACATTAGGTTCAAGAACATCGGGTAGTGCATCACTCATTGGAACATCTGAACAGTAATTTGCAAGGTTTCTTCTGTTGGAGGTTTACTGAGGTCCCCAATTGTGGAACCTAAGCACGCAACTACTTGACTTCTCAAATTTCTTGAACCAAATTAAGTTGTTAGACAATGGTCATTATGTAACAACCTATAATTAAGTTACCCACTTAGCTCCTTCTATTGGTTGTTTCTACAAATCTTGCTCTGCTCTGGTACCCAAGAAGAGGCAACAAATTAAACCAGGTGAAGGTCGGGATGGTGGATAAGAGTTCACGAATGAGAATGGTAGGAGAAGAGGCGGAAGAAGTTGTCGAATTTTCTCGGACCAACGAAAAAATTAGAACGCGTATAGATTTATTGCCTTCGCCGACAGATTCCTTTTTTTTATTTTTTTGACATCTAAAGCATGGAGGAGAAGGGCCTTTCAGTGCTTAACGGAGAGAGACGGAGAGAGCATAATGGACATGATATACCAATTTTACCCCTCCAATCTTGTACGGTTGTGATTCATCGTTGAATTTTTTTTGGGTCCACCATAGCATAAAAAATATTGTGCGAAAAACATAACGACCTATAGAACAACATACATGCATATCGCGCCGGAGCTGCGTCGGAAGCGTTAGTTTTTTTCACTAAAGTTAAATTTTTGACATAAATATACTATTGTTACTCGAGTAATGCTAGAATCAAACATGTAGGACGTTAAACACGATCCAAACGTCGACCATTAAAATTTTAAACGGCCGATTCGAACCACTCAATATGATCTCTATATTAAAATATTCTTTAAAATCAAATTTTATAGTTTTTCAAATTTTGTAATTATTTTTTTCGAATTTTCAAGAGAAAGTTTAATATGCACTATAGTACATAGGCAGTTCTATGCACCGCGGATTTTTTTGGAGGTAATTTTTTTAAATTGACAAATCTAATTTAACCAATCTAATCTACATATTGAAATCTCATAGAAAACTAAATTTTATAATTTTTGAGATTTTATTACTAGTTTTTTCGATTTTTTTTTAAAACCTGTCATTTTTTGAATTTGTAAATAGTAGTTTGTTTCCAAAAATAGCAGGTTTTAAAAAATTCAAAAAAAATAGTAATAAAATCTCAAAAATTGTAAAATTTGGTTTGCTATAAGATTTCAATATGTAGATTAGATTGGTTGAATTAGATTTGTCAATTTACAAAAATACTCCCGAAAAAGTCCGTGGTGCATAAAACTCCCTATGCATTATGGTACATATTAAACTTTCTCAATTTTCAAAAATGGAGGGTTCATAATTTTTTCGATGAGCATATTCAAAAATTCCGAAAAAATAGTAAAAAATTTTGAAAAAAATATAAAATTTGGTCTCCATAGAGATTTTATTATGGAAAACAATTTGAACGATTCAGATCGACCATTCTAATCTCAAAAAATAAAATCTTATCATGTTGGATGAGTGTATGTGTCCTATATGTTGGACACTAGCCACTCCATTGTTACTTATGTATTTTAAATGGTAAAACATACATATTTTTCCTTTTTTCACACCAAAAGCCTAAATGAAGAAAGTAGTTTCCTATATAACACACAAAATCCTAGAAGTTACATTTACTTGAACAATTGTCTAATATTGACACTAAGCTATCGAGCTTATTAAACATAGATTTTCTTTCCAAATGGGAAAATAGATTTTAGATATTGGATGAAATTAAAAATGATTAGCGTATCAATTAATTGAACTACACAATAACGAAAGATGCAAAATGAAAAATGCACAATATGCTTCGCAGTAATATCATGACTTGTAAGTTAAATATCTTTTTGCAAAATTACTATCTGAATTATAAACAAATTTGAATTATTTTACTAACATTAATATCATTTTATAATTATCTGAATTATAAGTGATTTTATATATTTTTAAATAATAAATTAAATATATTTTTGAAAATTTTTCGAATTACAAGTGATTTTCTCTAATCCAACATGGCCATAGCTCATTAAGCACGGCTATATTGAATTTATATAAGTGATCATTTAACAAACTTTTTGGGATTTAATATCAAAAAGATATTTTTTAACCTGCCAATTTTTTTTTTTAACGTTCCATCGATGTAAGGTGGCTAGGCCTGGGATTGGACCGGGTCTGTCCGTGGGCCCACGGATCGGACGTACCATTTTTCTCAAGTGGACCGAGCCTATTTCGAATAGGGCCGAAAACTCGGCTCGGCCCTCACATAAACCTACACTCTCGAACCTTGTCGCTTTCTCGCCGATCGTTGAGCTTTCAGGGCTTGAAGCTTTGCTTCTTCCATTCTTCGAGCTCCGCCCCTGAAATCTCAACTCTAACTCTCAAGCTTGAAGCTTCGGTTCTCAATTGATTTATCTCGAACGAAATAACCATTTTTTTTTAACACGAAATCGCTTCAGGTAAGCTTCGTGATTCTTTTTTCTCCTATTTTACACTCAAATTTGCCTTCTTAGTTGTATTCTCGTACTGGAAAATGTCCAATTTCGTGTTTTTTTGGTTATACGGGGAACAACCCAATTTCTCCTATTTTACACTCACCATATTACCTTCTTAGTTTCTGAAAATTGCCATGCTACCTTCTTAGTTTCTTGATTTCTATTTTTATTTGATCACGTTAGGCTGAGTCAGCCAAGAGGTCTTAGCTTTGGGTTTCAGCAAAGATGTTTTCTTGTGTTTTCAATATGTTGTGAACTCTACTTTACACAAATTATGGTGTTATTTTTCTAAATTGTGACTCTTATTTCAATGTTATTGTAGAGACCAGTGATTCAGTTTTGATAATCAAGGGTTAACAAGGGAGAATAAACAGAGCTGTATGGGGTCCACTGAACAAGACTATTATAAGTGCCGGCGAAGACTATATCATTCGCTTCTGAGATTCAGAGGTTTGTTCTTATCACTTCACATGTCATCTAAGATTTTTTGCTAAATAAGCATAATGTTAAGCTCACTCACACCTTAATTAAATGTTATTAATGTGAATCAAGCAACGATTCAATTAAGTCGGGCTTTAGAAACTTAACTTTTGCAAGATAGTTGTGAATCTAATTTCCCTTGAAAAGAGCAGAAAAGAGCAGAAAAGAAAAAGTGTGATAAAAAAAATATATGAAAGCATGGATAACTCGTATGTCACTGCCAGAGGTACTGATAAAGAGTATTGTCTTCATGGATAACTTGTATGAAAGCATGGATAACTTGTATGTTACTATATTTTTACAAGTTGTTTTTCAAAAGTTATACTCGACACGACATCTTTTATATTTTTGACAATATAATCTGACGATTGCTTCTTTTTTTCAAAAGTAATTGATTTTCTATTGTTTGGAAAACACCAGTTTGACTAGAACCGAAAGAAGGTTTGTTTTCCATTATCCATATAATATTTTTAAAAAGAAGCGGAATGTCACTTTTATTGAAAGTTGAATACTTGCAATGCAACCAGAATTTGATTGGTTTGATTTTATATTTTTATTTTGATTTGTACTTGTGAAAAAATGAGATAGCCATATTGTGTTAGTTGTTACTAGTATAGATAACAAAGTGCATGTATTAATTTTTAATTGGAATGATGTTATATTCTATCTGGATTTGGATGGATTGCATGTTTCACATTAATTTATGATTCTGGTAACACTTTTTTTTTGCAAGGGCAATTGTGGTAAAAGGGGGAGGTTGATTACATGATTTAAGAGCTGTTTATGTGGCTGTTGACAACCTTTATTGTAAGTGCTCTCTTGTTCATGTACTTGTAAGTAGCTAGAAAAGAAAAGAAAATTGGCAACTTTTTTTGATCCGCGATACAAGTTCATCTTTTTGGCGTTTTGCTTTAAGAAAGCATATGGAGATGGATACGAAGCAAGGCTGGAACATATTCGTGGTTTGGTGAATGAGTTCTATGAGAAGTATGAGAGTTCTACTCGTGCGGACCGAGTTTCAAGTGTTGGGTCCATGCAAGTTGGGAAAAAAGTTTGTGAGAAACAGAAGCTTGATGAGGAATTCACTCAATTCAAATCTGAAAATGTTGATTTCAATTCAACAATGTCTGAGTTGGAAAAATATATGCAAGAGAAGCTTGTGGACACGGATGAAGAAAACTTCGACATTTTGCAATTTTGGAAGAAAAAATTATGAATTTTATCCCACACTTTTAAATAGGGCAAGGGACTTTTTGGCGATGCAAGCATCAAGTGTAGCTTCTGAGTTGGCATTTAGTGCAGCGGGCCGGTTGACTGATCATCTTCGCACCTCAATGAGTAGCGAAACAATTGAGTCACTTGTTTGTGCGAAGGACTGGTTTGGGCCGAATGACTAAGTATTTGACTTGAACAAATACCTACCTTTAATAAGGAGATCTTGATTAGTAAAGGTACATCAAATTCCTTTGTCATGGTTTAATTTATTTTTATTTCAAACTTTGATATATTCCGTTGCACTGGAGAATAAAATGCTGAATATGTGCATTGGATAATAAAATCCTTTGTGTGTCTTTAAGGCTTACCAACAATCAATTTTAAAAATATTTGCTGATTTATTTATTCAAATAAATCTCAAAAATATCTTTATTGATTCAATTTTCAAATTTCTCAAGTTGATTGCATATATTGACAGTACATGCGAAATGCATATATTGACAGGAATGTGATGCACGTTGCATGATTCAGGGACGAAGCTACAGCATGATTGGTGGGTCCAGGGACCCACCTTGAAAAAAAATTTATTTGAAGTAGTACCTATATGTAATATGTAAATAAGAAAATTTGCCTGGACCCATCTAAAAAAGTTCGAAGGACTCATCTTAGGAAATCAGAAATTAATTTGTTTCCTCTTACGAGTGATACATTTGACGTTATGTTGTACATATATTTAAAAAAAAAAGTTTATGGACCCTGCTAACATGAAATCCTAGCTACGCCCCTGGCATGATTCTTGCATGATTATTGATGCATTAAGAGAATAAATCAATTTGTGATTAAGTTTCTGATTTGGTTTGAGTAATAATAATAGCTGTATAGATAAAGTTAAACATCTCTTGTATAGTTAAATTAATTGAGAATTGGTTGAGGCATTCGATTTTGAAATTGTGCAAAGGAAGTTGCTTCCGTCTTGTATATTCAATATGGGTTATACTATCTGTTGTTGCTTAATTAATGATGAGACTCACTAGCTGACATGATTTATGGGATATGGATGATTAAAACTGGAATTTGCAATTGTCTTGTGAAATTGTTATTATAAGGCTATGGGTAGGTACCAACTTGGTATCATTTTGGTGCGGTTCTATTTTTGTTTGCACTGGATAATAATATTCCGTTGCACTGGATATATTTTGTTCCTAGTAGTGAGTATGTGCTGTTAGATCTGTTAATGTTATTTGTAAAGATAAATTGTGACATCAACTGTCAATATTGATACAGTTTGTTTCTAATTGATCAGGCATGCTCCAGTTCAAGCAACGAAGAGTGCATATGTAGGTACTGTCTTGACATTGTTTCAAGCAATGAAGAGTGCATATGTAGGTATTGTCATGACATTGTTTCACAAGCAATGAAGAGAGCACATTTTAGTTTTTTTTCCCCTTTTTTTTGTTAATTTACAATTGAATTGTGTACTTGTTTATCATTAGATTGACAAATGTTAAGTTTAGAGAGAGGAGTTCAGATTCTTGTGTGATGATGAGATGATAGATGCTTAGATTGTTGTCTTGAAAATTACTAAACTATTTAGAAATCTAATTTGTGTCTTTCTTATTTATGTGTCAACTTCATTTTGGGGAAATTTTTATGTTATTGTACTCTTATATTAATTATGGTGTACTTTATAATTGTTCAATCACTCAATTGTATGGTATTATACCATGCTAATTAGTCTTAATTGCTTTTGTTTGTTTTTCTTCTGATACTAGTATAGTAGTATTTTTGTCAAAATATATACACACAAAGAAAGTTAAGGTCCTAATTTCGTACCTATGACATATAATTCACATCCTCAATGTCTAATCATATTCAAATGGCTGCTATATTTCATATTTTTCTTTATTTTAATAAAATTGTTTTGAATATCTAAGATACAGTTAAACTATTAACTGTTGGAGTTATGTCCTAGAAATCAATATTTTAGACTTAATTTTAGTTTATGCTCTTGATGATATTTGATTATTTGTTCCTAGAGTTTGCTATTGACAGATCATTCAGGTTGAGAATCTGAGTTGTGGATCTCTATGTATCATTTTGATTAAATGACAATAATAATCTGAAGCGTCCATAATCTTGATAATTAACAAGGAACATTAATTATCATAGAAGATTATGCAAGTTAAGTGATGATTAAGTTCCGCATATCATAGGTAGAGAGTTACCAACTTAATTGCATATGTGTATGTTACTGGAACGTAGCACAGGATTTGATCCAATGAAATAAATATATGGATTGTGTTATATGTCATTATTTATTTCATATGAGTTTGATTCTGAATTTGAGATGGTTCAGCTTTTCCACATGAGGATAGGTTCTATAAATATCGTCTAAAGCTGATTCCTGATAAGAGCAGCTCTACAGGCTTTATTTATGTTCTCTTGAATTGTGCGGGAAAAAGTTGTTCATCAAGACAACCATGTCCCTCATTAGTATACCTAGTGAGTGATGATATCTATTAGGTCCCTTGATGGAGTTGGATTGTTCGCCGACAACTTGTACAATCAACTCTAGATCAAGAAATGTATAAACTGCAAGAATGACATATTCCTATCTTGGTTTATACAGTGATATCATGTGACATAAGAATCAAAAGTATAGTATTCATTTATGTTAATTGAAAATCACAATGTGTTGCTAGATACCGCTTGTGATTATTGAAAATAAACGGTACCGTTTATTTTTATGGCCAACATGACATAAATCCTCCAAGGGTCATACAGTACGAAACTTTTAATGAACACTGCATTAAGTTTAGTTTATTGTATTGGAGAATACATATATGATATGTTGAATGATTAATTGTAAATATCGTTATAAATAATTATTAAAGAAATCATATGAAATTAAATTAATGCTATGTCTAATCCATTAAATATTAGTCAAGTTGTTGACAATATTTTATCTCAACATAATTAATATAATTATGAGCATTATATTAATATAAATGTACTATATGATTATATATATCATATGAGCTTTTTTTATGCATAAATAAGAAAGAAAAATGAAATATGGCACTTGGGCTTTTTGGCTCATATTTTTGGACGAATTTTGAGGAGGATTTTGACTCCTTTCTCAAGTCTAAAGTGGCTTGTGTAGAAAGTTAATTGACTAGTCAAAGTGACTTGTAGAAGAGGTCATGACTAGTTTATAAATATACCATTCATTTGGATGAAATGATTAGACAATTTCTATCTCCTTCCTCCCTCCTAGGTGTCATTTTTCATGGGTGTTTTGACCACCATAATTAGTCTCTCTTTCATGCACATAGGGCTCATGTGTTGATCATAGTTGCTTTCAATTGATTGCTAGAATTAATTAAAGGAAAATTTGGATTGGGTTTTCTCTTATTAAGTTACTAGCATAATTTTTCAAGAGGATGATTAATTTTTGTGGACCTTTTGACATTGTAAGAAGAAGAAAGATGAAAGGAGGAGGAGAGCACGCCACCAACCTCAAAGTCTTGGTCGAACATTCTCGTTGCGATACGAGAAGAAGTAAAATTCATTTTCTCCATCCTTTGTGCTTAAAATTGTCGATTCCACTATATCCCTTTGTTGTACTTAATGTTTAATTAGTTTAAATGTGATTTAAAATAAAAATAAGTGCAAAACTAAGTTCCTACATTAGCAAAAATAAACTATAATATGATATTTCTTAAACATATTTCAAATGTTAGGGGGACCAAGCCCCCTTTGCCTCCGCCACTGGGCTAATAGCGATTAGTGTGAAAGTGTTTGAATTTGTAACCTCGTTGAAGCTCCACTGGCACCTTCATAATTTAATATTTAATTACAGATTGGAAATTAATTAGTAAATTTTTTTAGTTACTCGCTAATAAGATTTTTTGGTTTTTCAGGATAATAGACAATCCATCATAAGTTGTGGCTGATCAAGATTGAGAGTATGATTATATAAGAAATATTTTAGCCTTAAATTTGAAATCTACTCATAAAATTAGTAATACAAATAAAATCAACTTTTGTATTATCCAGAATTCCTGTGTTGCGTGAGTGGATCTAAAGACTAAAGTAGAGGGCGTAGTTCAATTACTGGATTGATTTAGGGCCAAGTTCAAGCCGAACCTTGTATGAATATAATTTGGATAAGGCTGCTGAGTTCGAGCTTTTTCTCTCAAAAAAGGGTCGAATTCGAATGTGAGCATCCCGTCTACATTATGGATACGGACAGGGTTCGGGGCCGAGGCCCACCCATATTGAAAGTGCAAATGATGGTATATTGAAAGTGCAAATGATGAACACTAAGATTGATGATAAGTTCACGGCATACGATCAACGGTTCACCAAAATAGAGGAGAGCATTGCCTCTTATCATGTCAAAACCAATGCCTCGCTCATAAACATCAAGGATGACATCCATAAATTTTGGGCCGATGTGGATCTCAAACTAGCTAAGGGATCCTCAAACGGAGGAGGCGATGAAGAGGATGTGTGACTAGCCGTACCAAGAACCAAGCCAAGAACTTAGCCTAACTCTAGCCTTTTTTGCTTTATGCTTTTCTTAGTTTTCTTTTGGATTTATCTTTCGGCTTTATGAATTTTAGTGCTAAATAGCTTCTTGTTGTTGTATGGCTTAGTATGAGCGTATGAACTTAATGGTTATTGATTTAGTATGCTACTTTGCTATATTTTTTTTGCTATATTCTTTGCATGCATTTATTACACTTGTATGGTATTAGGACTTGTTTTTATTTAAGGCACTCTCCATAATTTATTTAGTTGCTAGATTCTTTTTGAAAGGGGGAGCTAATGAACCATATTTCATAACTTTAGAGGTTTAGGGTTTGTACCAATAATCATTTTCCCTAATTGCAAAAGGGGGGAGAAATGGAATGTGAAGTAAATTGTGTTGTTCTTAATTTCTATATTACTTGTCAATTTACTTAGGTGTTGTTTTGCAATTCGACAAAAGAAGGAGATTGTTGGTTTAAACAATTAACTCTCTATTTGTCGATTTGCAAAACAACACCAAACCTTTAAACTAATGCTTCAATTTAGTGAATTTTTTAGCGTTTTAATTGAAGAATGGCTTAAAGCAAGTGTAGCACAAGTTGTGGAGCTTCAAGAGACTTCATTAGGCTAGCTAGAGTCATTAGTTTAGGTATATTTTTTCTCTAAACTAATCTCAATCAGTTTGCTGGTGAAATACTCAGTTTTTCTGTTCAGCGTCATACAACACCATCTGGCGTTACACAACGTTCAGTTGTTTAGTTCGAAATTGCAAAATTCTCTGACAATGTTGATGTAGCGTCACACAACGCTCACTGGCGTTGGGTAACGCTACATCACAGAGTTGTATAACGCTCAGCAGCGTTGTACAACGAGAGATTGAGAGAACTTGGAACTTAATCTGTTCCTTCTGTCAGAACGCTATGCAACGCTACCTAAAGTTGCACAACGTTACTGTCCTCTGTTGTGCAACGTTGTTCAATGTTGCACAACGCCCATAAATCTCAAGTTCTCTCCCTTACTGAACAGCTTTGCTCCAAAGCTTCAACACTGTATAACGTCATAAAGAGTCGTATGACGCTCTGTTGACTTTGTCAGATGTGTTTCTCATCGATACCATTTCGTTTACCAACGAAACAGTCGGAATTTCTGACTTTGCACTTCTTCGTTGTGTAACGCTCTCTGGCGTTGCACAACGCTCTGGTAAATCAAACAGTCAGAACTTTCAACTTTACACTCCCTCGTTGTGTAACGATCTCTGACGTTTCACAACGCTTTGACATATTCCAACGGAACTGTCGGAGTATTCATTTGGCAGTATGTTCCTCCGTTGTGCAACGATAAAGAACGTCACACAACGATCTGACAAATGTCAACGGTAATATAAAATAGCCGTTTGAAATTTCAACGGTCATATTGAACGTTGTAAAACGCCGTATGGCGTTAGGCAACGTTGGAGTAGATTCTTGACTGTTTTGGAGCTATTGACGCCCTTTATTTATACCAGCCCATTTGGAACTGGTTGGGGACTTTTGAAACCTTGCAAAATCCTTCTCTTTGAGCTCCAAACAGCCAGAACCTATCATCTCTTGTTCTTGAGCATTTCTCTTGCAAATCATTGAGATTAGAGTGCATCAACCAAGCCCATAGTTTCATTAGCTAGATTATTGAGTGATTTGGTTGAGAGCCTCAATCACTTGTGTTATTTGGTGATTGGTTAGAGGTTAGCCCGATTCGCCTCGGGTTCCTTGTGACGAGGTGATTCGGTTCAATTTTGTAGACCCGTTCGGTTGGAATAGAACGGAGCGCACCCGATTTGGTGGTTGCGAAATTCCCGGAGACGTACGACTAAGGCTAGCTATTCTAGCGGGTCGGAACTCCATAATCACATCGCTTGTCATCTCTCTCTCTCTCTATTTACTTTTACTTGTCTTGCATTTGATTGTTTGTGTGTGAACCAACTTGAATTGTTTGAATTGTTAATTTCCGCAAAATTGTCCAAACCGGTTTAGAATTTGACTTCGTGCCTATTCACTCCCCTCTAGGCCTTTATTTAGGGACAACAACTCTCTGCCTATAAGTGTCAGATGATAAAGCATCATATAAACCTCACATGACAAAAAACAGAATGATTGCATCAAATTAGATAAATAAGTCCTCATGAAAGCATTTCTAATTAATTTTATGAGGGAAAATTATTTAGTACTAATACGTTAATAATAATTTGGTCTCCAAACAACCAAACAAAAATATCGCATCCATAGTTTAAGTTGGTAAATCAAACATGCTTAAAAATTAGTATTAATTTTCCTAAATATGCAGCTTGCTGAGAAACCTAAACAAAATTTCAATGTAAGTACTTTTAAATGAGAGATCGACAATAGGAAAAAATGCACCCTAATTACAGAAAAAGTTTAGTTCACCTATGGACATTGAAAGCACCACATACCTAATTTCACTTGCAATTCCATAGATTTTTTGAGTTATTTTCATCATATCAGAGAAAAATGCCCATATACCAGTAAATAGATAAACCTAATATACCAGTAGATAAATGAACCTTGTAAAAGAATTCCATTATTGCTTATGTAAAAGAATCCTAGGTTTATATATCAATAAGAAAAAAAAATGCAGACCTGTCCATGCCATCAATTTGAAGATTATGCGATTCACTAATCACCAAATTGTCAATACTAATCATATTTCCTGAAACTTAAACAAAAAGCAAAAAGCAATATTACCATCGGTATGTTTGAAACCCTTGAATCTTTTTCATATCCATCAAGTCCAATCCAAAATCTTTCTCATAAGAACCCAAAATCAGTATGTTTGAAGGTAGAAATGCTTATTATGTGCTATGCTAATCACATCATCACCAAAAATACACATTTGACATGAACAAACGAAAATTCATCATTTCTAACTTTCAAATAAGAAATTTTTAAATGGAATGCACAACAACTCCAAAAGGATATTCTTTAATAGAAGAAGTTCTAACTCAACAGCCTCTTCACTTCATACCTAATCAACACCACAAAATCGATATTTTAATTGGCTAGTAAGGGTATGCTCCAGAACCCTAACATTAAAGGAGAGGAACAGAGAGGAGAGTAAGAGTTGACCGGAATTTGTTACCCTCTGATTTGGGGTGTAGAAGTTTATTGTAAAACTTCCGAAATTTCAGTGTGCTCTTCCATCGTCTTCTCTTCCCTTCCGTCGTCTTCTCTTTCTGCGTGGAGCGAGTAAACACTCGGGCAGAGTAAACTCGTCCGATCGTTCCGTTACTCTCCTCTCCTCTCCCTCCGATTCAGTTTTCTGGAGCACAGTCTAAGGATCTGTCATCGTATTTTCTCCCAAAAAAGTTTAATTTGTGCTATTGTTGTTGAAATAATTCCAAATTTGTGCATACATATTTTTCATAATCTTTTTTTCCATCCTACACCAAATCAGAACCTCAAACCTGGAACATAATAATTCGCACAAAATAAAAGCAAAGTCAAGTCAAGCAAATTTTACACTTGAAAATCTATAAGTAAATTGAAAGGAAAAAAAACCAAAACTGCCACACGGAAAAAGAAAGAAAGTAAAATAGGGAGGGGAAAGAGAGATTACTTGTCTTAGTGTAAGCCTCCAAATTTAAGAAGTTCGGAAAGGTTCTTAGATCGACAAACTTGTGAATGAGAAATAGAAAAGCAAACCATTCAGTAGCTAATCTCCAAAATCCATCTAAAAAATAGAAAGAGGGGATAAAGAAAAGAAAATCAGAAAGAAAAAAAGGAATAAAGAAAGGAACTCACAGGCGACCAATAAATCAACCCTGAGCAGCTAAAACGATGTAGGGTTTCCTTATTCGGAGAAAAAGAAAGAGAAAGAGAGAATAGAAAAGATGGATTGCAGGGAAATACTTATGGAACGAAGAAATCGAAGAGGCAAATGATAGAGACTTAAATCCGATATCAAATAAATTTATATTCCTTGTTTTACCTCACTAGTCGTTCTGGTAAAGCTAAGGGTCGAACTCAAGGGACGGTACAATTGATTACTAGATTTTACTTTCTCACGAAAGCTAAACAAGACAATTTTTAGAATTTTATGATTTATAAAGATAATTATCTAAAGTGCAAGTAATTAAATTATTTTTGATTGATTTTTAGTGTATTCTGGGCTCTAAATAAATGCAAGAGATGTCCTATGGTTTAGGACTCATTTAGTTTAGTTTTGAAGCTCTTAGTACACGTGTTTTCACATGGGCAGTAAGGATTTCGGACCAAAATCTATATAAGTCACTCCGAAATATGCTCCAAACTCTCTGTTCTAACTTAATAATTTAATACTATGTTTTGTGAAGGTTACTTGTCGACCATACCTAAATTATAGCCTCAGCCGTCGCAATTTAAGTTTTGGAATTGGTTTGGAACTCTGTTTTCTCCACGTAAATGACTAAGCCTAAACTTTCATGTCGGATTTTAGTCACATAAGCTTATTGTGTGGACTTTTTCGTCATCTCTCGGAGAATGAAACGGTTTCCTCGAGAAATTGGAATAAGCCTTAGATTCACCCCCCTTAAGGTTCAATCTCCGCGCTGAGTATCTCTTAACAACAAGAGGATCAGAACAAGAGTCGCTTCTTACGAGGGTTTATTAATTTTGCGGGTCATTTCTTTCCAATAGGCGCAAGCCCCTATTGTTAATTACCTCGTAGTTGCCTACGAGAACCTCTGATTAAGGGGTCTAAAGAAAATACGTAATGGGCTAGGAAGAATCGTCTCTTATAGTGACTTAATTGGTAGTACCAGACCTAATTGACGGGACTCAATTAAGTAACTTCTATATTTCTAAAGAATCTAAAGGTCTAAAAGAGAAAAGTAGTCTTGATTTTGACTTGAAAAGAGCATTCCTTCACATGGAGTCGTCATGGAGTCGTTTGAAGTCATTTTAAAGTTGTTTAGAGTTGATTAAAATTGCTTAAAATTATTTACATTTGTTTAAAGTTGTTTTAGAATCATTTAAAATTGTTTAACAGCTCTCGGGGCAACGGCGGGCCTTTTTGTGAGAGTGAAAGGAGTTTTACAACCTTCGGGGCCTCTTGGGCGGTCTTCTTGTGAAAGTTGGTTCTTTTACAACCCTAGGGACCTCTTGGGCGGTCTTCTTAATAAGAGTTAGTTCTCAGGGCTCTTAGGTAGCCTTCTTGTGAGAACAAAGGATTTTTACAACCTTCGGGGCCTCTTGGTCGGCCTTTTTGTGAAAGTTGGTTATTCTACAACCCTGGGGACCTCTTGGGCGGTCTTCTTGTGAGAGTTGGTTCTTTTACAACCTTAGGGGCCTCTTGGGCGGCCTTCTTAATAAGAGTTGTTCTCGGGACCTCTTAGGCGATCTTCTTGTGAGAATAAAGGGACTTTACAACCTTCGGGACCTCTTGGGCGGTCTTCTTGTGAAAGTTGGTTTTTTTACAACGCTAGGGACCTCTTGGACGGTCTTCTTAATAAGAGTTGGTTCTCGGGACCTCTTAGGCGATCTTCTTGTGAGAACAAAATTGAATTCTTTAGGCGGGGGATTATTTAATAAGAATTCAATTTCAAGTCATCTGAGGTTGATCTCAACCCCAGCGAGGGACTTTTCCTCAACGAAGAGGTTTCGGCTTTGACTTTGGATTCGCGTTTTGACTTTTAACTTTCTGATGTTTCTGTTGACGATTTTGGTGATTTTATGGCTTTTATTCACTTTGGCCTTTTCGTACTTTTGAGTTTCAGAAATTCTTTTTTATAGTTTAAAAAAAATACTTATTCTTGAAGATAGTTGTCTTGTGAGAATATCAGTCATTAAATCTTTTGCTATTTGAAGGTATTTAGGTTTTGGTTTTGAAATTTTTATTAAAAGACATTTAACGAGTTTATTATTTCAATTCCTTTACGATTTTGAAAGTATTTATATTTGAGAATACTTATCTTTGAAAGTATCATATTTGAAGTCTTTTATTTTGAAAGTGTTTAGCTTTAGTTTTAAGAAATTTGTTAAAAGGGAATATTAGATGATTTTATTATATTTCTAAGATTTACAAAGTTCATTTTAATAGTGAAAATACTTCAAAAATACAAAAGGCCACTACTTTGACATAATTTCATATCAAAGTATCAGTGAATTTGGTTTATTTGGATATTTAGAATTTTGCGGATTTTAAGGATATTTTATTTGAATTTTTTTTGTTTCCTACTATTTTTGGTGAATTTTTAAAGTTTTCTGTTTGATTGGATTATTCTGATTGGGCCATGTCATCAGGAGAGTCTGGGGTGTTTGCTGACTGGACTTGGTAGGGTGGCGAGTAACTTTCGTTGGGCTTCGATTAATTTCCATCTCTGGGCCTTTTCTTTTATTGGGTTTGGTTCTTAATGGGCCGATACTTTTAACTTTTATTCTTTTCTCTTTTAATTGGGTTTCGCGAAGCGGATGCCTGAGTTTAAACGAAGGAGGTGAACTTCGACAGCTAATCGGGTTCGTACCCGATAGCAATTCCGGTCATCGCGTCTTTGAAGAAAGAGCTTGGAAACGTCGTGAGGCCAGGGAGATGATGATGGTGACCTCTGTGAAGAAAGAGCTTGGAAACGTCGTGAGGCCAGGGAGATGATGATGGTGACCTCTGTTTTCGTTGCGTCGTCCTAAACAATTAGTCACAAGCAATTCTTCGATTCAGTCCTTATAACTTTCATTTTAGTGTTTCCGGCAACTGACGTTGCTGTAGTCGGCGAGACGAATTCCATTAGAACCACGACGTAAGGGGGAGGACGAAGATACGGTTCAATTGAATCACGTTTGTCTAATTTTGGCGACAGGACCAAGTGTTGATATGTTAGTACAGAGAACTTAGTACCAGTGAGAAGTGAGTGGTACCAAAGAGGCTCAGAGTGATTTCGGCATGTAATCACCATCATGACACATCCTAATTTATCACACTTACTACCTTTCTCATACTAATTTGGAATTTACACTTTGACTTACACGTTCTGGCCACTAAGATGTTGGGTTTTCTCATTCAACTACAACAAACCAAATCATGCTGTTACTTCACACAGTAACCCATCTAAGTCCTCAAATAAATTCAATTCAGAAAGGGCTGCACAAGGACTTAATTTCAATGAAATGAATTTAACAAGCTACCATCTATTCTAGGCATTTTGACTTTAGCAATTCAAGTTGGCTTATCATCACATATCACGTTCTTTACCTGTTTGACCAGCAAATTAATCAATAGTCAACTAACATCTGTGCAACCTGGTATTGGTAAAGCTTGGTTTCGGCTTGACTGAACAATATAATAATAAACACAAAGTGATTATAGTGAACGGTAAGATAACAATAACCATGTCGGTACATGCCAGAATCAATGCAGCAAAAGTAGCGATAATTAATAGGAGATTGAGCCTAGATGGGGAAACATTGATTTTCTATTAGGGATTATAATAAACACTTACACGGGTTACTTAATATAATTATGTCACAATTCACATTAATGCTTCCACCATAGACGATTACAAACAGCAACTTACCTATTCTTTTGCAAGCAAATGTACACATCTAATTACAAAATGCAATTCTAAGAACTTGTCAAACAGAAGTACTGCAATCACCAACAGTATAAGATGGATCTAAAATTTCAGATCAAGTCAGAGGCCAGAAGAGCATATCTTGAAGACAAAATTAGGCATTTTAACCCTCCTAATTTCAGTTATTGACAAATGACACCAGAATTTGTACTTAATCTCGTATTCTCAATCTAAACTAAACCTATGGATTCCCTAATGAAATTTGGGCAGCATAACATTTAGACATCTACAATTATACAATAGATTCCTCAATTTGAGCCTTTTACAACTCAAATTGCAGAAATCTGGGCCTAAAGATGAGGAAACCTCAACTTAAGCCATGGACTCGCCTAACATGAGCATAGCCTCAGGTTAAGCCATCTCTTCTCGGTCTATATCTGAGGAAACCTCAGCATAAACCGTGAGAGAAGAGATGCAGAATGGTCGGGGAATAGAAAGAAAGAGGAAGAAAAGGATAAGCATATCTGAATTCAAGTATCGATCTTTAATTCTGTACAAATTGCTAAACTTACTTCACTTAATCGCCTAGAACCAAGGAAACCATGGCCTAAGCTCTAAGAACACGAGGCAAGCATTTACACACGACATGAAGAAGAACCAGAACCGAAATCAACATGAAAGTTAAACGATTTACCGATCCTATGAGCTGATTGTCTAAGACTATAGAAACTATAGCTTACACTTTCAGATCTAGTTATCATAACGAGAGAGAAGAAGAGTTCAAACGATCTAATAGAGAGATTATCGATCCAGAAATTAAGAAATTCGATAAAGAAATCTAAACCGCGAAAGAATCAAAATCAATCGATATTTCTCAAAATTGAACAGTTTCAGTACAAATTACAATCGAATCTCCGCACAATTAGGTTTACCTTGACCTAATATACCTTTCTATAGTGTTGTTTCGAAGCTTCTTACAAGAATTTCCACTCCTCTCTCTAACCTATCAAGTGTACTACGAAATGCCTATCTCCTCCCTCTCTCTCCCTCTTAGTTTCTGGTGTATTGTGTCGATTCTTTTGTGAGTGTTATCAATGCCCAATCGATGCTCTTACTTCTCTTGGTCTGCTGCTTATATAGGCAAGGCTTCGGGTCCCCTTTTCATCTAAGTGCAATGAATCCACCTCTGGAGCCCGGTGGTTATGCCTCTCCTTCTCCAACGGATTCTGTTTGAGTTTGTTCGACTCTTCTTCTTTCTTTATTTCGGCTACTCTCGGCACACAGAGAACCGAGCAATGCTTCATGGGATTCATGGTCTTGGTTTCTTCTCATTTTTTTTAAACGCTCTGCGCATTCTTTTCCGTTTAATAAAGGGGTTCTCTTTTTCAAAACCTCAGCGACATTTTCTACCCTTCTTTTGGGTGCACTTGGTCCTTCATACACCGCGTTGCCTTCTTTACTCTTGTCCGTGGGTCTACGACGGAACGGGTGTAGCCAGCACGGCCTTTACTGTACGGAGGGAGATTTGAAACAGCGCCCATCTCTTCTCCATTCCTTCCCACTGGCGCTCTCCATTTATCCGATTTATTGTGTATTTCATGATTGTTGAAACTAAAATAATTATTTAGAGTTCTTATCTTTGGAATTTCTGTACCAAATTTCACGTGCAGCCTCAGGGAATTACCTATGATCAAATGGTTTCAAATTTTTTTCTGAAATGACCCTCCGATTATTTTTATTTATTTTCTCCAAGATGAGGGTCCTTCTTGCATAAAATGGGACTTCCACCAAACTTTTGAACCTCCTTTTTGCACCATAATTTTCCTTTCCTTATCCTTGATTTTTGGGTATTTTTCCATGATTTTTGGAGCTCATTTGCTATTTTCCATGATTTTCCAAACTCTTTGATTTTATTGGCCATGAAATTATTCAATTATTTCGCAAACTTGGCACCATAAAATAGGGTCAAACACTTATCATGTTGGATTTCCAGAGATATCTAAGTCCTTTCGGATCATTTAGAAACTACACCTTTCGGTCGTTAAGTTAACCTCCTCTTTCGAGCGTTTGGCTTACCTCAATTACTTAATCAATCATATGTTTAGTCTAGTTTGATGCCCTACAGATGTCGCGATTCATCCATAGATAAACATCAAGTAAAAAATAATATAACTAAGCAATTAATCCATCAAGTAATCACAAATACTAAAATAAACTACTATTTAGTCCTAAGACATAATTAACTAGCCTAACATGCAAGAAAAATAAGATACAAACTCCATTTGATCAAAATATCAAGAAAAAAGGAAGGAATAAATCAAATATCGCTTCTAATTCGAGATATCGATCGTCTAGAGCCGTGGTTGGATCAGTTCTATCGTTGTCGCGTCCATAATTGCTCCAAGGTTGCCGCCATGGCCGTGCTTCGCTGCGAGAGGTGGAATTTCACGCCTTTCGGCGTAAGAACGGTGGTGGAAAAGGTGAAAATTATGCTATGGAAGGTTGGATACTTTCTTCTCTGTATTTTCGTGCATATATGGCTAAGGAGGAGGCTTGGAAGACAGGTTAGGGTAAGGGTTCACGAAATCATACCATAAAATAAAGTTTTCATCTTCAAAACTTGTCAAAACCGATTTTTTCACACGATTTCGGACCGAAATTGTTTTCCAGCATTGCTCACCGATAGTATTTTGACCATAATTTTTTCATCCGCACTCCGATTGAGATGATTCAAAGATCGTTGGAAAACTTAGGATGAGCTCTACAGTGCTATGGATTCCATTTAGTCATTTTCTCCTCAAAAATTCTCCCTTTTATGCTATTATTATGTCCAATCCACCACATTCCTACAAAACAAGTTAAATTCTACGGAAGTATCCAATCTTGTAAAATAAAGCACAAAAGCACATTGAGTATTATTGGTTTGGATAGTATTTTGATATTAAGTACAGTCAAAATACATATATAAATAAGAGATATGAAATCCCCCCAAACTTAAATCTTTGTTTATCCTCAAACAACATCCTAAGCTTAAAGGAAACAATTATACTTAGATTTACAATCAAATCAACTCAAACCAAACAATACAATGAAAAATCGATCATTCAAGTTTACTCAAAAATTTCATATAATGAGAAAATTAAAGTAAGTTCAAAAATTCAATTCATGGACAAGAGTTTAATTTTCTTTTGAATTGAATTTGTGCCTTTCAACCCTAATGAATTTCATTTTTCAAATGCAAGAACCCTAGTTTCTCTTCATCAAAATAATTGCAAACTCAATTTAATTTGTCCGTTCTTTTTCATGTCTCGCAAAAATTTGTAAAGGAATTTTATCAAAGTCAAAAATTTCATAATGAATCCTTCAAAATAATTTTATTTTCACCAATTTGAATTATGCAAGTTGAGTCGTGGGGCTTTGCACCCTAGAGGATTTAATGCGAGTCATTGATCTTGTAAAAGCTACTGGCACAAGTCGCACCAGGGAGGTCGGTCCGATTTTTACGCATTTTTTCGCTACAGACCACTACGGATTCAAGCATTTTGCTAAGTTCCTTAAACCTCTGATTTTTGTGGTTGAGTTGGTGGAAAAAAGTCTTGACGCGTCCTCTTTTTCACAACTATTTTGATTTAAATCACTTTAGAAATTTTGCTCGTTGGTGATTCAAGTATTCAAAAACACATCCAGGTTCATCTTATAATTTTCAAAATTCATAAAATTTATTTTTAACAAAAGTTTGCAAGACACAAAATTGTTCACTCCACAAAAACTTATGAGAATTGACTTAAATTGTTTTGACAATTTGCAAGCATTCAAATTCAGGTTCTTTTATTCTCAAACTAATTTTTAATTCTGTCTATTGGTGCACAAATCAATTTAAAGCCTTTAAACATTCAAAAGTCTTTGAGAAAAAATTTTCAAAATGCTTTTAGAATTCAAACAGTGTGAAACAGTGAGTAATTTCATCAATTCAACCAAAACAGAGATCAAGCATGCATTAGAAATTGATTTCTAAATTTTCCAGAATTTAAAATGCAACAAAACAATGAAATCAGTGAAAATTTCAGACCTAAAAATGACAATTTCGTACTAAAATGTTGCATATTTTGTAATTTTTCCTATTTATCCCCCCTCCAAACTAATCAAAGCGCTGTCCCAGTACTGCACATTCACAGAAAATGTAAAGAGAGGGAAAATGACACGTACCAAATCATTCTTATGCAAAAATCGTGCTGCCCATCACCAATTTCGGACCAAAATCCACAGATTTTGGACCGAAATGTCCACAAAAAATGTATCGGCACTGCTTTTGTAGCTCCAATCTTCGTGAAATTTTGCCAATATGTTCAGAGAGAGATTCTTCAGATATGTAGAGGAGAAAATTTCAGTTGCATCGGTGAAATTTCAACATTCAACGGCAAAGACGTCTGATCGAGCGGCGACGGCAGTCTTGCGACACGCATTGGCACATGCTATGATTGTCCAATCTACCTGAAAATTTGGCATTGTGCTCACCAAAGGTTCTCTGAGAAATGTGGTGAAATAAATTTGGGGTTCGCCGGCAAGTTTCCAGAGTTCGACGGTGGAGTGGCACTTGGAACACCGATTCTCAAAAAATTCCAATGAGCGGGGATGTCTCATTTGCAAAAACCAACCACATCACATGATAGACCACTGTGATAGGAGTCGAACAGTGGTGTCGGATCTGATTTTGGGTATGGGTGCGGCGGTAAATCGTCGGCGATACCGTTGGAGCGTGCGAACATCGTGGCTTGTATTCTTATGGCTTGCAAATCTCATGAGGTCATGCGTCGGTCGTGTGCTTCTTTGTTACTCGACCCGTGGTGCTCTAGCGTGAAATTGTTTTCCAGCATTGCGCACCGATAGTATTTTGACCATAATTTCTTCATCCGGACTCCGATTGATGTGATTCAAAGATCGTTGGAAAGCTTAGGATGAGCTCTACAGTGCTATAGATTCCATTTAGTCATTTTCTTCTCAAAAATTCTTCCTTTTATGCTATTATTGTGTCCAATCCACCACGTTCCTACAAAACAAGTCAAATTCCACGACAGTACCCAATCTTGCAAAATAAAGTACAAAAACACATTGAGTATCATTGGTTTGGATAGTATTTGGGTGTTAAGTATGGTCAAAATACATATATAAATATGAGATATCAGCAAACCGACGTGCTATACTTCCTAGGGAATAAAAGGAATGGCTCATGGAACCAATAGCGGCTAAGAAGGGTCTCCGTACACGACTCACATGGCGATGCCATCTGACCAGTCCATAGAGAGCATCTGTGAGAGAGGGAGAGCAAGAACGTGAGCGAGAAAGAGAATCAAGAGTATATTTCTGTTGGAGTTATGTCCTAGAAGCCAATCATTTGATGGCTATGATATTAGTTTATGTTATTGATGATATTTGATCATTTGTTCCTAGAGTTTATTATTGACAGATCATTCAGGTTGAGGATCTGAATTGTGGATCTCTGTGTTTCATTTATAGTTAAATGACAATAATAAATCTAAATTGTCCATAATCTTGATAATTAACAAGGAACATTAATTATCTTAAAAGATTAGTATGCAAGTTAAGTGATGATTAAGTTCTACAAATCATAGGTAAAGAGTTATCAACTTAATTGCATATGTATATGTTATTAGAACATAATACAGGACATGACCCAATGAAATAAATATATGGATTGTGTTATGTGTTATTATTTATTTCATTTGAGTTTGCTTCTAAGTTTGAGATGGTTCAGTTTTTTCACATGAGGATAAGTTCTATAAATATCGTCTACCGCTGATTTCTGATAAGGGCTGCTATACGGACTTTATTTATGTTCTCTTGAATTGTGCGGGGAAAAACTATTCATCAAGAAAATCGTGTGTCCCTCACTAATTTACTTAGTGAGTGATGATATCCGTTTGGGCCCCTTGATGGAGATAGATTGTTTGCTAGCAACTTGATACAATTATCTCTAGATCAAGAAACGTATAATTTGCAAGAATGACACATTCCTATCCTGGATTATACGATGATATCATGTGACATAAGAATCAGACAAGGAAATACTTTTATTTCTTATGCAGGATTTGAATATTTGT
Organism: Rhynchospora breviuscula; assembly: GCA_027562975.1. Lineage (NCBI taxonomy): Eukaryota > Viridiplantae > Streptophyta > Magnoliopsida > Poales > Cyperaceae > Rhynchospora > Rhynchospora breviuscula. The sequence goes on along the minus strand of CM050398.1, from coordinate 59,591,977 downwards.
ATCAGTACATTATTTATGTGAATTGGGAGTCAAAACGTGTTGCTAGATACCGCTTATGATTATTGGAAATAAATAACGATTTATTTTCATGGCCAACATAACATGAATCCTCAAAGGGTCACACAAATAAAGTTTTAACCATACAGTACATTATTTATTTATTCACAGCAATAAGCGCAGTGAAAATATGATAAGTTGATTAATTAATTATATACCGTTATGAACTGTTATAATTAATTAAGTCAAAGAGATAATATAGAAATAAATTAATACATGTGCTAATTCCAAAATAATTATCAATGAGTTGATAATTAATTTTATTCAACATATTTTAATTGGTTGAATTGAAAATTCAGCTTAATTAAAAGCGCAATTTAATTGGACCATTAAATGAATGATTTAATGTGTTAATATGAGAGCAAAATAACAAAATAAAATGGCTAAATTAAGCTATTTCGTGGCCAGCATATAGGGGGTAATTTTGTCCATATTGGGTGAAAGAAGGATGAGGTTTGGATGCCTAAATATAGGGCTGTTAATTAAGGAAACAGCACCGCTAAATTTAGAGTTAACATCTTCCTCTCTCCCTAATTAATATGGACGAAAATTACAGAAAAAAGATCAGATTTTTCTCTTCCAAAAAGCTCTCATATTATTGCTCTTCCATAGAAATTCATGTGTTGAATATTAGCCACAAATTAAATAGTTAATTTTGTGAAGAAAGGCAACAAGGAATTAGTCCCGTTCTAGGGTTTGCTAGCACAAACCTCTAGAATTTGGTTAGAGCTTTTGGTGGACTCGAGGCCAGCGTGGTTGTGGTGATTGGAGGCACGCCATCGACTTCTATACCATGGATCGAGCCTTCCAATTGCGAGTTTGGAAGAGGTACGAAACTCCTCACCGTTTCTCATGTGTGCTTGATGCTTAAATACTAGATCATTTTTGTTGTGCATGATTAATTAGTTATTAATTAGTAATAAAAATTAAAATTGCACAAGGACTTGAGTTCCTAACAGTGGCATCAGAACTCTCTGGAAGAAAGCCATTAAAGGGCTGAGATCGACGGAATTGGACGGCTGCGATACAAAAGATCAGATGGACGATCCAGATGCGATTACTGTCGGGAGAACTGTTCTCCAACAGTTCTTTCGGATGCGGATCTAATTGTCCGCAATAATATATGTTTTGATTTGATTTGATTTTGATATATATTTAAAACTTAACTAACCGGAGCAACAAGAGAGGGAAAAAAAAAAAAAAAAACTCTCTTTTCGATATCATACTTGGGAATATAACAACTGGTGAGCTCTATTCTATCAGATACCAGTGAATGCAGGTATAATAGGATCGTCATTGAAATTTATTGGTTGCTAAGGACATGGAAAATGAAATAGTAAAATTGAGAGAGGAAATTCTAGGGGCTACTGCTCGAACAACAAAAGATGAAACTAAATAGGAACGGCTATACCTCCATGAGACTTATATACACACCTTTCATGACATCAATCTAGTAAAAGTTAATCCTTCATTTATAAAGGAACCGGCTCACAAATTGACGCCTAAAAGACCAAAAAAAAAAAAAAAAATCAATCAATGTAGAAGCAAAAAAAGCAGAGAGAAATTGAAAAACGCAAGTTTTAAAAAATACACCTGGTCATTACTATGTTTTAAAACTGTTAAAAATAATTAAAATTTTTTAAATATTAGAAACATGATATATATTATATACACACAGTCACACTTATGAAAAATGATTAAATTTTAGGTAAGTTTGTACGTTCATCAAACAATTCAAAATGTGCAATAATTCGTTCTTTAGAATCTTTAATAAAAAATTAAATGGCGTAAATTATATGAAATTTAATATATGACCAAAGAAGAGATTGATAAGATATATAACATATTCTCAAGAATTTTAACCGAACAAAGAAGAGCATTTCAATTTATAAGATCGACAGTGTTAAAATGAAAAGTATAAACGAAAAACGTCTAGTTCTGGAGAGAGAATGATGAAAGCTCACAAATCATACTTTATATTGGTCCTTTTTAATTGAAATCTTGTAAAATAGATGATCAGATTAAATGAATGTTCGCAAATAATTCAACTTACATTGTGACTTCGCAAATAATTCCAGTAGTCAAGCGCTCAAGCTTCTCTACAAACTAGAAAGACATAACTATGTGCATTAACGGGCCTAATAACGAGAACCTAATTTCACTAAAACACCAGGCCCTCAGATTTTTTTCATCTGTTTTCTGTATCACTGTATGACTGTATTCAACAGAGCTTATTGGCCGGCCCAGAGTAGTTAGCTAACAGGTTTTCCCCCCACTTTTTTAAATAATATTAAAATATTATAAAATATTAATAATAATATGGAAATAATTTAAATTATTTAAATAATAACACAATTACGGAATCTCGGATTCCGCAACAAGCTAATTACGGAAATCGGGGTTCCGTAATTAACTGGTTACGGAACTTAGAATTCCGTAATTACTATTCCTTAATTACTTTTCTTTTTTTTCTTTTTTTCTGCCGACAGCGGCTTTTTTTTTATTGTTAATTTTTTTAAATTTGATATATCTTTTATATTTTATTTTTTTTTATGAATTTATTTTCCTTTATTTTTTTTGTTTTTTTTGTTGTTAATTTTTTTAGATTTCATATGTATTCTATTTTTTTGTTTTCTACAGAATTTTATTTTTTATCTTTTTTGTTGTTAATTTTTTTATATTTTTTTTGTTTTTTGTTTTTTTTTAAAATTTCATATGTATTCTATTTTTTTAACAGAATTTTGTTTTTTATTTTTAATATTTTTGTAGTTTAAAATTTTGTATTCTAAAAATATTTCATATAATTTTTTATTATAAATTATATTTTGATTAAATTTTCTATTAAATTTTAATTATATTTTGTATTATATTTATGTAATATATTAGAAGACCTAAAACTTGATAAGTCGCAAAGTAAAATAAAAAAATATTTAAATATTATATTAATAAGCCATAAGCCATAATACAATTAACAAATCAACAGTTTGCCTGATCAATTACATAAATGCTAACCATAAACATTAAAAATAGTACATTCCATACGTATTACACTTAATGTCTTTGACATCTTGAAAATATTCTTGTCCCTAGGCGAAAAATTCCACCACGTATTCCGGTCTGTGCTCTGCTACTCGATGCCCCCTGACTTGTGAAATAGCGGGCTGAAACTGACCGTTGATCTACGCTAATAGAATTTCGGCGTGGTTCAATTCCTTCTCTTACAGGATTAATACGACTCTGAGTCCGAGGATCGATACTAATGGAATTACGGCTTGGTTCAACCTGGTCTCTGCGACTGGAAGTTTCACCTTGGTTTCCCGTAGGAGGAGGAGGTCTGTTCCTTGCACTTCTCGTCCTCCGTGTGTTGGTACGGCGACCAGATTGAAGTTCCTCCATGAACATAGGTTGTGGTGGGTTATTATTTGCTCTGGTTCGTCTTCTTTTATTTTTATTCTTACGCATCGCATCCATCCATATCCAATTATGATCCTTCTTTCGCCTGCCACGATTAATCATATTCCTATCAGGAAACACTACGGGTCCATCGTACCGAGGTCAGTTCTCTTCGTCTCCATAGCAGTGGAAGTCACTTGAAGACCAAATCTTTAACATATTCTCCGTACTGTACCGTTCGTCTACAAAGTCATCTACCTCCCACCTATATCTACCGCAAATGGCAACAATATGAGCACATGGTATTCCGGTCAGTTGAGGTTTTTTACATTCGCACGTAACGCGCCTACTCGATAGTTGAGGATCTTCCGGTTGGTAATCGCGCTTGATGAGAACTTTGTACTTCCACGTTTTTCCTGAAAAATCTTTCTCGTAGGGCACATGTACTTCGAATTCTCCACGTTCAACGTCAATGGTTACAACTGTCATCGGGACTGTAAATATGAATTTATATCATTATACATGAAATTAAAAATTAAAGGTAAATATAATGCAACTTGAAAATAAATTTGTACCTGCTCTAATAGTATGCTTCATCATTTTTAATTGCACCTCTTTAGGCCACCGTTGTCCATCTGCCTGTCTCTGCAGTGCTATTTGTTTCCTCTCGTTAAACCACTGCACAACCTTGTACCAAGTGCCTTCCACGAGTCCAACAACGGGTAGTCTTCTCTCAACCTTGTACCGGCTGTTGAGACTTTCAGATCCATTACTCGTCATAAGACCCCAACGAGCACCAGTGTCAAAAGTCTGTGCCCACCTTTCAGGTCTTCAAGGCTCATTGTCATCTGTCTCGTTTTCTTTACCACACTTCTTAAGGTAATTAATAACTTCAGGATTTGTCACTCGGAGTTCATCCCATATTTTTTTGAATGCCCTTCTTTTTTTCTTTTTAGCCAACTTTTCTCTAAATTTATGTGGTATACCTTGGTCTTTATCTGACACCGTAAACACATTTTCACACACATGTTGCATGCAATATCGATGCACAGCTAATGAAGGCTCCGCACTCTCTTGCCATCCGTATTGGGGTTGTTTAAACGTGTTCCTTATTCTCCAATGGCGATCCGAAACAATACAGAATTTTTTTTCTTCCCCAATAACTTGCCTCCTTAGAAAATTCATAAACCAACCCCAACATTCTTTGTTCTCAGTTTGCACTATTGCAAATGCTAGTGGAAGCAACCGCTGTTCTGGATCATAACCGCAAGCCGCTAACAATTTATCCTTATAACGACCTGACAAGAAAGATGCATCAATGCTAATCACGGAACTTATATACGGAACTGCCGCGATACATGGCCCAAATGCCCATGCTGCTGCCTCGAACATAGCTCTGTTCGGATCACCTACGCTTTTAAACAACCATTTGATTTGTGTCCCGGGTGTCGTCCTCTGTATAGCCAATAAAAGGCTCGGGAGTTTGTTGTACGGATCTTTCCACGACCCGAAAAGATGTTCGATTGCTTTCTCTCGCCCACGCAAAATCTTGTTATAAGTTGGTTGTACATTCGGATATTCTTTCTCTAATAGTGATTTTACGTCCTCTAAGGAAATACCAACATCTCTCTTTATTACATTTCTGATGCAGTTGGCAATAACCTCAGCCGTAAGATTGTCATGCGTGAATTCTCCGGCCCTTCTCACACATGTATGCTTTTCTTTATTCGTTATTATCTTCCAAAATGTACCTTCCATTTCCGTACGGGCATACAAACGCCACTTACAACCATATTCCTTACAGACCACTATATACTTCTTCGGCGTACTGACAGTGGCTGTGTGTTGTACATTTAAGTGTATTGAGTAATCGTTACAAGCTTGTATTAATTGTATTTTTGAGAGAAAAATTGTCCCTTCCGCCAATGGCCCAGATCCATGCGGTTGAGACGGTTGTGGGATGGAATTTCTATACTCAGAAATATCTAGGAATTGCCCAACGGGATGGTAAGTTTCTGTCCTTCCCGTAAGGTAATACTGGTTATTAGGGTTTACATTTCTGTTTCTCTGTGCCTCCATACCCTCACCATCAAGACCCTCTGACTCAAATAAGTCGGCCCCTTTATCACTCAAGTCCTCACCAGTTGCATAGTCTGATTGAAAACCGGGGCCCCTGTCGTATAAATTATCAAGTCGATTTGTATCCTCTTCATCTTCTTCGTTCTCTTCTTCTTGTTGTTGCCGTCCTCGCGTAGTACTACCACCATGTTCCCTACTACTACCACATTGTTCCTAACCCCCTTCGCCGAGTGTACTAGCACAAGGATCTGTACTAGTAGGGTCCTAAGGATTCCAATCTAATGTAATGGATTGAACTTCTGAATTGATTGCATTTGGTTGTTCTTGTTCCTCATAATTTTGTTGTTCGTTATAATTATAATTATAATAATCACCTAATTAATTAAAAAAAATTTGTTATAATTGCAATTTAAATTAATCTATATAGTCATATATAAAAAATAGATTAATTACATTTATGCTATCTTAAACCTAATTAATCGTACAAAAATTGTAGTAATTTACCTTGTGCCGGAAGTAAATCTACATGCAGTTCTAGACCTTCTAGTCTCCTTGTTTGGAAACACTCGTATAGAACATATTGCCATTCATTCTGAGAGTTCACCGGCAAAAATATTTGTTCGAACCTTCCTTCAATAATGACGTTAAAACGAGAAACGATTCTCAAATTGAACTGGCCTTGATAATATCCTAATGTGGACAGAATAATTTCTTTAATGGATTCATAATCAGTTTGTGGAGAGGCATCAAAGCGGAAATTGCTTGGTGGATTATACGGAGATTAATTGACGAAAACCATAATTGAATACATTTTTATATGGCTAAGAGATGATTAGAGTGTTTCAAAAGGATTGATGAATTTCAGATTACAATAACAACTAAGTATTTATAGAGCTAATTATGGAGTTTCAGATTTCGATATCAGCAAACAAAATGAACAGTGAATGTCAAATCTATATCATATCAAATAATGCAGCGAATTATCGATAGTAATATAGGACAAATGAGCTTTCGGTGGGAGAATGTGCATGAAAATAATCTTAAATTCCGTAACTAGCTAATTACGGAATCTCAGATTCCGTAACAAGCTAGTTACGGAATTTGAGATTCCGTAACTAGCAGATTCCCACTCAAATCAATAATTTTTAAATGCGCTGGTTTTGCTGTTTGGTTCTACTGTTTCATATATAATAATTATTAATAATAAATATTTACATAAATAAAAATTAATAATAATAAATAATTGAATAAATAATAATTGAAAATAATGAAATAATATTCATTAAAAAATATGATAATATTTATAATTAATTAGTAAATATTAGTAATTCAATTATTATTTATTTATTATTGATTAATTTAATTATTATTATATTTACTATTATTAATTATTAATTACTAATTAATATTTAAATAAATAATAATTAATAACAATAAATAATTCAATAAATATAATTAGTTATTATTAATAATTCAAAATAAATAATAATATTAATTAAAATTTATGGTAATATTTATAAATAATTGATATTTTCTATTAAATTACACATTTTTTTATATATATGTTAGCTTATTAAAAATTATATGTATGTTTATTCATTTCGTGTGTTAAATTATATTGCAGTTTATTAAGTTACTTCTTCTTGTAATGTTATGCGGTTTTTTAATTACTTTATATTTTATATCAAGTTAAAAAAATTAACAAAAAAAAAATTTTTGTACAAAACATAAAATAGAATACATATGAAATTTTAAATAATTAACAACAAAATAACAAAAAACAAAAAATAGAATACATATGAAATTTTAAATAATTAACAACAAAAAAATAAAAAACAAAAAATAGAATACATATGAAATTTAAAAAAATTAACAACAAAAAAAATAAAAAAGAAAAAAGAAAAACAAATTTCATAAAAAAAACTAAATTCTGTAGAAAACAAAAAATAAAATACAAATGAAATTTAAAAAAATTAACAATAAAAAAAAAAGAAGCTGTCGGCAGAAAAAAAACAAGAAAAAAGTAGAAGGAGATGAATAGTATAATTACGGAATTCTAATTTCCGTAACAAGTTAATTACGGAATCCGGAATTCCGTAATTAGCTTGTTACGGAATCTGAGATTCCGTAATTACCGTCGGAATCCCAGATTCCGTAATTGCGTTAATATTTAAATAATTTAGATTATTTCGATCTTATTATTAATATTTTATAATATTTTAATATTATTTAAAAAAGAGGGGGCAGGTTTTCGTTGAAAATTTGGGTTAAAGCCCAATTATTTGTTTATTTCTATTTTTTTACTGTTGGCTGACGCTAGACGCTTCTTCGCGAAGGAAAAGGGGAAAAAAAAAGCAAGAAAAAAGAGATACGACAGTGATGATATAGAGAGTTTGCATTCAGACGAATCGATACCTCGCTATACCTTTCTTCCATTTACATTCTGCACAGCTGAGACTATCTGATTGGTAACAATTATTAAATCATTGGATATGATCTCATCGATTAATTTGTATGTTCATAGCATGCTTGTTTCCTATGCAGGGATCGTGTGCTAGCTTTATTATTGTTGCATTTTTCAAGAATTTTGTAACAAATGGAAGAACCGAATAGTGTAAGCCATTATTTATTTACTTCACGATTGAAATGCACGATCTTATTGCTTGATTTGGATAATTCGATTGTTAATGTAACACGGTTATAATCCAGGATTCTGATAGAGGTTTCGACGCAGCAAGTGCTCAGGCTGGTAATTGCACTGATCAATAAGTTATGATTTATCATTATAATTAGTAAGAAGCTGAGTGTTTAATTTTTGTCACTTTATTGGTTCTTTATTTGTACCAGGTGGGGTAATTAAAAATGGAAGAGAGATTCTTTATCAGGTGAATATTCTGAGACTCATGTCCTATTCTCTGTATTTTTTTCCCCTAATGTTGTAATTTTGATTTCTTGTAACCGCTATTTTCCATAGGGTTTCAATTGGGAGTCCAAGAACAGTAATTGGTGGGAACATCTGGCCAATAAAGTTTCAGATCTTGCCAATTCAGGATTCACCTCCATATGGTTGCCTCCAACAACTCAATCCCTATCCCCAGATGGTAAACTTATTTAAATATAACATAATTTTCAAAAGAAAAGATAAGTTTAATGTAATTGTTTAAATCCTTGTTTCAATTGGTTAAGTGATACATCATTAACTTTCAGGGTACCTACCCCAGAACCTGTACTGTCTCGACTCCTGTTATGGGTCCAATGACCAGCTTAGATCCTTGTTGGGTAAGCTCAGCGAGCATAAGATTAGAGCGATGGCTGATGTGGTGATTAATCACAGAGCGGGAACCACTCAAGGCCATGGCGGAGTTTACAATAGGTATGACGGTATCCCATTGCCTTGGGATGAACATGCTGTTACCTCTTGCTCAGGGGGATTGGTAATTTCTTCACTTCTGTAGATGATCAGAACTATTTTGAAATTACTTTAGCATAAGATCTTAAGAGGGACTAGGGGGGTAGGAGGGTGCAGCAAATTCCAGACACACAACCACCCCAAAAAATAAAATAAAATAAAAAGACGACCAGAATGTTTTTGGTGTTGTATTGTCCACTTTCTATTTTTTATTCCTTTTTGTAATTAGTTGAAATGTACCAATTCAACCCCCAAACTCCCAATTTTTCCATTTAAAATGCTGGTATGTGAGAAAGCTTTTGCTATTGTGTATAACAGTATCCATGAACAGTCTGGCAAGCCGCAGACCTGACTTACTTTCTTATGTGCATATACTAAGAATTATTACCTTTTGTCAAATAGTAGACTGGACTACCTGTAGATCTACCGATAAGTATTATATAGTTATTTCTATGTAGCTGTATGATTAAATTTTTCTCATGGAATGTGTGATCTGACAATTATCTTAGCCATAGAAGCAAACAGAATAATTGCTCCTAATTTCTCTGGAATTGTATTTAACTCTTTGAAACGAACATCTGTCTGTAAAACAATACCATATATAACGTGTCGTGAGGTCAGACCTGCACAGGGGCGCAGCCACATGGGGTACAGAGTAGGGCTTAGCACCCCCTGTGATTCGGGATTTAAGTGTGATTATTAAACAAATTTTGATAAATTTATATGAAAGTCAATCAATTTGCCACCCCCCCGCCCCTAAATGAAAATTTTGTAATTTCAGCCCGCCCGCCCCCAATAAATTTTTTCTGACTCCGCCCCTGGACCTTCATGCATTTGAAAATGTATAGTTATCAAGCTTGAGTTCTTGATGTCTGTGTTATAATCAGTTCTGTTTCTGCATAGGGAAATAAAAGCACTGGAGATAACTTTGATGGGGTGCCAAACATAGACCACACCCAGTCATTTGTCCGAGAAGATATAGCACAATGGTTGATATGGTTACGCAAGGATGTGGGTTTTCAAGACTTCCGTTTTGATTTTGCTAAAGGGTAATAAATGTAGGGTATAATCTTGGTATTTGGCCTACTTTTATGTATTTTAAGGGCATGAATATTGTAATCAAATTGCAGATATTCTCCGGAATTTGTAAAGGAATATATAGAGAAATCTAAACCTATGTTCTCTGTTGGGGAATACTGGGATAGCTGCGAGTACAGTCCCACTGACAACAGCTTGAACTACAATCAAGGTAATAAAATGATACAATACTTTGTTTTATAACTGTAGTAACCAACAAGCATAGCATTTATATTCAAATATTTTCTTTTTCTTATGTCATGCGGAAAACTTTTGGAACGATTTGCATCAAATTGGAACCTTTTCTTCTTTCTCCTTCATGTTTGCCTTAAAAAGCATTTACTTTCAAACAGACAATCATAGGCAAAGGATTACAAACTGGATAGACAGCACCGGAGGGCTCTGTGCTGCCTTTGATTTCACCTCAAAGGGTATTCTTCAGGTTTGCATCTGAATCTTTCCTTCTAAGTATTATGTTTGCTTACTACTTATCTGGTGCTTACCTTGAGGGATGTGATTGAGAAATAGGAAGCAGTGAAAGGGCAGATGTGGCGACTGCGAGATGTGCAAGGAAAGCCACCTGGTGTCATGGGATGGTGGCCTTCGAGAGCTGTCACATTTATCGATAATCATGACACTGGTTCAACTCAGGTACTGGTCTTTATTGGTGTAAACGTGTAATTATAACAGTCATCTATAGCAGGGGCGGATCTAACAAGGGGCAAGCCCAGGCCAGTAGTAATTATCTTTAGGATTTCGCATTAATAATTATTTTGATTAGGCGTCAATATCTAATGAGAAATAATATGACTATCTTCAATTTTGTGCCCATGTTTCGGGGTCTGCCCCTACAGAATATGTTGGCCTTTCTAGATGACAATAATATCTAATGACTATTACTGGCTGTGCATTTCAGAATCACTGGCCTTTCCCATCTGAACATATTATGGAGGCAAGTTTTCAATTATATCATGCTGTTTGGTTTTGTGCTACACTTGTCTTTCCAATTACAATTCTAATGGCTGACAATACATTATCATTTAAACATATCATGTGTCAGGGATATGCATATATACTCACTCACCCTGGTATTCCGACTGTTTTCTATGACCACTTCTATGATTGGGGCGACTCCACCCATGACCAAATTGCTAGACTGGTACATTCCCCTTTTCTATTTTTGAATCTTTCTGGTGCAAGCCAGCATTTATTGTACTAAATATCATGTTTTTTGGAAGATGGAAATCAGGAGAAGCCAAGATATCCATAGCCGTTCAACCATAAAAATTATCGAAGCACAACCAGATTTGTATTCTGCAATAATTGAAGATAAACTGTGCATGAAGATTGGGGATGGCTCGTGGTCTCCAAGTGGCGACGAATGGAAGCTGGCTACCAGTGGGATTAGATATGCAGTTTGGCACAAGTAAAAGAATAAGTAGTAATTATAAATTATATCATATTTAAAGCTGGCCGGTAAGTACGTGTATATATTATGGTCTATTAGCAGTACAGAAATAAATGAAGCGTAATAGTAACACAAAGTACAGGAAAGGTTTTCTGAGCTTTGTATCATACTGATTACAGACATTGAATATCTTTAGATTCTAAGAATATTGGATGAGCAATGCAAGTATATGTTGCCTGTAACTTCTATAATGCTCCAAAGAAATAATAAATAAAATAAAAAGGGTGGGTAAGAACCCTCAATCCGTAGTCTGGATTCTGAATAATGTACAATGGTTTGTTGTTAACGCCGAACGCGTTTAAGATTATGGTTGAGTATGGCTTAACACTCACTGTAGGTCACGCCTTTGTCCTCAGTTTATCTGAAATATGACAGAACAGGAAAAAAAAAAGAAAAAAAAAAGGCATGTATACTGGTCCAATAGAGATACCGGGTCCCAGATAAGCATACCAAACTCAAGAAATAGTAGAATCTGGTTTTATACTGGCCGGGGATCCTATATTTAATACTACACCATGCTGAATAATTAATAAATCATGTATAAGGTGGCATTAACATTTTCAAAAGAGCTAGTTCTTTTCTGTCTATTGGGATCCACGCCAGATTTTTGTAACTCTTTCTATCGTCTTTTTTTCCCTCTATTTTAAATCGAAGACTCTTGACAACTTTATTTAAACTATAAAGATGGCAAATTTGAATAAAATATAAGATAAAAATAAGAAAATTCCTCTCATATGGTTTTAAAAATTATATCATTGGATCTAATTTTAAATTATTTTACACCTTCAAATCCGATCTGCAATGTAATACTTTTGATTGTTGATGCGAGACGGTAAAGACGCATTTACAATTGTAAATCAACCGCTTGAACAAAATAAGAGAAAGATACTCTTAATTTGAGATTGGTTTGGATTTTCGAACATGCGAGTTGACGCTTCTAATGCGAAATAAAAAGAAAATTTAAACAGTAAATAAAAAGTAAAATAATTTTCCAAAAAAGAAATGAAAAGAATATTATTATTTTGACCGGGTGCACTTGAGTTGATTCCCACGTGTAGTGCTTAGTCCTTTAAAAAGGAGATGGGAAAGATGAAGGCAGGAGAGAGGCAAGGAAAAAGTCAAGAGGGACGCATAATTCCTGCTGCATGCTCATCATGAGACTAGTATCACAGATCTCTCCGCCCCAGACAAATTTTTGCAATTACGTCTCATCCGCCTGTATTTATGTCTGCTCTTATGCATGCTTGTAGATTTTATGAGGCTTGTGTTGTGTGGGATATGCTGCTCATGCATCTATATAAGGTAGGTGAAGAATGAGTTCAAATTCTGCTGAAACAGAAGAAAAATTAAAGTCTTTATTGCTTGGATTGTACTTTTACTGAAAAAATGAAATCTTGTCTCTTGGTTAAAGAATAAAAATAAGTAATTATTATGTATTTAAATTTCTTTTTTGAAAACCGCCCTAATAGATCTCATCCCTCAAAATTTCCATCTGCAATATTTTTTTTAATAAAAATATCAACATCTCTATTGTTCAAAAGTCAATTTATTAATCACTTCCAACTTCTGATAACCATTTTTTTACTTCTTTTCCCTTTACTGACACCATATTTTTGTGTCGTCTGCTAAAATTGTCTCCTCACATACCGAATCTTTAATTTCAATTAGTTTCACATTATGTAACAGTAGAATTTCATTCCATCAGATAACTGCTCTATTTACGCAGCCGTATTTTACGATACTGAATATTAAACAGTGGTACTGAAACACTAACTGTTCATAGCCAATTGGTCATATATACGGGACATTGACTCGAATAAGTCAATAAAAGACATGTTGTGGCATGGTCGGGATATGTATTCGTTGCGTAGCAAATAAATGTTTTGAGATGGAGCAATCGACAGTTGCACACCGACTGATACGGATCCTCTCCATTTATTGCGATTCGTACTTGCCATGCTAATCTATCTTACTGATTTTTTTTTATCAACAGTAAAATTTGTCTATATTTCGACAAATCGTCTGTCGGAAAGGTGAAAAACATCATCACCACCGTCAGTTCATAACTTAAAGATCGTTAATTACCTAGATAATTAGTCTATATTTATATATAGGTCTGTTGAAGAGCATGACTTTATATGCCTGAGTAGCACGGTATGGCTATTTTTTTTAGTAATTATTTTTGAAGGATTTTTCTTTGGTACTTTTTCACTTTGAACCATCAAAAGAAAATAAAAAGACATTTTTCTAATTTTTATAGATTGAAAGTCACATAAGCGTTTGGGATAAAAGACTTAGTTTTTGTTGTTGTGAAAGTCACATAAACATCTATCAAGTATCGGAAATTTATATATATATTTAGTCTTACTTTAAATTATATATAATGTTTCTCACTAGTGGATGTGCCTGGCAGGAAATTAAGGATCCAGCATTTAAAAAAAAACTGACGTAGAATGTTTCCTTTTTTTGTTTTTGTTTTTGTTTTTTTTTTTTTTTTGAGAAGACAGATGGTAGAGGTTTGGAATTAGAAGACAGTGTGGTCCTGAGCTCTCATTATCTGACCAATTTACTGCTCCCCTAAAAGGTATCCTAGAGGAGGTTGCTTGGTCTTTCTATAACAAACTTACAAATAAATTGTGTGTTAGTGTGTAACAAGTTGAGAACATAGCAGCATATTATAATTCCATTAGTATTGGAGGTTTGTCACATGCATTTACACATCTTCGTGATGTAGAATCTCAGAGGGGGATGTAATTGTGTCAAAATGAAAGAGGTGGAGTGGAGGGTATGATATGTTAATGTACAATCAGAGACAAAAGGGGAGAAATTTCAATGGCTTTTTCATATGCTTTTGATGGCCTCCTACCTTTTTTGTTTACAAAGTGAATTACTAGTGTATTAAAAAAGTGCTACACAAAAGAGGGAGAATGAACTTTTGCAATTAATGTTGCACTTTTGCTTGGTTGTTCAATCGGACAAGTGTGTAGTTAAAAATGTCCCTACTTCATAATGACCGATTGTCAATCAGTTCACTATGGATTGCGTTCACTCAGCTAGGGCAAGTGTAAATTTATATGCACTGAACTAGTTCAAAAGGTTTATCAATGCGGAATACGTTTTTACGATATCAATTATCAAATAAAGAATGAATCAATAAATGATCCTCTATTTTTTTATATATAAAGTTTTAATTTAGAATGATAAGGTCCGATGTTTAAAGATGTCAATTTCTCTTTTTTTGCATCTTACCGAATTTGAATCCGTTCCCTGAAAAAACTCTGTCTCTATGTCAAATTATATTGTAAGCTTTACATATTGTTCATATCTAAACGTATTTAGTACTCACTGATAGAGAATTTTAAACTGAGTTCGTGGACAAGCATTCAAATTTAACAAGTCGATCTTAATTAACATTCTTGATCATCATTGATCATGTCACCAAGAATCGTCTTAATTGCAACTATTTCATAATATTCTTGTAGAAAACCAAATTAATCTCAGTTCGCCATTGATCATGTCTTGACTCTCAACGTGTCAAACTTATCCGGATCAACTTGTCTACAAAAATGTGTTAATTAGGCTCTTGTTCGTTCAAAACTTATGGGCGTTTGGATGGACTAGGAATAACCTCTTTCTAGAAATAGCTTATTCCTAGACATAAATCTCTCTCACAAAATTACACACTTTTCAATATTTTAGTCCTAAAATTCTTATTCCTTCCTTATTTCCATGCGATCCAAACGAGCCATGTTATATGTTCCTGTTTGAAATTACTGCACATGGGTTCCGGTTGGACATTAATGAGATGTGAATCAAAAGTAGTAATTGAGAAATAAAATGTACAGAAATTGTAGTCGAGCGCAATAGCCAATAGGTGAGAAGGAGAATTTAATGCTGCGAGCACAAATTTCTCCCTAGTGCGAACAGGTTATCATTGTTTCAATTCGTGGGCCAGATAGTACAAGCCCATTAAATTTGAAGGTGGTGGTGGTGCCACTGCCACAACCCCACGATCTCTTTTGTGCTGAATAATGGCAAATTAAACTGAGGTTGACGCGGCCTCCGGGGCTATAGTGTTTTTCCATTTAACTTTAAGCATGAGATGCATGAAACATTTTTAGATTATATCGGTATTAATTAAGATATCTCCTCAGCGGCGTCACACCATCATTTTCTGAACGAAGCGTTTTCCTTTTTCATTTTCATAATACTTTTTCAGCATCCTCTTCATTCTTTTCCATTTATGTCTCTAATATCTATCCAGTACCTCTCATCCAGTGCAACTCACCTCATCCAACGTTTACTCACTCCTTTCAGCGCTAATTGCCCTATATTATGATACTAACTGTTCTCGTAAATATCCTAACTATCATGCAAAATAATACTAATTGTCCAAATTTAAAATATTTTTGTCCTAGAAAAATGATAATTGTTCTTAAAAAATGTTTGACATGAAGAAAAAGCTAATTGTCTTAAAAAATGTTACTAATTGTCCTGAAAAAAGTTTCGCGTAGGAAAAAATATTAATTGTCCTAACAAAAATTAATTGTCATGAAAAATGTTACTAATTATCCTGAAAAAATTTAATTGTTCTGAAAAAAATGCTATTCTAGAAAAAATGAGGTGGGGGAGATGAACATAGGTGCTAGAGGCCTAGAAAGGAAGGGCAGAGTACGCTCTGGATGATAAATTCAGGGGATGAACGACAAAAAATAGAAAGATAATTAACACTTAATTAATCGCATTCCGAAAATAGAACTAAACAACATATTTTTCCATGAGATGATGGGAGCATCCTTATCACCCCCGATTATTATTAGTGACTCTCGCTTGATTTTGAATACATGTCTTTTACATAACTAATACTCTAATAGTTTTATTTTTGAGCGCTATTAGAAATCGTTTTATAAGTTTTCAAATACGAATTATGCTTCTAATTAATAAGATTTTATTTTTATTATTTAATTTCTCCGTGTTTTCGGCAACAAATGAGCTTTGAGAGTGATGCCAATGTCGCTTATTCTATTAGGTCACACATAAAAGTATTTTGAATTAAAATAAAATCTCTGATGCTAATTTCAATCATATGTGGAGTCATGTATGGATATGGAGTATAGACATGATAATTTTTTTTTTTAGAATTTTTTTTTAGTTATGGATGTGGTTTTACAATAATATGTGTACCTTACAAAAAAAAATACTATCCGATCCGTATTAGTTATGTATACGATCCGTTTTCATTCCTAATTAAAAATGATACAAAATGTAACATTTCTCTGATACTATAGAGAACACTTTTGATTTAATAATACTTAATTTTAATTTGATATTTGGATTAAAATAACAATTTGATTGGACTAGTAACGTGATATGATAGTAACATAGAAGTTAAATCTTTTTTTTATTTGTGATGGTCAGTATAATGACATATAAATATATAATTAATATAACATTTTGATGTATGATTACATACAATTACATATTATGTCAAGCTTGTTGTTTGGTTTATTTTATTTATTTCTATTAGTTTCTAAATCTAAATATATCTATTTTAATATCCAAATATATTTGTATTTGTATCCGTATCTAACTACATTCAAATCACATTTGCATTCAATTAATTTTAAAACTGTATTCATATACGAACATATCCATATTCGTATATGTATCCGGTTCGTTTCACTCTTAATCGATGAATAAGGAACCAAACTCGGACATGCTATTTTTCTAATTTTTTTTCTCTGTTTCCTTTCTATCCTTTCCATCAAAATTTCTTCTTTTGAAGCGTAGCCTCAGTAAACTTCTATCAGATGTCCAATTTGCAGGGAATCACTTTTGAAAATGTTTGAAATTTAATTACATTATTATGATTACATACCCAATTTTCCTATATTTGAATACTATTGTATAGTAGCAGAACAGGCAAATAAATAAATTATGTCAAGTATGCATGTCATATAAAATTTGCGGTACGATTTATACCCAACTCATTTTAAAATTTTGGATTAAATTGTACGTATCTATTTACGTACGAAGTTTTAATCTTTAAATTTTAAAATCAACCGTATTGTATGTTTGATGGTATCCACCCGTTTTTAAGCAGATGGTTTCGTCGGGAAATTTCCCTTTGTATGAAAGCCTACACACGAAGGTCGCAGTTGATCACTGCTAATTTTTCGTCTCCATCAATCTCTTTCCAAACCCTAGCACCTTTTTTCTGAACTACCAGACAATCCAATCTGCCCCCCAAAGGAATAGCCTCTATGAAATTAATAGGGTTTGGGACTTTGGGGTTAAAAAAGCGCATTTAAGCGCCTCGCACCCAGAGAAGAGGGGGAGAGAGGAAGAGAAGGGAGCTATATGATTTTGTTTCAACCTAATTAATTAATAATCAGGATTTGATGAGGTCGCATCTCCTCTCTTTGTCAGGAGTTGAAGATTTGGGTAAGAAAAGCGAATGCACATGGTTGTCTTTGCGTCAGGATCGAGGTACGAAAGGATTGTTCTGTATTTTTTGTAACAAGAAAGAACATTTTGACATCTCTCTCTCTCTCTCTCTCTTTAAACCCCTCATCAATCCAACCATCCTCCATTAAAAAGTTTGCTTCTCAACAAAACCGTCTATAAAGTACACTTTAAGAGACAACAATCCCATATCCGAAGTCTCTCTCTCTCTCTACCCTGCCAGCAAACTAAGAACCGGGCACAAGGAGAACCTCAAGGAAGCTCATACTGTGTCATTTGGATTTATCAAAGGGTTTCTAACAGAGTTCTTTGGCATTCTGTCCACCTCCCCTACTTAAAAGTTAACCTAATCTGCAAAACGACCAAAGGTTATAGCAATGGAGGTGGGCATACTGCCAACAGTGTTCTGTTGGTTTCTCTTTGTTAGATCTTCATGGCAATTTCTCTTCAAGAAAGCTGCACTGGCAACAACATAAACGAGGCAACAAAGGTTCAACATTTGTACAGGAAGGTGAAATTTTCTTTTCATTTTCCTTTTCTTAATTCTACAGAGCTTTTTAAGTTCGCTACTGAGGTGTTCTATGTATTTTAATCACTTCTGAGCTGCTACATAATAGATTTGATCATCATGAGATGATGGAAGTAGCTGGATGCTTTAATTTGCATATATATGCCTCATGAATATATCAACCACACTTGACTCTTCATGATTGTGTTTATCCATAAAGGTACTATATATCTAAAGGCATACTTCTATTTATTCTCCCACTTATCTCTTTTCCAGACGCGCCCCATTTCTCTCTTTCATTCCTTATGGAGTTAGAAAGCTAGACCAGGCGTGCAAGGGAGTAAGAATCTAACCCTAGAAAAGAGGTTCCTTTTTTTTGGAGTGGCAGAACCATCAGGTTCCTAGAATAGAAATTAAGTTAACAATCGTACTATTCGTCTCTGGTCTTAGTTGGTTTTCGATTTTTTCTTGGTCATTTTCATTGAAGTTTTATAGAGCGGTTCCTTTCAGAAATTATAGTTGGTACTTGATACATAATTATATTAGGCTTCATTTATAGGTTGTTCACATTAAGTATAAGATTAGTCTGTTTTTATGCTGGTACTCTATATCTCAGGATTTGTCGCTATAAATGATGCATATATTTTATATAAACTGTTCTCTTCTGAGTTTGTTGGTTGCAACATGTTGATTTTCTTATTCTGGACAGTACCAATTGTAGTTAAATTTTTATTTTTCATGGAGCAAAAGAACATTTTGTTGATATAATTATTGGGGATATGATGATAATAATAGTTATGTTCTCTCGAAGGTTTGAGATAATTTGAAGATAGCTTGATGGGAGTTTTTTAAGTTTCAGAATGATGGTAACTTTTATGCTGTTGCTCATTCTTATTGTTGTGATTTGAACCAATTTTAGGAATATGCAAGGTGAGAATATCAGAAATAATTTTAACTTCTTATCAAATGTGGAATTGGATTCAGTTTGCAATGAAGAAAAGAAACGAGTAAAGAAGGAACAACGCTTATTCCATTTGGAAATAACGATTGATTATTCTTTTATATTTTCTACCAAACATAACTTCTAGTCTTCTGGACAATACAATAGATAGTTTTAGTCTTCTCTAGATAATATTCAATTGAGAGATTATAAATTGGAGCAATGATATAATCTGACCTCATGTCATATTGATGATAACAGTCACTTTTCATTTTTCTATTTTATTTCATAAAATATGATCTTATCTCATGTAAGAATAGTAGAGAATGAAAAGTTTTGTTTTCGTTTTTTATTTGCCTGTTCCAACTTATTGTCGAACATAATAGTATTAATCCGCTCCTAAATGCAAAAGTTCATTTTCTAATATAATGAATCAACATTTTCTAGTGATTAGTTTAAACTTTAAATAGTAGATTATGTGTTTTACGTTTGATCCTTCTCTCTTTTTATATACCCAACAGATTGCATAACTTTTAGCACTGTTTTGTCAAAGAATGATCGAGACTTAGTTAGAAGTGACTGGTCATATTCATATATATATGAGATAAAATCAGACTGAAGTTTTCATGTTTTTGATAAAAATTATATAAGAGAGATACTATAATTACTAGGTTTACATAATTTAGCTGAAACTTTATAATTTTTTATTCTAGATATTCAATTTCATCCTCTCTCTCTCTGTCCTTAATTGATCTGTTCTGTTTGAAGATGTTTAAATGGGTACAGTCCACTAGGTTTGTGACTGGGCTATAATAATATATAATAGAGTAAAAGGATATTGCAATCATGAGGAAGGATTTCTTTTTGTTACTCTTTACATCTTTCAATAAATGAGGAGTATATATCGAAAGAGAATAAATGCATGAGTCCACCTCGTAGCAGACCTGGTCATGCGTTTCATGATTTCGGTCAGAGACCTCCTGTGCATGTCCAGTCTGTATTTTGGAGAGCTGCTTACTAGAGATCTAGAGAGAGAGAGAGAGAGCATTAATCTGTATTCGGAGCGCTATGGGCAGAAACCAATGCAACTTTGATTTGATTTCCTTCTAAGACAATGCATGTATACTGTATACTATTATCCGATGGACATCAGGAACAAAGACAGTTGCATTATTATATTAATTGGAAGCAAAGTGAAACAAAAATAAAAAGGATTGTTTTCCTTAGTTAAACTGTAAAACAAGTAATTATAAGCTGTGGACTCGTGGTATATGATACAATGATTAGATTAGACTTTATAAATAGAACCTGAAAATTTTATAACTATTTTATGTAGCGTAAAATAAATTGAATATTTCACACTAGTTTTTAAAATGGTTGATTTGTTATCGTAGTTGTATTTTATTTAGTTCAGTTTTGTTAATCTTATTTAATATATAGTAGGTAATATAGAACCTAGCTAATGATTCAGGCTTTTTTGAGTTCCTCCACGTCCAAACGTGGGGGTTTAAGCAAATTTTTGATAAACTATTGCCTTTGATTATTAGTTTCCTCAAAGAAAGGAAAAGGCCTAAAGCTTGCTCTCTTGGGTTTGGAGCCTAATGATAAAATGCAGAATTTGTGATATGATATCTAAGCATCTGCATTAGTACAGCTCAGATTGCTTTCGAAGTGTAAAGATTCACTCCTCGTAATACAGCTTAGTTACTTTTTAAATATAATAAATAATATATATATATACGGAATTTATTAAGATCTTCCCTAAGATTCTATCATCCCTCATTCCCATGCGAACGCGTTAATTCGTTATTTTCATTTTTAGAAAACGCGTTAATTTTATTTTTGGAAGTCCAGAAGATGAGAGAATGAGCGCTAGGGAGGATGAGCGTCAGGGGATGAGGACAGAGCGAATTAACGCGTGAGATAGCGACTCAGAGAGGAAGGAGGGGGAGGAAATGAAACAGAGAGTTAATATATAAATGTTATAGTTAATATCATATTTGTTCTAGTTAACATATATAACTGTTCCAGTTAAATATATTTAACTAGAACAGTTATGTATATTAACTAGAACACTTACGATATTAACTAAAACAATTATATATATTAACTAGAACAGTTTTATAGAGAGAGAGAGAGTTTTGCTATGGTGAGTCGCGACTCACCAAAGGGTCTGTGAGTCGCGTTCAAAACTCTTGGATCTGGTTCAAAATGACTGATCCAAACCGTCCAATACGATCTCCCTATTGAAATCTCCATGCAGACCAAATTTTATATTTTTTCAAAATTTTTAAATATTTTTTTTAATTTTAAAAAATTGTTAATTTAATTAGTTCTGAACCGTTCAAAAACATCAGTTTTGAAATCTCCATGCAGACCAAATTTTATATTTTTTTTGAAATATTTAAGTATTTTTTCGGATTTTTAAAAACTGTTGTTTTTGAACGGTTCAGAACAAATTAGATTAATAATTTTCTAAAATTTCAAAAAAATACTTAAAAATTTCAAAAAAATGTAAAATTTGATCTACATGGAGATTTCAATAGAGAGATCATATTGGACGGTTTGGATCGACCATTTTGAATTAGATTTAGGAGTTTTGATCGCAATTCACGTACTCTTTGGTGAGTTGCAACTCACCATAGCAAAACTATATATATATATATATAAAACAGTTAGTAATTTGTTCTAGTTAATGTTACTAACTGTTATAAAAAAAACTAACTATTCTAGTTAATGTTACCAATTGTTCTAGTTATTCTGGAAAAAAATAATTGTGCTGTTTTAGTTAATGTTAACCAGAACAGTTAGTAACATTAACTAGAACAATTAACTGTTCTAACTGTTTTAGTTGAATCAGAGAAGAGGGAGGGAGAGGGGGAGGAAGCGAAACAGAGAGAGAGAGAGGGAATGAGTCCCAAGGGATGATTGGAAAAGCTTTTCAAAAATGAAAAGTAGTTATTAACGCGTTTCTAAAAATAGAAAATGCGTCTATGAAGATGCTGGAGGATGATGAGGATGATCCTTATCAGGCCGTATATATATATAATGAAACAAACAAAGGATGATGAGGATGATCCTTATCAGGCCGTATATATATATAACGAAACAAACAGAGTAACTCCGACTACTATTAAAAAGAATAGATTTTCTGTAAAAAAAAAATCAAACTACTACAGAGAGCTCTAATGTAGGTCTCATCTTTAGTATACTTTTTCTTCTGAGCTTGATATTAATAAATAAACTAACGGTCTCTCTACAATGTTTTTGATAACCTCTTTTGAAGGCCGGCACTTAATTGGCCTATTTAATACAATTTTTTTTAATCTCTTTTGAAGGGCGACGAAGTGCATGTAATTTCCATTAAAAACAAGTATTACAAAGTTCATAATGAAATAAAAAAAATGGAAAACACCATAATCCGTTTTAGTGTCATATATTGATCCGTGACGTTGAAAGAAAAGAAAGCGTCATACAACCTCTAAAAGAACTTTTAACGAAACTCTTCTTATCATGCATAGCTAGCCGCTAATCTAAACTTGTATTCACATGTTCACTCTCACAATGATTCCAAACCATGAAAATATAATATCTTTACAGTGGAACTTTTCTCTTGTACAAGTCCGAGTTTTATAAATGTGAAAGATTAAAACCTTCTAATCATTTGGAATTTGAATATTTACAAAAGATTCATCAGCCAGGCTTTCAATCTGCAACTTAATTTCGCTAATATTAATTACTGTTAATGTGTTGTTCTCATTAGACAAAAACTAGTTTGTTTTTAAATATTAAAATGTATATTTTTAGAAACAAATTAGTCAGGCTGAATAAACAGTTATGAGAAAAGGGTGTATTTTACGTAAAAGATAAACCAAACAACTCAGCGTCTTGTACGGACATGGTTTGTCGAGAAACATTTGAAATTAACCTAATTGTTTCGGAAGATAATTTAAGGCTTTGTGTAAGGTAAATTGAAGTCAACCATTGTTGTCCTACAAAAGAGAGACAAAAGGAAAAAGGAAGAAAAAAAAAAGAAGCTAATGCTAGCCTTGTTTCTCAACGAAGTCCTTTTCTACGTACATTAACTGTACATGTCTCTCTCTTTTTTTTTAATTAACTTTTCTTGGTGGACTTAGGCTCAACTCAGACTTTCTTCCTGACATTTAAGACGGCAATATTTTTTCTTTGTTCTTTTACTCTCATATATGTTCTTCGAAGTTACATTTGTCATAGTTCATGTTGGGTCAGTGGCGGATTTAGAATTTTTTTAAGCCTAGGCACAATAAAAAAATCAACATAATATTAAAAAAATTCATAATAAATAATATATTTAATTTAAAAATATATTTATTGTATACACACACATTCTTTATAAATATATGTTTTTATTAATTTTTTTATAATTTTAAGACCTTGATATTTTCTATATTTTGTTCCCATTGCAATAGTTGATTGCACAAAAAAAATAAGGAAAAAGAAACAAGCTGAGGAGAAAGAAGCAATATTTTGATAAATATTAAAAAAATTGAATGATATTAATCACCTTCAATTTTTAAATTATAAATCAATAATTCAATTATCTAGAAATAATTTCCTAGAAAACAATCTAAGATCAAACAATTATATAGGATTTAAAAGAATAAAATAAATAGTTTTATGATGCTTCTAGTATAATATAAATGTAAAATTAAAAATGAGAATAAAAGTGTTAGTAAAAAAATTAGTAAAATGAGAACAAGTAGAAAATGTTTAAGGACAAGAAGACAATTGTGGATATCCGAATCGATCCACCAAAATGAAGACAGCAATTGCATGTATATACCTCAAAATTATGTCATTCACCAAATAGCTTTTTACAGCAATTGATAAAGGCACATACGAAAGGAAAGAAAAAAGAAACAAATAGCGTTACTCCCTTTTATTCCAAATACCATAAATCCAAGTCAAGGATGCCCGTTGAGATATACGCCAGCGGCAGTGATAAGCACCAGTCTATCCGGCCAGAGATAAGAACAAAAGTAGTACTTTGTACGTCTTCTATTTGCTGAAAAGTAATATATAATACCAATAATATTCTATAATTTACACGGCACAGTAATGCACGGCACATAGCCAAAAATATTATATGCCATTCGTCCAATATGCTCCTTTTAGGTTTTTTTTTTTTTTTTTTTTTGAGGGTGGGTGGCAAAGCACCACACTGGCAAAATTTTTATTAAATAAAATTATTTGCAAAAGGAGATAAAGAAATTAAAAGAAATAAAATAAAAAGCCTATACAGAAACTACAAAAGAGGGCAAAATTAGAAAACTAAGCATGTCTGCTCCTTTAAGGTTTTACAATTCAACCCTCCCTACTAATTTTCTAAGTCTATTATTTTATATAGCTTCTAAAAATTCCATTAGGACTGCCAGTTTTGAAATCAACAACTCAAATCAATCAGAGCCCACAGAGCAAAATATAAATTGGTCACTTTCTCTGGGTTTTATAGATCAACCAGAGTCTACAGAACACACCATGCTATTGTCAAGATGCGTGTCAGGATTTGCATTATTTTTGAAATTTTAATGTCCAGCTCTGTTTGGACAGTTTCACACAGAATATAGAAAATCGTACTATGTTTGTCAATATTCTTTTTTGGTATGATTTTTTTGTCATTCATATATATAAGTTGGTGTATCGTCTACTGTTAATTATGTTTTATCTTCTGTCAGTTATATTGCTATGTATTAACATTCTCTGGTTAGATTTGTTGGAAAAATAGAATATGGCCCTAATCAAAATCCTATTTTTTTAACGTGGGATTTCATTTTATTGGAAAATTCTTGATCAAAATGAAGGGATTAGGTGCCATTTGGTTGGAATTTCCATGTAATTAGATCAAACGAAATCCTATGAAATTAATTCAATTGAAATGAAATCCCATGTAAATTTCATTTTGATCAGGGCCTATATTCTTGACAGACCTGGAGCACCTGGTTTAATCTACATTTTATATCCCACTGGGGATGTTCACACCTATTCTACCTGATACTATGTTTTCTCATGAAATCAGGTACAATTGCCTTTGAAAAAGAGATGTGGTCCAGGTTCTTCGAGAAAAAAAAAAGTTTGTCAAAACAAAGGTTCATAGATATGTACAAAACGTGGTTAATTAAAATCATAGGGTATTAGTCAATTAATTTTAATTGTTTTTTTAATCCTTCAAATCTCAGAAATTGCTGATTCAGCTCCATATTATATAACAAGAGCAACATGCAATATGATACAGAAGATGATTTCGAAGTCTTTCATGAACTCTCTATCATTCTTACTAATAGATGTGCTTGTCTTGCGACCTGGATTTGATAGCTCATAATTTTTAACTAAGATGGTAAACTTCATACATTTGTAGGTAATGCTTTGTAGCTTGGCATTAGCAATTTTCCTGTTAAGTAATTGGGAAGGTATGTAAATTGCCTTTGTTTTGGAGAGATATCCACCAACCATTATAGCTGGTGCAGAATTCTGGACATGAATTTACACAATTGAATTCGACTTCGTCTCTTGAAAGTTAATATATCTTGAGCTTTCTCTTTTTCTTTCACTTTTGAGTTTCGCTCGTTTAATTGATGAAGCAATTGATTCTTACAGCTTTGTCCCAGATATGCTTAAAGAATTTATGGTTATTCACAATGCAACATCCATAAAAATAAGAACTTATTTCATTTGATTAGAATTTAATTTTTTGGAATTTCATTGTGTCTAATAATATGATAATTCAGATCAAATGAAATAAAATCCGTTTGTATCGATCAAATAATTTCTAAACAAATGAAATCTCGCATGAAAAAAAAATAATTCTGATCAGGGCCTTAATCTCCTTCTCATTTTTTATTCTTCCATTGTAGTAGTAAAAAATATATATAAGATGACTTCCTTGCACTTTTCCTAGTACTTCCTCTGTTCCTGTGCTGATTATTATTTTTTTTCCTGCACTTCTCGCCCTAGATTTTTTATTTAATTACTGCAATTTCTTAAATCCAATTGAAAAACAGAAAAAGGGAATTTTGTCAGCAAAATGTTGAATAATCCTAGAAAACTACATATGATAACACAGTGCAACTTAAACAAATGTTCAGACATTATACAAACTAGACGTTTTTGGAACAGTAAGATACATCAAATGAATAATTTAGTTTTTACAGTACACAAAATATTATTCTACAACAATACAAATTGCACAGAAAGATACATAAACAAACTAGCTAGTTTTGCAGCTATTAATGACTACAACTATCCATATTTCTATCTGAGTATCAAGATTTTACCTTTCACAAACCACGCCTATGCAGACCGTTGAACTGGGGTGGAGCCAGCATGGAGGCCCTGGTGGGCCTGGCCTCCCCTGATTTTTGAATTGTTTTAATAATTATAAGGCAAATTTAGTGGAAATCTAAACAAAAACGTAGAATGGCCCCCTCAAAAACTCAAATTTTCATTTTGGCCCACCTAAAATTATTTTTCTGGCTCCGCCCCTGCAGTTGAACTCAGTTAAAATAGTCCATCTTCACATCGGTGACATCAAGCTGTAAAATCTCAGCTCTGCAACCTAATATTGATCCTATGCTGTTATTTTTTTTTCCAAAAATAAAAAATACCTCCATTAGAAACTCATCAGCACAGAATGTATCTTTTTATGCCTAAACAAGACAACATGATTTACCTAGGATGAGTGCGCCCAAGATCACCATGAACAAATTCTTTAATATATGTCCCTGCCTAAGAACACCATTGGAAAAAACTGATAAATAAAATGTAAAACATTTTCATCCAAAATACTAACAAATACAATAAAAATTGTGACCTGAGTACAGAGATGCAGTAGGAAATACTGTGTCGTTCCCTCGACTTTCTCAATTTTCATCCTGACAAAATTTGAAAGTAACAGACTTCAAAAAAAACAAGCAGGATTCAACCTATAATTAACCTCATAAATAAGCAGAGAGGACATACCAATGTATAACTTTACTGCGCTCCAGAGGGCTTCGTCTATGTAGAACTCGAATTGGAGTCTTCTGCGAGATATCCTACAAACCCAGAGAGAGAGAGATAAGATATGTGAAAAGGAGAAGCAATATGTTAAATGAAATAATATAAACAGCCTAACCATGTCCTTCAGAGAGGTGAGATTGCAGACATCATCATCTTCCAACGGCCGTGAAATCCATACAAGAGCAGCATATTGCTTCTATTGACACAATAGTCATATATTAAGGTCATTTGCGTAAAAAGCTTGTAGTTTCTATAAAACTGTATGATAGCAGAATTTTTACCTGTTTCTCTGCCTCCCCTTCACGCATCAAGTCCCATGCTTCAGCACCAACAAACTTAAGGTTCTTAACTCCAACCTAAAGTTGAAAAATGAAAAGAAACTTAATGATTTATTATAATTTCCAAAACAGCGGTAAATTCCTAAACTTAATTTATGGGGTTTTCTCGAATAAAATATGGTTTTAGTTCCAGCAGGACCCCATTGAAAGTGGACACATTCTTTGTTTGTCCCCAAAAAATTGCGTAAGTTCCAAAAATGTTAAACTAGGTTAAGGAACCTTACAAGTTTCTTGTCTGTATGGTTGATCTTATCTGAAATTTGCTTAATTTCAGTGCTAGACGGCATAATGCGAGAATTAGGAACTTCAACTAAAAAAGGTCTGCCAGATCCCAGCATGCGCACCTGAATTTAAACCAAAAGATGTGAATATGCGAATTTAGACATCTAATTATTTCATTTGAAAGAACTGAAGGAAAATTTGCATAGCAGTACATCAATATCTTCTCTTCCCGCTGAGTGGAACTTGTAGCCATCACCTTGACAGATTTGACGTACATTTTCACCAATTATTTCCTGCAGAAAAGCCAAAGAATGAATGTTTTTGTGGGAGGGGGTGGGGGTGGAGGTGAAGAGAGAGAAACTGTTTGTGCAATTTTAAGTATTAAATATACCTCGACGGACGTTTCTCCCATTCTCTCATCATCAATTATCCATCGTGACTGGCTCACATTCCTGGAGTACTATCAGAAATTAGAAAGAAAGGGATTCAATAATGCATGCCAAAATATTACTCAAAAAATTAAATGAGAAAAAAAATATACACTTTCACTGAATACCTTTAGATATCTCCCACCAATGTAAGTGGGGGTTCTATAACAAGCTACTACAAGCTGGCATGGTTTATCAACCTGACAAGGCAAACCTGTGAGATCACTTCTTTCTAAAAAGGAAAAAAAAAAGGAGGGGGGGGGGGGGGGGGGGAGAACTGACAGGATATATAATGTCACAACTCCAAAGGTAAAGTTACATAAAATAAAATGCAAATTAAGCTCAATAAATGAACCTTTCCTGGAGGAACTTGAAATTGAGTGCAAAAATTTTGATCTTCAATCAATTCAAGCACTCTGAAAGCAGAAGCATCCGATTCGTTACAATTCTTACTGCTTCCATTCTCTTTTGACCCTGGTAACACCATTTTATTAGCAATCATTGTACTTGCAATTTTATATCAGTAAAGGTTCTTCAAAGGATGGTGGATAGATATGATACAGTTTAGGTATGGATTGTTTGGGACCAAAAAGAAAAAATCGCAATTCTGGGTCAATGTGATTGCTAATAAGTCTCTTATCATTTTATCAATTTACATAGTAACTATACTCTGGGGAATGGGAAGTCAGTAAAATTCTGGTTGGATAGATGGTGTCAGGATAAGCCTCTCAACGTGATATTTCCATCAATATTTTACATTTGTACAGATCCAAAAATTTCAGTTGCACAAGCAATGGAGGATGAAATGAGAAAAGTCTATTTTAAGAGAATTGAATTTTCATCAGATAAAAGTTAGTTGACTTGCAACAATTAGTTATGCACACTGTCCCCCCTTTCTCTCTTGTAGTCACGTCGGATAAGGTGAAATGGGGACTAAGTGCTGATAGTAGATATACAACTCAATCTATGTACAAATGGTTGGAATTTGGAGCGGTAGTTTCCACAAATTCTAGGCTGATTTGGGATCTTAAACTTCCACTAAAAAAATCAAAATGTCCTTGTAGCTGTTGAGCAAAAGAAGAATTTTTACTAGAGATAATCTAGTGATTAGAGGATGGGAGGGAGCTCCAACTTGTTGTTATTGCCAGACTATTGAAATAATAGATCATTTGATGTTTAGATGTAGCCAAACTGCCAAAATAGCTTAATTTGGGACTGGTTACTTGCCCCATTACAAATCACTAGAAGGCCTAATTCTTTAGAAGATCTGATAGATATAATTGAACAATTTCAATGGAAATGTGGCCTTAGATATTGTTGTATAGCTGTATTGTGGATAATTTGGAAGAATAGAAATGAGATTATTTTTAATGAAGGCCGAGCTCATAAACTTAAATATTGTGTTTCTGCTATAAAGAGATTGATTGTATATTAATCAGTCTTATGGAAGGGAGCTCTCAAAGAGGAAGTAATGAGTCTGCTTCCAGCAATAGAGAACATGCCAGAGCAGCTTACAGAGGAGCCACCTGAAGGAGGGTCCATCATCTTAGTCCATGTTGCTTGAAGATTGGTTCAGATGTGTGTTTTTGATATTGCATGTAATTCACAGTGTTTTGGTGATTGTATGGTTGATTGTTGATACTTGTAATAACGATTTAGGATGTTGGATTAAAGGGTTTGGTTCAGTTTCAACAATATAGGGGCACTGGTATCATATGAATTGGTACCAGTGCCGTTTGAGGGATTTACTGAGTTGGGATATGATTATGTAAAACTCTTTCTGTATACTTCTTTTTACAGTAGTAAATGAGAAAGTGGCAGGTCACTGGGTCTACACCCACTTATTTAAAAAAAAAAAAAAAGGATATCAGTAAAGGTGTTCTATTTCCAGCATTTACCTCTCTCTCTTTTCTTTGAATCACGACCATTTGGAAGCATGCTCTGAAGCATTTGTGAGGTTTCAGAATGAGAATAAGTCAACCTGATACGAAATGAGGAGCTCAGAGTTTCGACATTCTGCACAGCCTAGAATCTGAACAAGTCAAATAAACAAAAACATGTAGCAGCAGAAACTTTTAAGCAAACTACAGTATGTAAACTTTACCAGATATTTTTCCAGTGATGCATTCAGAACTAACTTCAAGGTATCCTTTACTGACATGTGATCACAAAGAAAACTATCCTTGAACCACTGTTCCTTCTCATATTTTTGCTTTAAATACAACCTAGTTGAAATAAAACAACAGTATAATTAACCTAAAGTTTCAAACATGTGCTAACAAATTTGTTACAAGGAAAATCGACAACCTCAGTGCACGCTCATTGGCAGTAATAACAGGTGGTAATGACACTTCTAAAGAGAATTCATCAATCCGATACTGCTCCCCCTTTACCACATCAGATATGAGTAAAGCTAATTCATTGACTGAACTTGTCTCCCTCAAATCTGCTCCAGGTTTCTCTGGCACAACACAGGAAGGACACAACACACCCAAACAGACACAACAGCTAGTGCTCGTGGTACTATTATATTCGATCTCATTCTGTTCCTCCAAAAATGATATCAATTCAGATTCATTAATTGATGAAATGTAGCAATCACGGTCACGGATACCGGAAAGACGAAAGATGCATCTGACGCATACCTGAATTAGCAAGCAAGCAAAATAATATCAAATTTCGGGAAACCTCCAGGGTTCCATTTAAATAAGTAGAGAGTACCTACCAATTTCTATTACAATGAAAAGTTACAAAATAATACAGACACTATCTCTCACCTGTTAACATCAACAAAGTAACTCAAAAACCTCTCTAACAATAAATCGCACCAGTACCTCTATCTAAAGCACTAGTGCACCACTCTTATCTATACTTCCAACTTCTACCAGTAAACATTATAAACACAACTACCATATCAGCACAGAAAAACCAAAACCGTTAATTAACTGGTAAGATTTACGATACTTACCCCAGTGGAGAGTAAATCACGGATGACGTGGCAGGGAGGAAGACAAAGCTTCGCGCTGCCTAGAGCGCTTTGCCACTCCATCTCAGGCCCCGGTGACGTCGTTCCCGGCGGAACGAGATCGGAATCGGCGATGGATTGAAGATGGGAGGGAAAAGAGGGTTCAGGGTTTACACTTGGTTGTATTGGTTAGAATTATCATGTAAACGGCAAGATCCGATCCAACCAGACCCAGGAGTTCGGCCCATAGTTTGGGCTTTGGGCTGTTGGGACAAATTTGACATAATGCATAGTAGTGTTTCAGAAACAGGGATGATAAGCGTCATCCACGAAAAAACCATCCACGCCATCCACAGTAATTTTTTTTCCGCACCCTCCCTCCCCCCTTGCGCTCGTGCTCCCTCTCTCCCCTCCAACTTCCGATTTTTTTTTTCCGCGCGCCTCTGGAGACACCTCTCCCACCCTCACGCACCCTCTCTCCCTCACGTGCCTTGCCTCTCTCCCTCACGCACCCTCTCTCCCTCGCGCCCCTTCCTCCCTAACACGCCTTCCTTCCTTGCCAGCCCTCCCTTCTGTCCCTCCTTCCTCTCTGACGTTCTATTTCTCCTTCCCCTCCCTCACACTTTATCCTGCCTTCTTAAACTGAACAGATATAACAACTAATTGAACATAAATAGCAAATAAACTGAACATATGTAACAGACAATGTGTACTCATAAAAAAAAGTAAAAGTGAGCAAATAATTTGAACAGAAACGACAAATAAATTGAACAGTTATAACGAATAAACTGAACAGATATAACAAATAATGTGGACTCATAAAAAAAGATAAAAGTGAGCAAATAAACTGAACAGAAATGACAAATAAATTGAACAGTTATAACACATAAACTGAACAGATGTAACAAATAATGTGGACTCATAAAAAAAGATAAAAGTGAGCAAATAAACTGAACAGAAATAACAAATAAATTGAACAGTTATAACACATAAACTGAACCGATGTAACAAATAATGTGGATTCATACAAAAAGTAAAAGTGAGCAAATAAACTGAACATAAATGACAAATAAATTGAACAGTTATAAAAAATAAACTGAACAGATGTAACAAACATGTTGACTCGTATAAAAAAATAAATAGTGAACATAAATTGAACAGATACAACAAATAAATTGAACAGATATTACAAACAATTTGAACTCATGCAAAAAAAAAAGTGACCATATATAAAACAGATATAACAACTAAATTTATGAAATAGACGAAAGAGAGAGAAAAAAAAAGAAAGAGCCGGTGAGAAAGGAAAAAAAAAATAAATAGAGGAAAAAAACGAAGGAAAGGAGAAGAAATAAGGAAGAATGGAATAGAGAGAGGGAAGGGAAACTCACTAAGGAAGAGATAGAAGAAAGGGGAGACGTTCAAGGGAGAGGAGAGACGCGCGTGGGAGCGAAAGGGAGGGATTAGAACGCAGGTAGAGGGAGGGGGAATGCGCCTTACTTCGGAAGAGAGGGGAACGCGCGGAGAGGGAGAGAACGCTCTGTGGATGACGCTGATGACATTTTGGTGGATGGTAAGTAGTAATTACCTTTCAGAAACGGGAATTAGTCTACGCAATCAAACCACAAGCAATCAAGCAATCACAGCGAAGCGCACTCGTGCGACTTTAATTTTCTTCTCCTCTGTTTGTGTCCCCTCTCTCATCTTACGCAATCAAACCCCTTACACGCCTCTTCTCTCTCTCCTCACCCTCTCCTCCTCACGCCTCCCATCCAATTCTCCTCACCCTCTCCTCCTCCTCTGCTTTTGCCCCCTCTCGCAGTCGTCGCCTCTTCTCCTCTTCACCTCGATCTACGGCTCCACCTCCTCCATCTTTACTCTTCTCATCCTCTCCTTTCTCTTGCTTCTCTTTGCTTGTGTGAAATTGTCTCTCTTGATTCTGTCCTATTTGGAAGAGAAAAAACATGAAAAATATGAAGGAAAAAATTAGAATAAAACTGTACAGTATAATTTTATGTAAAAAAGTAACTAAAATAGTAAAAGAGAGTATTTATTAAAAATAAGGGAGTAACTAATAATTTTTTGTGTACATTTATTAGGGAGTAATTAAAAACTATAGAGGGAGTAACTAATAACTACGAGTAAGTAACTAATAAGTTGTCATATGTACCTAATAAAAGGAGTAACTAGTATCTATAGGGAGTAAATAATATACATAAGGGAGTAACTAATATATTTTAAAGGAGTAAATAAGAAGTATAAAGAGTAACTAATAAGTCTAAATTTGTAGTTGATTAAAAAGAGTAACTAATAATTATAAGGGAGTAAATAAATATGTATAAAGGAGTAAGTAATAAGTATAAGAAATGAGGAGTATGCAATAAGTATAAATACGTATTTTCATTTAGTAGAGTAACTAATATCGAAAAAAAAAGTAAATATTGTGCATAAGGAAGTAAATAATATGTATAAGGGAGTAAATAATAGATTTAAATGTATAGTTTAACTAATAACTTTAAGGGAGTAAAAATATATATATAAGGGAGTAAGTATTAAGTACATAATATGGGAGTACCTAATAAAGTCGTTGTATGTCATAAACGACTTATCTTCGTATGCTAAGGAAGTATATTGTAAGGTTACA
This sequence comes from Rhynchospora breviuscula, assembly GCA_027562975.1. Taxonomy (NCBI): domain Eukaryota; kingdom Viridiplantae; phylum Streptophyta; class Magnoliopsida; order Poales; family Cyperaceae; genus Rhynchospora; species Rhynchospora breviuscula. Next base: position 59,557,950 of record CM050398.1, on the reverse strand, counting down.
TTATTATACATTATAAGAGAGTATTTATTTTATACAAAGTGAATATTTATAATTAATAAGGAAGTATATTACAAAAATAGTACGGAAAAACAGAGAAGGCAACATCAGGAAGGAATCATTACAAAACGTCTTGCTTTTGTTTCACGTGTATAAGAAATTTTTGAAGCTTATTCTTTATCCACTATGCATCCAAACAAAAGTCAATATTACACCACTTTTTGAACTGTGATGCGGTTACTTTCTCCATCACAGTGGCCACACAACTGGTCGATCAAAGTCAATACAGTTAGTGCATCATTCAAAAGTTAAAAGATATCGTAAAGAAAAAAAAAAGGAGCAAAAGATGATAGCTTTATTTGGGTCTATTATATATTCATCCTTTTTAGTGACATGAACACAAAACAGAACTTTAAACCTCTTAAAATCGTTTTTAACTGGAAAAGAAAAGAGAAAATGACATGCAAACTTCGTACAAAGACAGTAGTTGGAACCGTAAATCAAAATTTCCATCTGATTTGAGCGAAATTTAGGCCCCGATCAAAATCCCTTTTTTAAACATGGGATTCATATATTTCATTAGAATTTTTTTTTACAAAAATAAATAGATTTGGTGTCATTTGATTGGAATTTTCATGCAATTAGATCCAACGAAATCAATTCAAATAAAATCATGCGTGAAAAACATTTTGATCAGGGCCTTAGTCTAGTTGAGCCACTAGTCCAGAACTCTTCAGTTCCTTCAAATAATAAAACGGTTTGACTATTAAAGTCAACAGCGTTTTGGACTAATTGTAAGTCTACTATTTCTGTTTGCACTATTATTTTGCAGACCGGAAGGAAACAAGCCTTGAAGTTAATTTTTATTCAATTAAATTACAACTTAAAAAAACTACATCAGTGCATTTAGACACCCTCTTTCATAAAAATATTGCAGTACCTTATAATTAAAGAAACTAGCTTTGAAGTAAATTTTTATTCAATTAAATTAGAATTTCTAAAGCTGCATTAGTGCATTTTGACACCCTCTTTGACTCTTTCATAAAAATATTCCAGCACATTACTTTTGAAGGATATCATACAGTAGCCAACAGTCTGTACTACATAACAAAGGACGCAATCAACTCTGATCCTCTACCAACTGCCTGAAATTAACAGGCGAAGCAAATTGTTGCGAGCCAGTATAGATAGCAAGAGCAGCAAGCTTAGATGTGCTATGAGTCGGATGTAACATATCCCAGAACAAGAACTCGTGACGGTTCCAACAAATTGTAGAGTTAGGCATGCATGAAGATTGCCCGTTAAACTTTCCAGACCCACAACACGCTGTTTTGATCTCTTTTATTCCTGAAAAAGTAATTACAAACAATAAACAATATTTCTCAGATTGAAATTTTAATGGTCGGCTTATCAACTTGAAATTTTGCGAACAACAGGCATGGATGATGGATCTACAACTTGGCTGAAACACACCTTTATAGAAATAAATTACCATACGGGGGACTTTATGAAATTAATGGAATATATTGAAAATTTGCAAAAATAGTAACCTGCCAGTGAAGAAAAATTATGTATAATAGCTTTGCAAATGGAGTAACTAACCAAGGGCATGAGGATCTTTTATGATATTTTGCACAACTGCATATGAACTCCCAATGGAGTACTTGAAACCTCCCAAAGTATAACTGAGGCCGTGCATCATATCCTTCACAGCTTGGTTGAATGATTGTGCTAATTCATTCAGAGTGTCAATGCAACCTCCTAATGGGTTCAGGCTTCTTGGATATGGGCAGCAACCAATTGGAGGAATATCTACCACACCAAATTTCCTGCCTCCAAGATTGTACAATTCCTGTTATCATAAGAAAAATGAAAAAAATAACAAAACCATCTCAGTACTATAATCTACTAGAGTCCCAAAGATTTTCAATAATCGAAAAAGTTTTGTGTTAATTTACAATAAGATTATATACAATTACGAGTAGTCATAGCCAGCTTTGCAGAATTTTACAGTACATGAACTAGCTCTAATAGTTTTATCAGAGGTAGATGCAGTACAAAATATATATCAATTTAGGAAACGCTTTCTTCAAGCTTTCTTTCTTTCAAATGATTCAGAGGAAAATAAAATTGCATACCTCTACATGGCCCTTAAATTCCCAAACCAAAGTGCCAACAAATGATGCCTTCTCATTCGACGTCGGTGTGTTATTCCGTGAAAAAAAGGCAAAAATATCATTTCCACCAGTGCTTAAGATAAAAATAGATTTTGAAATAGCATCATTGGCTGCTTCGCTGGTGATTCTTGCTGTAATGTTTGATTTTATGCTGGCAAAAAGTTCAACCTGTTTGCTCAGTGTAATGGTGCTGCCCTGCACAAATAAAAAAATTATGTCATGCCAAATTAATTATACATGCAGAACAAAAAGAAAAAAGTTTGAAGATAATGTATTGTTTACAGTTGAGTCTAGAATCCCTGATCCAGCTGAGGCGAAGTTAGCTCCTCGCGATCCTCGCAAAATCTGGATGCTTGACTTACCAGTAATGGAAAGAGAGGGTGGCGGGCTACGCTTGAAGCCCATGTGCATAGCTGTCCAAAATAACCAAAGGAAAATCAGGTCAATGTATCGACATAGGAGTATTAATTGAATGCTGCTTACCTGTTTTACAATTTATAACCATCATCAAATTACATTGTAAATTACTTTTGTCTACTATGCTTCCTTTTCATATGGTATCTATTACCATAACCAATATAATAAATATATGCAAATTTTAAGAAGTATATATATTTTTGCACTTCTATTGAAACTTACTGTGTTAATTATGAAATCAGATCATGCAAATATTGCATTACTGCACCTATATTCTTCACATTTAGCACACAGGTCAGCCTATTGGTTAACACTTAACAGTCTAAAGTCGTCATCCATAGTAAGTTTAATGTGCCAGCATCCGCTGCCATAATGTCAACCGTCTGACCTAAATCCGACGGCTGTGCTTTTTCACCCTTTGAATTTGATCAGCCAACTTGGGTAATAATTGAAAATCCTCGGCCAGTATTGTGATGGAAAGGTGAAAATGAAAAGGTAGAGGAAAAAAAGTTTTATGTCGGACTATTGTGGCCGAAAAACCCATACCTTTTTTGATGGGTTCAAATCTGAATCTTACAGATCTTGGGCCTACAGGCCCACCTCACCTAAAAACTGGAGCAGGTATATAAGAACTTTAGAAGTATCTATTTGGGCCATCAAGACCCACCATTAACATCTCCACCCATCATGTTGTGTTTCATTACCATTGTAGCAACTAATAAGACCCCATTGGAACTATATTATACCTTTGTTTTTCTCATCTTTTGTTTTTGGAAGAAAGTAAATGATGTAGCTATCCTGGCAACACGCTATTATATTTGTGCTTTTCCTAGCTTAAGCGTTACCTAATTGTACAAATTTAAGATTGCTTTCTTCTTTCTTTGTTTTACAATTGGAGCTTCTTCTATCTCATTGCACTGAATGCACTGTAAAGTTTCACGTGTGAAAGTACACTGAAATTTCTACTTTTAACTGATCGGTCATAATAAAAAAGAAATCATTGTAATTGGAACAGCCGAACAGATCAAAGAAACGGACGCATCCAAAACGACAAAATTATGGATTGTTCGTTTTAAACATTTTCCATTTTTTTGGAATTAAATCCGTATCCTAACGAGTAACGAACACCATGCAATCTTTTCTTTTAAAAGAAAAAAACAGTTGTAGCAACCCAAAATCCAAACATGAAAACCTAAAAATAAAATAATACAACAACCAAATAAGATCTTTTGTGCTTTGGTTACATACTTCAAAACTAAAATCAGAGTTGTTGATAGTACCCAAAAAGTCGATGCCATTGTAGCCATTACTAAACCGGCCGGTCGGCCTCCTCGAAGGAAAATCGATTCCATTATGCGGGAAATTCGCCTTGGCAACACCACTGCCAGTCAAATAATTATTGTTTCCAACATCAGCAGTTGAATCGCCGAACACATAAATTGCCGGCACTCTACCAATTTCGGCTCTGCAACCAGCACCAAGAGAACCTAGAATGAAGAGGAAGAGAATGGAAACGAAAGGAATTCTGTTGTTGACTGGAAAGGCCATTGTTTTCAGTGGAGAAGATAATGACAGTTTCTTTTATCAATGGAGCAAGGCACCAAAAGGGAAGAAATCATGGCAGTCTCAAAGTGTGTTTATAAAAAAGAACGCAAGAGGTGGCAATACATTGAGAGCAAAAAGCGTTGTCAAGAAAGCAGTAGCGGCTTTTTGTGAGTGGATTGTGGGGCCAAGATGGACAAGGCTAAGAAATTGAGCGTTGCGATCGCCTACCATTGCGAAAAATTATCGTGACAGCGCTGTAAATGAATAAATAGAAAATTAAATAAGATGAAATCTCTTAAGCGTTTTAACCGTACTACAATATTGAAATAGATAGATAAAAATTAAGATAAATTTTGTTGTGGATTAAATTTATAATGGGATTAAATTCAAATAGTTTTTTTAGAATTATAAACAGTGATAAATGATCAGGATTTAGGTCCAGTTTAAAATTTCTGTCCACCATAGAAATTAAAATTTATATTTTGAAAATTTTTAACTAGATGAACATTATTATAAAATCGTTAAATTGGTTACTTTCTAATGGATTTTAATCAGGTAAATTTTTTGGAATAGAAATTCATTTAAATATTATACAGCCTAGCTAGACACTAGAGATAGCGTCCTGAGTTAATTGTCCAAAAGCATCAGTTCGGCCAAACTTGCAGGCGGATATTTGTTCAGACAATTGATTAGGATACTACCTTTGATTTATTTCTTTATAAAAAGATGAGGTCTTATCTTTGAATCCGATATAGTTGTCAAAATATGATTAGCGTAAAAGTAAAAGTAACAGCAGATTTACTCAAAGAGAATGCTAACTTTCACCAATCTGATACCTGGCCTTTACAGCATACCTAAACCATGTCAATAGATTCGTAATTAAAAAATTATAGTGCTACATTAAAGCTCTTGCCTCATCTAAAAGAAGCCACCAATATACCCGAAGCAATAATGACTCGGGCTACGTTTATGGATTAAATATCTTGAACTGAATCAATAGAATTTTTGTTCAAAGAAAGGGTCACTAAGCTTGCAACACTACCAAATGCCAGAATAGTGTTTTTTTTTTCCCTCTTGATTTATTAAATAAAGATGAAATCAATCTTTCTATTAAAAAAATCAGAATATTATTTGAAATATTTATTTCAAACAAAGTGATAAGCTAATTAAATTTATTTATTTATCTAAATCAATCAGTATATAGAATAAATTGGAGAAATTTAATTAGTCCAAAATGCATTGATATTTGATAGCGCCTTTTTAAGGGATCCGGATCCTGTGTCGCGAGGCACAGCGTGTAGCGCAGGATCCGGACCGTCCGATCAGATCTCGACGGTTCATCTTTTTCGGGCCTTACAATCTGGTTACATGCACGGGGCTCCCTTATCCATCCAGATCTGATCGGACGGTCTTGTGCCGCGCTACACGTTGTCCCGCGCGACACAGGATCTGGATTCCTTTTTAAGAGCGAATCGACCCTCTTTTGTGCGGAGTTTTCGTCACAAGTCACAACCCACTCCGAAAAAAATCTGAGGTGACTCATTTCTTGATTTTCTCGTAGCACGATTCGTTGAAGATACATGAAAACTGATTTCCACAAGATGCGCTTTTATTTATATTTTTGTACGTTATTTCTTTCTCTCATAAATATATATTATTTTATATATATTCAATATTGCAGCTTTGTTTCTTTATTTGTTCCATCCTTGCAAGCTCTTTTGAAATCGTACAGATCTACTTTTCATATAAGAGCAAATATATATCGATAGGTCTTTTTTTTTTTTTTTATCACTGCCGTAGGCACACAACCTCCACTCACGCAACCATTTTAACCCACCTCCCAGCAGTGGGCCTCGATCCCAGGTCTCCCCAATGGGAAGACAGTGCCTTACGAGCTGCGCTGAGGCAGCTTTGGCTATCGATAGGTCTTGTAGGCATCAGCTTTTTATGTCTTAATTGTCCCATTTAATTTTCTTAGTTAAGGCCTATAATAATTAGCGTATATACTGGAAACACTTCCAATATATAACGGCTGTAGTCAAACAAATAAATTTTTAATATGGCACATTCTTTTGAATTAAGAATCTCAATAATAATTTTTTTTTGAAGATGAATCTCAATAATAATTAAATAAAACTTTTAAGCATTTCATATTGCATATGCAAATAGAAGATAATTTCCCAGGGTAGTCTCAATTATTATCAATGTTTCTTATTGCATGTTAGCAATAATCATTTCAAATTAATGTCGATTTCCCGGCTGCCCGGCCGCAGAGTAAAGCATTGCCTGGCATTGGGAGCTCATTTCTGGTGGAGTTTACTGGATTGTAGACCCTCAAGTAGAATTGCTGCCCGAGGTATCTGCGTTCCCAGGTCTCACTTCTTAGATTCCACATTCCCACGTTGTCGAGCGCCACGTATACCGCCGTCCATGATTGGGGATATACCTGCATTTAGTTTCAGTACCAGTTGCATAACCCTTGTTCAATAAATTAAGAACTATGCGAGATAAATACTTGTCTAGTTTAAGTTATAGATCAATAATTGTGGTAACAAATTAATTGAATTGGCCTGGTGTTGTGTGGTCTGATCTAATACTGGCATGTGCTCAACATCGTAATGGTACAGATTTGCATAAATCTTTTGTCAGTCTACTGATTTGATACTCGAGGTTATGTTGAATGAAAGTAATCATTAATATTAAAGACTAAACTGGTTTCAGTTTTTTTGTTCTCAAACTAGGATCTTACTTGGACAGTACAGCGTGGCACTGCATCAAGTAGATTGTATCTTGTCCTATTGCCAGTACTCCAGTCACCTCTGTCCATCCTGAAGAAAATCACAATGTTACGTTTCATTCGAATCAAGTTCAATTGCAATGAAACAATGCTAAGTTGCTAACAAAACATTACCCTACGACAAACATGCTATATCCATCAAGATGCCAGCTCTGAACCCAATATTCTCTGTTCTCAAATACCAGTTCAACAAATGCATGATGATCAGAATCCATCACGGGTGTATCCATATGCAGGGCTGCATCTGTTGGGTAGTCAGTAATGCCTCCAAGATTGAAAACACCATTTATTTTGTAGTAATCGGCTAGCTTCAAGGGTGTGTCAGGATCAACAAAAGAGACACTATTCACCGCATATCGCTTTTTTCCGTTTACTATTGCTGCTGAGTTGGCAAGCCTGATCGTGCGGGTCACAGTAATTGATCCGTAGTGGTATGAGCCCTGAGGGTTTGGTCGTGGCCCGCTTGCAGATAAGTTGGTCCTGAGATAATTATTTTGTAATAAAGGTAAACCAAACACTCCTGTTTTTCTACAAATTTAGATCATTTATAATTTAATGCTTAAATAGGCAAATTATAACTGTATGAGAAGTTGCATACATAAAAGAACGGGCTTGAATGAGAGAATAATCGATATTCATGGGTCCATCGGGAGGGAGCCCTGATACTGGCTGTTTTGAGCTACTATAGTGGAGTACAGCAGTAGTTGTTAAGACCTGTCTCTGAAAACGTGTTGACACGGCAATGTAATAGTCCTTAACTGCCTGATCAGCCGTTATTAAAACAGACAGAGATTGGCCCAAATGTACATCTAACGAATCATAAATACTTTGCATAGTGTGGGTCCCTTCGATCTCGACCAATGTCATGTAGTGTCCTTCAATCCGGATGTTCAGCGAGCTCTCTAGACCGACATTGGAGATCCGTAACCGGTACGTCTTCCCTGCATTTTAAGTATGAGGAAATGGGTGCATTTCATTTTATTCTCTTTTAAAGTTCCTTAGAGCCATTCTTAAATTGATATATTACCTTGATCAACGGTAAAAGAAGCACCGTTGGGTCCACGGCCGTTGATGAGAATGCCATCAGGTGGAGGTAGCCTTATGCCACGATCAAGTCTGGCTTGTAGTTTCTTGCAAAAGAAAAGAGTAATTTGGGAATCGTAAACATGAAAACAAACTGGACTTTGGCCTGGGCCTACAGAAAATAAGCCTCATGATGGTGCAAATTTTATCCAAACCTAGCCTTATATGATTAGTCCGCTAGAGATCACCATACCTGATAGATACCTACACCGTACCAGTTAAAGAAACATGCTTTCTTCGTTTTATTTTATTTAGTACTAGATTTTCCTTTTCTTTCTTTTTTTCATGTTCTTTGATGCCTGTTGAGACCTAACATATCCATCAGCAATATTTATAGCGTGACAAATATTTTCTGCTTGTTGCAATTTATTATGCAAGTTAGGTTCCTCTGAACCTAGCCTAGAATCTACCAACAACCTACCAACTGTAAACATGGACATAATTTATGCATGTACAAGATTACCTTGTGGTTGGTCTTGTACCAGTCACCAATCAGTACGGTAAAATCACCTGCCGGGTCGGGAAATGGGACAGGAATCATAGGTCGGCTCAGGATGCGGATCCCACCGAACCCTCCGGCAGCTTTATGTAAAGCAAGAGAAGGAAAGTAAAAAAATGAGCCGATCTGGTCTTTGAGATGAAGGTGGTATGTGAAATTCTTCCCTGGCGGAATCGGACAGTTTGTCCCATGAACTCCATCTTGCCATGAATCCTTCCTTTGTTGCACTCCATTCCTTGAAAATTTTTGTGAGAATAAACAAAAATAAGCATATGCATAAGGGGAAAAAAATTATAGAAAGTATATACGTCAAAAAGGTGGGAACTAATTTCTATAAAAGGGGAAACAGGAAGTATTTGGAAACGATAAGGGTCATCGTACGAGTAAAATTCCCAACTGACAACATGCACTTCACATTTATTCGATGACAGACCTTCCATGTCCTATTAAATACTTCAGTTTGTCTGTTTATAAAAAAAATACTTGCAAAAATTGGGTGAATAAAATGAGATATTGGCCTATTGCATTGAAATTATTGGAGACTTGCCATGAAATTAGGAAAGGATCTGGCAAATTGTTATGCACGTTGATAATCAGATTGTCGTTTGTCTGTGAGTAGATATCTGGTCCTGGAAATTGTCCATTGATCAATATCCCCTGATGCACCAACAGAGGCAAAGAAAATAAAATTAAAAAGATTTAGATATCGCTTAAACTGCATCCATATATTATATATATTTGCATCAGCTTCTTTACCTGTTGATTTGCGCCAAGAGGATTGATCTTGCCATAGGTGATGGTCCAGTCGAAGAACCTATATGGGTCTTCTCCTATTGCAAATTTGAACAATAAGAACAAACAGAGTGCAAGTTTACTTACAAACATCTCTACATGAGAGAATTGAACAAATTCCGAAGGAAAGAAATGTATTTGCTGGTTTGGGGGAGGATGTGGAATGTGTGCGCGTTAATATATAACGTTCATTTAAGGGAAGTTAGGTTCATTTCTGGGGTGGTGTGAGTGTGATAGAAACCAGGAAGCAACATGCGCATGCAACAAGTTCTATGCTTTGGTGTGAAGTGTGATTTCCCCAAAACTTAAGAAAAATGATGTCATGTCTTTTTTTCCAAAAAAAGAAAATAATAAAGAGATTTACAAGCTGAAGATATTTTTTTCTGAGAAAAACAAAAGAAACAAGAAAGGATAATAGATTGCAGATGTAAAGACTAAAGAGAAATATGTGGTCCATAAAATCTATTTGGAGTTTTATATATTAATAAGTAAATTGAATAAAACTGAAGGCACGATGGTTATGGGGTCATAGGTTACTATTATTAAGAAGGATCCATGGGAAGTTTCTGTTTTATTAAACTGGACGAATAGTGCAATGCCTATTCAGGCCACCGCATTCAAATTGGACGATCTAGATTGACCAAATAAAAATAGAAAATGTCTGATTTTTGTAAACACTGACCATCGGAAATTATGCCATCTGATTAAAATACAAAATCTACACCACGTATTAGTAAGTCAAATAGTGCCCACGCAATCGCAACCTTTACTCAAAATAAATAAATAAATGCACCTCAAATCATTCCTTTCAGAATTTGGAGAGGAGCGGTTCCTTATGACTTATGTTTGATAGCATGAGATGAAAAAAAAAAATTTTAGTAAAGAATTAAAATTATGTTGAAAAGTATGAGATGAAAAAAATAATATCCCATTAACTAATTTTTAGCATGAGATGAAAAAAATAATTAAAATTTTGTTGAAAGTTACAGTCAACTAATTAACTTTAATCATTCAATTAATAGCCCATTAACTAATATTATTTTATACCTTTCCTCCCCAGTTTCCTCTATCTTAAGTTCAAGTTGCTGGAAAACAAAAGGCACAGAAAATAGCAATAAAAAGATAAATGAGTTGAGATCCTTGATCCTTCAATTATGGGTAAATGAAATTTACCTTCAAAGAAATACTGAATTGAGATTCAAGCAATATAGTTACTAACGTTTGGATTGTTCATCCTTTTTACTCCTCCCGGTTTCATAACAATTTGACCTTCTAATTCGACTATTTTCAATTAAAATTTGAGTTCGCCGGTTCCCAACCTCTCCCATCACGGCTCACCTCTTTAGATAATTAAACTCCTCTATGGATTTTTTTTTTTCCTCTAGGAAAAGCAATAAGTGGAATGAATTTCTAGATAGCCGCTATCTAGATTTTCTAAAAAAAAAACAAGAAATAAGTGGAATGAAATTCTTAAATTTGTCATGTCTACCTTTTTGAAGTTCCACGAATTATTAATTATTTTTTATTTTTAATGCATAAACAAATTTTTATATATATTTCACTATACATGTGAAGATGCCACATTTTATCGAACTTATTAGTTGTTGAATGTATTCAATTTAAACGCAAAATCCTTTTATATTCTTTTAAAACCTCAAGCATTGGTGGAGGCAAAAACTTTACATGAAATTACTTAAATAATTAAAAAATTAGATACAATAATTATTTTCTTAACGTCAATAAAAATATTATATCCAAAAATAGAGATTTTAACTATAAATGGCCAAATAAAATTGTAGTCATATATAATAGGAGTCCAACGTAATCATTTTTATATGATATATATAACTGTAATGCATATATATAATAATATTTAATCAAAAAGACGTTGCACACCACATATTTTTAGTTTGAATTAGCCTCCTAACAGAAGTGAAGTAGGTAGGGATGAAAACCGAGTGGACAAATTTCGCTCCGAATCATATATGAATTCGAAAAATGCACTTAAAATCCAAATTGTATCGGTATTCGACATAATAATCTGGATGGATACATTTGACTACTTTTCGATCCATATCCGTATCTAATAAAAAAAAATGTTATCTGATCTGTTTTCATCCTTAATTAAATCAACAACTAATTTATTGGAGTTATGTCCTAAAAGCCAATCATTCAATGGCTTAATTTAGTTTATGTCTTAATAAATTAGATAATTTGTTCTTTGAGATTATTATTGGCTAATCATTCAGGTTGATGATCTGAATTGTAGATCTCTGTAGATCATTCATTGGAATGACAATAATATCTATAAAAAAGTCCATAATCTTAATAATTAACAAGGAACATTAATTATCATAAAAAATTACTATGCAAGTTAAGTAATGATTAAGTTCTACAAATCATGGGTGTCACACTACACCCCGAACAACCCGCTATATGCGCTAGCAACGATCAATGCATATAAAGCGGTCAATAGTATGTACAATATCAAATAATTCATATAAAATTGTCATGTCATTAATTACTATGTAAAAGAGTTCATACAAACTCATCAAAATATTCATAACTATAATGTCTAAATAAAACAAAAGGAGAAATAACTTCTTGACTTTGACTTCATGGCAGCATCATAGTCCAGACATAGTCCATACCTTAGCTTTTAGTTCCAAATTTCCTCACCTAGAAAAAAATAATAAAAACGAGTGAGAAACGTATTGCTTCTCAGTGCGACTTTTAAGGATAAATAAATCAATATAAATTCTTATGAAAACAATACAGTAGGAAACACATAGTACGTTAATTAACTAACATTTCAATTAGTAAATACAAGCTTAACACAACGAAAAACCATATTTTATGTATTGTATAAATCATATCTTTTTTTTATTAAATAATGTTTCATACAGGAGGTCCGGCCAAGCTGCCCACAAGATTTGGTTCGAATGTGCACACTATCTGATCGACGTCTCCAGTTTCAGCCCTCCTTCATAATTTTAACAGTCTAGATTTGTCCAGATTTTATGTATTTCCTATCTGATACTTTAAGATGTTTTGACAATAAAAATTAAACGCATGTTATTAAATTTATTTTGATACATTTAATATGTATTTCATTTTCGTTTTGTTTTATAAATTTCATAATGTCACAATTGGTAAGATGTTACCAACTTAATTGTTTATGTTTATGTTGGTTAAACATAGTACATAAATTGATCTAATGAAATATATATATGGACCATGTTATGTGTCATTATTTATTTCATTAGTGTTTGATATGATTCAACTTTTTCACATGATGATTGATTTGATGAATATTGTCTAACGTTGATTCCTAAAAAGACTACAATACAGACTCTATTCAAGTTCACATGAATTGTGTGGAAAAAAAATTGTTCATCTAGAAAATTTTTGTCCCTCAGTATAATATATGTGTTGAGTGATGATATCTATTGGACCTTTGATGGAGTTGGATTGTTTTTCTAACAACTTTATATAATTAACCCTAGATCAAGAAATGTGTAATATGAAAGAATGACACGATCCTATCTTAGATTGCACAATAATATCATGTGACATAAGAATCAGACAATGAGAAATTTTATATTTCTTATGTAGGATTAAGGTACTGCAACTGTATAGTATTTGTCTGTGTCAATTGGGGAGTCACAGAGTTTTACTAGACACCTCTTGTGGTTTATAGAATTAAGTTCTTAATTTAATTCGATTGTCAACATGACACAGATCTTATGCAGTTACACCGATAAGGTTTGAATGAGAGTATATAATTTTAGTATGCCATATATGATATGAATATAATTAGTGAATAATTATAGAAAGTATATATATGTCAACTTATACGGAACTAAAATATATGTCCAACAAATTGTCATGAAAATGACTACCTCCAGCAATAATAATTTAAGTGTATTGACTTGATAAATTATGTTGTGCTCAATATTAAACACGATGAATAATTATTATTTAAATAATTATTCATATAATTAATGTATTTAATTATTCCAGAGTGAATTAATTTATGATTGGAAGAGATAATACAAATCCAATCAAAACAATAAAATCCAAAATAATAGAAAATTTGTATCTATATTTTGTGGGCTATTATTTCTTCAATTGGAGAGTCCATTGGAAGAAATAAGAACATGAGAATAGTCCCAAGTGGTTCCACGAATGAAAGGAATTATTGGATATTCTTATATGCTCCTCATATGTCTTGTTTCAAATAACAATTAAACCATATCTTAATATGATTTCGGCCATTGGTTTAAAGGTTATTTGGGGCATGTGTAAGGCTTATAAAGTAACCCTTTGGCAGCCTAAAACACAACTCTCGATATTGGAAAATCCTAGCCTCCTTCCAAATTCGTACTAGAAGAGAAACCTTAGCCGTCATGGCTAAAATTTCTCCTTCCATGGCCGATTTGCCTTCCATTTTCACTCTAACTCATGTGTTGAGCAATAGAACTCTTTTTACACTCTCTTTAATGGTTAGATAGGTGTTAAATGAATAGTTTTGAAGCTAGTATGAGGTCGGACATCATGAAGTATCTCCTAGTAGAGAGAAACATAGACATCTCTCTTTAACCTTGGTGGATAACTCTGCAGACTTGGAGCGAGATGGAAGAGAAAGAAGAGCGCGCCGTCGATTCTCATGTAATGGTTGAGCCCTCATGCTACTAATCATGTGGAGGTTAAATACTAAACCTATTGCTTATTGATATTGCATGAAATTAGTCTTGACCGCTGGATCTCACATATATGATTTTTGAAAACATTTATAATTAGTTTTAATTGCTCAAATTGCAATACATGAGAAAATATCATGAATAACATAATTACTTCTTTAGTTCTATAAAAAACAATTGATTTGTTAATACTGAGTTTTTTTAGATAACTTGGCTTATAATAATATTTTGACTGCACTAGTGACATGGACATGATACGATAAAAAATAAAAATTAATTTTGTATTTTCTCTTATTATAATATAATGATTACATTTGATGGCGTATGATTAATATTTTTATATATGATGACATATAATATCAAAGTTAATATTTTGTTTCTATGAGTTTGTTTATCCGTTTTAATATCAGAACATTCGTATTCATATCCATATTCGAGAAAAAAAATATATCAATAAAGATATGATTTGACCACTATATTATTGGTATATGATCCTTTTTTTGTTAGAAGTAGGACTGATAAAAAAAAAATTGTGGCTTGAGGCACACTCTAGATCAATTTAATTTTTGCTCGAAATTAACTTGCTCAATTTAGACTCGTGGTTAATTTGGTTCGCTCAAAATGATTTCGAAATTGGCTCCATATGTAATTTTATTGTCTAATTTATAGCATTTCGTAATTAATTTGATATACTGCCTTAGATATAAATGCTAAATTTTTTAAGATCATATTATAAATTAATTAAAATATTGACTTATAAATAAAAATAATCTAGTAATAATAAGCATTAATTAATTTGCACTATACATTATAAAATTATGTGAACTACGCTCGGGTTCGACCGTTCGACTCGATTGTGGCTTATATTCTATTAAATTCAAATTGACAAAATTTAATTTAATATATATTAAATCAAATTTGAACTAAGACCAGCCCGCTTGAAATCAATGTTTTGAAAACCGGATCGGACCGGCCGGTTCAACCATGAACCGAATCCCAGTCCGGTTCAAACTAAGCCGGTTTTTTGGCTGTTAGCGAACCACAACGAACCGGTCGGTCCTGTTTTATGCAGAACCGGTGAACCGAACCAAACGGTTCAGGTGTTTTTAAGTGGTTTTTTTATTTTTATCTGCAATAGAAACAATTTCCACAAAAATGGGCCAGCAAGATTCGAACCTAGGTTAGTAGTCATAGAAAGTCGGAAACTTAACCACTGCACCACAATGATTTTTGTGTTAAATGATGTTTTCGTTATTTAAATATCGTATTATTATATTGATATAATTCGGTTCTCTCCGGTGAACCGATTGAACCATTGAACCAACAGCATTGCCGGTTTGATGTCCGGTCCCGATCGAATTAGAACCAACTTTCGAGCTCCTCCTCCCTTTCTCTGATGAACCCTAGAAATCTCCTTTCTCGATTTATACCATAGAAATCAAATAAATCCTTTGCTCTCCTCTCTCTCGCAAGATCCAATTCACCTTCCTTGCACAGATTCCCCTCTCTCACTGTCAATCAATCGATTAAACCCACAAGATGTTACCCTACTCGCACTAGCCCACTCGATCTCCTCTCTTCCACTCCTCCGTTGCATTGCCTCTCTCTCTCTGATCTCTAAACTCTAAACCCAGTCCATCTCCGTCATTGCTTCTCTCTCTAAACCCAGTTCATCTCCTCGCACCATCCCACTCGATCTCCTCACACCAGCATAGTCGATTGAAGCCTTGCCTCCGTCACCTCTCTTCTTGGTTGCTCCTCCAACGTAAGCCCATTCGATCTCCTCTTTTTGTTAGTTTCTATTAACCGATTAGGCAAGCATTTTTTGTTATTCTTATCGTGTGCTTTAGGCAAAAAATTAATTGATTCTCACAATTCTTGTTGTTCATAATTTCACACTCATATTTTTTTCTACACTCACAATTCTGAAGTAGCATTGGTGTAGCAAACTGGTCAGAGAGAACAAACAGACATGAGATTGGGGATGCAGGTTTGTATGTAAATGGTTACATCATAGGCATTTGAAATAGCATTAGCGAGAATGGCTAAAGTGCCATAGATGGCATGGAGGGTCTCGTGCCATAGATGGCATGGAGGGTCTCGTGCCATAGAATCGTTTTTCGAGATTTAAAATTCAAATGTCCAATCCGAATAGTTCAAGTTATTCACCATATTAAAATATCCTTGGAGACCAAATTTTACATTTTTTCGAATTTTTCTGCTATTTATTATGATATTTTTTAAAAAACATTATAATTGGAGTATTTCAGACCCTCCAATTTGAAAATATCATAATAAATAGCAAAAAAATCGAAAAAATGTAAAATTTGGTCTCCAAAGATATTTCAATATGATGATCAACTTGAACGGTTTGGATTGTCCGATTGAATTTTGAATCTCGAAAAATGACTCAAAAAAGAAATGGATGGCATTGCCATCTATGGCACTTTATATTCTGTTCGAAATCGCAGGCTTGATTGGAAATAGCTGCATATGGAGTCTAGAGAAAGATGCACTTTGTGTTTTATTTTGCACTTCAATTTAATTACATTTGATAATTTCTACATGTACATACATCCTTGAATGTAAAGTTGGTTTATTGATTACAGCAATTGAAATTCTAGATTTGATATTATTTTTTTTCTCTTTATGTTGGATTTTTGTGAGAGTTATACTTGGATTCCTTATTATTGTAACTTTGATATACAATATTTAGTTGAATTAAATGGAAATGAACTCAGATCAGTGATATACAATGGCGGTTAAAAGTAAGTGGTACCTAGCATGTACCAGTAACCAGTTGAGGTTCATATTTTCTTTTGCCAAGTGTTGGTTTAAACAATTAACTCTCGATTTGCCGATTTACAAAACAACACCAAACCTATTAACTAACGCCTCAATTTAGTGGACTTTTAGCGTTTTATTCAAAGAATGGCTTGAAGCAGTAGAGCACAAGTTTGGGAGCATCAAGAGACTTCATTAGACTAGTTAAAGTCAGTAAGATTAGGTGTTTTTAATCCCTAAACTAATCTCAATCAGTTTGCTGTCATTTTGCTGGTTTTCAGTACCAGTGCGTTGTATAACGCGTCGATTGCGTTAGAAAACGCACCAGTACTGTGCTGAACTTCAATTTCGTTTTGATTTCAGAAGACAGTGCGTTACACAACGCTCCTATACGTTGTGCAACGCACTGGAAAAGTTATACAACGTACCACCTCCGTTGTGCAACGCAGTGCGTCACACAACGCTCTGTGCGTTGCACAACCCGCCTTTGATTCTCCCCTGGAACTTTTCGACTCTTTTTTGAGCCAAAATTCCATGTATTTAATGTCATTTAATGAGGCGTTGTATAACGGACCAAGGCGTCGTATAACGCGTTTTTGCTTCTTAATCCTTTGTGCAGATCTTTACGCGTCATGTAACGCGTTGCCACGTTACATGACACGTCTGACTTTTTTTCTAGCCGTTGAGTTTGTTTTTGTTCATGCGTTGCATAACGGGTTCTTTGCGTTGTGTGACGCTCTGACAACTCAAACGGATACCTTATCCATTCTGTTGTATTATAACGGTCATCTGTGCGTTACAAAACGCTCTATTGCGTTATGCAACGCACCGATAACGGGAAGTTCAGCTTTTTGGCCTGTTTATAACGGCTAGTTGTGCGTTGCACAACGCTCCTTTTACGTTGTGTAACGCACTGGATATTTCTGAGTTGATTTGGAGCTCTTGGCGCCCTCTATTTATATCAGCCCCCTTGGGACTATTTTGACACTTTTGCAACCTTGCTAAATCACTCTTTCTGAGCTCCATTCAACCTGAATCAATAGCCTCTTGTCTTTGAGCATTTGAATAGCAAAACCATTTGAGATTAGAGTGTTTCTATACCAAACCCTAATCGTAATTGCGAGATTTTTGAGTGTTTTGGTTAGAGCCTCAATTCAATTGAGTGTTTGAGTTGTATTTTGGAGTTAGGCCGATCCACCTTGAGTGTCATTGTGACAAGGTGATTCGGTTCGAAGTTGTAGACACGTTCTTTGTGGAATTGAACGGAGCACGCCCTTTCGTGGTTGCGAGACTCCCGGAGACGTACGACTAAGGCTAGCCTTTTCTAGCGGGTCGGAACTCCGTAATACATCGCGTGTCAACTCTTTATCTCTTCTCTTTACTTGCTTGTATTGTGTGATTAGACCAAACTTGAATTGAACCAAAAATTGACCATAGCGGTTTAGGAAATTGAAATTGTGCCTATTCACCCCCCTCTAGGCCTTTAGTTAGGGACATCAAAGTGGTATCAGAGCAGGGGTTATCTTTTTGACTTTTTTGTGAGTTAGATAACCTCGATTCATGGCCTCTAGGGTGATAGAAAAACCGGACAAGTTTGGTTCCACTTGCAAGAACTTCCGTTATTGGAAGAGGTGTATGGTTGTATACCTTAACTTGATTGACCTTTGGGATGTAGTGGATAAACCATATGCACCAAACCTAGATAGTGAAGGTAGGGAGATTCATGCCTCAAAATTGCTTAGGGCCAAAAATGACAATGCCGTAAATGTCCTTCTCAACTCGGTTCATGAGTCCATAGCGGCCATTTTTGGTAGTTCAACCAATGCACATGAAATGTGGGTTTCTCTCTTGAACCGTTATGAGGGAAATTCTCTAATCAAAAGCTCCCGTCAATTTGAGTTGGAGTCAAGATTAGATAATTTCCGCATAATGGATGGTGAATGCATCGAGGAAATGTATACTCGGTTTATACAATTGCTCGATGAATTCAACAACATTGGAGAAACCCTATCTAATAGCCGTGTGATAGGAAGATTGCTTAGGGCCTTGGTGGGAAGACCTCAATTCGACAATCTCATCTCGACTCTTGAGACACAACAAAGGTCTCACAACAACCTCACACCGGAGATCATCTACACTCACTACCGGTGTGTAGAAGAGAAGCTCAAGCAACTTGGGGAGTTGAGATATGAGCCTAAAACCGTGGCATTGTCGGCTAGTGACAACAAGGCGTCTCCCTCCAAGAACCGACACAATGACA
Source organism: Rhynchospora breviuscula (assembly GCA_027562975.1). Lineage (NCBI taxonomy): Eukaryota > Viridiplantae > Streptophyta > Magnoliopsida > Poales > Cyperaceae > Rhynchospora > Rhynchospora breviuscula. The sequence continues at coordinate 59,538,896 of CM050398.1, read as the reverse complement.
ACCAACAAGGAAGGCACCGTCACTCGAGTGACAAGACTAAGGGCATATTGGACCTTGATGAGGACAAACAAGGTGCCTTGCTCTCTAAAATGTTTCGGGCCGTCATGATCTTTGAGGGAAAGTTCAACAAAGAAAGGTTTGAGAATGATGAGAGAGCTCTTTGTTTTGTTTGCCAAAAGGAGGGCCACACAATGTACACTTGCTTCAAGCTCTTCCCACACTTAAAGAGAGATAAGGAAGATGGTGGTAAGAAGAGAAGTGATGGCCGGTACAAGTCCAAAAGGGGACATTACAAGGGCAAGAAAAAGGGTGAGAAAGCTATGCAAGCCACTTGGGACAATGATTCCGACTCAAGCTCATCCTCTCAATCCGATTCGGAGTCCGAGTGCGACTTTGACAACCTTGCTCTTGTGGCTCAAGTCAATGGTGTGATGATGCCGGTGGATGATAACCTAGATGATTTGGTGAAGGAAGCATTTAACGAGTTCAACCGAGACAATATTTATGTGCATCCATTGAGCAAAGCTAGCATTGACGAGGCGTCAACCTCTACCTCAACCTCCACTCAAACTCCAATGGTGATCCAAGAGGAGGTACCTAAGGTTACTCTTGAAGTGCCTAAGGTCACCAATGAGGTATCACTAAACTCAATCTTTTGTAGTGATAGTGATAGTGATAGTGAAAATGACTTGTGCTTGAATGATGATACAAACTCTCAAATTGATAGGTTGAATGATTATCTTGATGAGTCCCTTAAGACTATTGCTAGTCAAAAAGGGGAAATTAGCCTTTTGACGGCTAAGTTGCATGATCTTGAAACTTTGGTGAGTAAGTATAAGGGTATGATTGAGAGTTTTGAAAAATCCAAAGATTGTGAAAAGTGTCAAACTCATTTGAGTGAGACAAATGTTTTGAAAAACAATGAAAGGGCATCAATTTCATCTAGTGTTCCTTGTAGCACCAAGATGGATCTTGACAAAATGTATGTGGGCCAAAAACCCAATGACAAATCGGGACTTGGGTTCAAGAAGGGGAATCAATCCACTTTTAGACCAAGAAACTCGATTAGCCCGACACAAAATGAGAGGTATTATAACAAGGGCACCAATGATAGGAACACACACGGGAAAGGGCAAAAGAATTTCTTTGGTTCTCAAAATGGTGCTCAAAAGAATTTTGGTAGGAATAGAAATGGTTCCAAGGGTTCTCTAAGGAATTTACAAAACAATCGGGCCCCAAACAATTTGTATTTCAAGGGTCCCGATGGGTGCTTTCATCTTTTCCAAAAGAATGGGGGAAATAGGAATAGCACACACACTAGACCTCAAAATAATGGGAAAAATAAGAATACCTCTCAACAAAACAAAACGAATTTCCAAAAACCCAATTTCAAAGGCTCTCAATCATACACTTTCTCTAAGGATCCAAAGATCAAGGCCATGGAGCTTAGGCGTCATTATGAGACCCATTTTGTTAGAGAAAGCTCACAAATGAACAAACCCACTAGTGCTTGTTGCAACTATTGTGGTAAGAATGGTCATCTCACATTAGAATGCAAGTTTAGGAAAGCAAACTATACATCCGGTTCAAAGAATATGGTTTGGCTTCCTAAAGTCGCTTCCACTTCCACCTCATCTAGTGGAAGCGGTTCTAATGTGGCTTGAAAAGCCATTCTATCTCCCCGGGCCTTATAGTCAAATTTTAAGGGGGAGAAAATACAAGAATTATGTTAGTTGTTTGTTTCTAACTAATATACATTCTTGTAGGTTTGTTTGTTATCATCATTCAAGAAAAGTGCTTGGATCATAGATAGTGGTTGTTCACATCACATGACCGGTGATGAAACGTGTTTCAAGGCACTCGAATCTTTTGATGGTGGTGAGGTTACTTTTGGAAATAATCTTAGAAAGAGTACTATTATTGGTATAGGCTCGGTTGGTAATCAAAACCTTACGGTATCCAATGTTTATCTAGTTGATGGTCTTAACTACAACCTTTTAAGTGTGAGCAAATTGTGTGATGCCGGGTATTATTTGAAGTTTGATTACTCTTCTTGTTATGTGCATCAAACTTCGGATAATTCTCTTGTTTATACCGGACAAAGAAAAAAGGATGTCTATTACTTGAACTTTGACCATTTTACCACCGGTGAACAATGCTTTAGTGCCATAGCTACCGGTTCATGGCTATGGCATAGAAGACTTGGTCACGTTTCAATAGACTCTCTTAAGAAACTAGTCAAATTCAATCTTGTCCGTGGCCTTCCATCACACAAACTTGACTTAAATGGGTTGTGTGAAGCTTGCATTAAAGGCAAACAAACCAAATCTAGTTTTAAGACCAAAGAAATTATCTCTACCTCTCAACCATTGCAATTACTCCATATGGACTTGTTTGGACCAATAAATGTTATGAGTTTGAGCAAAAAGAGGTATGTGTATGTGGTGGTAGATGACTATAGTCGCTTTACTTGGGTTTTCTTTCTTACTCACAAGGAGGAAGCATTTGACTATTTTGTCAAATTTAGCAACCGGGTTGAAAATGAAAAAGGGTTGAAAATCTCTAGAATTCGTAGTGACCATGGAAGGGAATTTGAGAATGCTAAATTTGATAAATTATGCATAGAAAAAGGATATAAACAAGAGTTTTCCGCTCCACGCACTCCCCAACAAAATGGTGTAGTGGAGAGGAAGAACCGAACCCTACAAGAGCTAGCACGCACAATGCTACATGAATTCGCCGTACCCAAATTCCTTTGGGCCGAAGCGGTAAATACGGCATGTCATGTAATAAATCGTGCATGCATTCGTTCCAAACTCAAGAAAACACCTTTTGAATTGTGGGTTGGTCGAACTCCAAATATATCCTATTTCCGTGTATTTGGGTCTAAGTGTTTTGTCCTTGATGAGTCTCCTAAAGTAACCAAATTTGATGCTAAATCTTTGACCGGAATTTTTGTTGGTTACTCAAACACAAGTAAAGCGTATAGAGTTTATTTGCCTACCTCAAGGGTTGTAATTGAGTCCATAAATGTCAAATTTAATGAAAATGCTAATGAGAAAACCGAGGAAGGTAACTCTATTGTAGGTATTCAAGATGGGGCAACAACTCAAGAGATTGAGTTTCAACCGAAGGATGAGCTTCCACCGGTGATAATCGAGGAGCCTTTGAACCGGGTCGATGACAATTTGATAGGGGGAGAGAATCATGAGGAAAACACAATTGACACAACTCAAGATGAGACGCCTCATGATGAACCTCAACCTATGCCTCAACCGGTTCATGAGCCTCTCGAAGTGCTTAGAGAAGTGTCCTCTCATCCTCTTTCTAATGTTATAGGTGATCCTAGGGAAGGTGTTAGGACTAGGTCGGGTTTAAACCAAATGGTTGGTCATTGTGCCTTTGTATCTCAACTAGAACCAAAATCTTTCAAGGAGGCCAATGTTGATCCAAATTGGATTGTTGCCATGCAAGAGGAATTGAACCAATTTGAAAGAAATCAAGTTTGGGAACTTGTACCCTTACCAAGTGGTAAGCAAGTTATTGGTACCAAATGGGTTTATAGGAACAAGCTAGATGAACTTGGTAATGTGGTTAGAAACAAGGCTCGTTTGGTTGCACAAGGTTTCAAGCAACAAGAAGGTATTGACTTTGAGGAAACCTTTGCACCCGTTGCTCGTCTTGAATCCATTAGAATGCTCTTGGCATATGCCTCTAACAAAGGTTTTACCTTATTCCAAATGGATGTCAAGAGTGCGTTTCTAAATGGATGGATAGATGAGGAAGTGTATGTCCAACAACCTCCCGGTTTTGTTGACCATTTTAACCCCGACCATGTGTTCAAGCTTCACAAAGCTTTGTATGGTTTGAAACAAGCTCCTAGAGCTTGGTATGGTAGACTTTGTACCTTCCTTCTTGACAATGGTTTTATTAGGGGTAAAATGGACACGACTCTTTTCACCAAGAAAAGGGATGACCATTTGTTACTTGTGCAAATCTATGTGGATGATATTATTTTTGGCTCTACTAACGCAACTCTTGCACAAGAGTTTTCCTCTTTGATGAGTAGTGAATTTGAGATGAGCATGATGGGAGAACTCAACTTCTTTTTGGGACTACAAATCAAACAACTCTAAGATGGAATTTTTATTAGCCAAACCAAATATGCTAAGGAGTTAATTAAGAAATTTGGTGTTGAAGATAGCAAGAGTTTAGACACTCCAATGGGCAAGAGTGCCAATATTGATGCGGATGAAAAGGGCAAACCGATGGACATAACTCTCTATCGAGGCATCATTGGAAGCTTGCTCTATCTCACGGCGAGTAGGCCGGATATTATGTATGCCGTATGTCTATGTGCTAGGTACCAAGCCAATCCTAAGGAGTCTCACCATAAAGCGGTAAAAAGGATTTTGAGATATGTTAAGGGTACCCAAAGTTTAGGTCTTTGGTATGGTAAACAAACCGAACTAGACTTGGTAGGGTATACCGATGCCGACTTTGCCGGTGACCGTATGGACCGAAAGAGTACTAGTGGGACCTGTCAATTTCTTGGTGGTTCATTAGTTTCTTGGTCAAGCCGCAAACAAACCTCGGTTGCCCTTTCAACCGCGGAAGCCGAGTATGTGGCGGCCGGTAGTTGTTGTACACAACTACTTTGGATGATGCAAACTCTTAGGGATTATGAGTTAGAATTCCAAAAAATACCAATCTTGTGTGACAATACTAGTGCCATCCTTATATCCAAAAACCCGGTATTGCACTCTAGAACCAAGCACATAGAGATACGACATCATTTTATCCGTGATCATGTTGAGAAAGGTGACGTGGAGTTGGTTTACATTGACACAAAAGAGCAAATTGCCGATATCTTCACAAAACCCCTTCCTACGCAACAACATCTTGAACTTAGGTTCAAGCTCGGTATGCTCGAACTCAAAGATTAATCTCAATTGCATAACTTAGTTGTCTGTGTCATTTGGAGCTTGATTGATTGATTTTTTATTCGAAAAAATGGTTTTATTTGGATTTCTCTCAGTTTTCTGGGCAAAATCAGTTTTTCTGCCCAGTGCGTTGTATAACGCTCATGGAACGTTGTGCAACGCACTGTCTGTTAAAATCAATTCTGTTTTCGTTTTTTTTTAAATTTTTTTTCTGGCACACGTTATATAACGCAATATAACGTTTTGTAACGTTCCTAAAACGTTACACAACGTGTTGTAGCGTTATAAAACGTTTCCTTCTGGATTTAAAATTGCGTTGTACAACGCCTTGTTGCGTTGCTTGACCCTTTTACACGTTGTACAACGCATCTTACACGTTTCTCAACGCTTTGATCAGTAACAGTTTTTGAATTTGATTTTTGAATCTGTTTAGCAGTGCGTTGTGTAACGCTAATAGTGCGTCATATAACGCACTGTGGCTATGGAGTTTTGCTGAGCTAATCTTCTGTGCGTTATGTAACGCACCAGTTGCGGTGCTTAACGCTCTGTCGCCAAGAGGCGCCTTTTAATTCGAATTTCTGTCTCTTTCTCTTCCTTCTTCTCCAAACCGACAGAACTCTCTCTTTCCTCTCCAAAACTCCTCTCACTACTATAACCAAATACTCCCTCTACTCTACACCTCTCCGGTAACCGAGACCACCTTTCTTCTCTCCTCTCTCTCCTCTACAACCTCATACTATTCACTTCCACTCTCTCTCTCTTTCACTCTCTTTGCCGAAACCCTAGCCTCAACCATCATCTCCAATTCCGACGATCCAACCGTCGGTTCTTCAATCGGCTTGGCACACGGCTTCAACAAGGGTCTCTCCTTCATCTCCAACCCTTCAATGAAGGTTATACTCGGTTTACTCTCTCTTTTCAATTCAATGGCACCACCCAAATCGGCAATTTCCAAAAGGGCAAAGAAAAATCCCAAAGGTTCCTCCTCCTCTAACCCGGTACAAACCGAACAAACCGAGACCATACCAATGGAAGTAACCCCGTCCAACTTGGTTGAAAATTGGACTATTGCTAGCAACAACGAGTTTCTCTTTACCCGGGATGCCTATTTTCGCTACTTTAATAGTAGCATTCTTGGAAATAACCGCGGGTTAACCGATTGTTTTTACCTCAAACAACACCCGGAGGAAACCCCTATTTCCTTTGCCAACTATGAATGGGACCGCCTCCAACCCTACTTGGATTTTTGGTCCGTTACCGGTCTCTTGGGTTGCACCGAAGCATACCGTCCCGATCTTGTCAAACTCTTCTATGCAAACCTCTCCGTGGTGTTTAATGATGACAAACCCATTGCTCGCTCCTATGTGTGTGGCAAGTCTATCCACATCACAATGGAGCGCCTTTGTGAGGTGTTTGGGTTGAAAAATGAAGGGGCACACATCTACGTGCATCAAGATTGGCCATCCAACTACCATGCCGACATAGAACCGTTTGAGAAGTACCATGAGTGGTTCTATTGTTGGCAAGCCTATGATTTGGCTCACTTCTCGGCCACCGAACTCCCGGCATATCACCGATTCCTCTTCCTCATTATCAACAATGTCATAGCCCCAAAGAAAACCATTAAGACAAATGTTGAGAAGAGAGAGGTATTTCTCTTGCGCTCGGTACTCGAGCGAACACCGAAGGTGAACCTCCCCTATCTCATTCTTAGCCATATGCATAAAGTTCGCACCTCTACAACAATGTTTCTACCATATGGCCACCTCATTTCTCATCTCCTCTACCAAGATAGGATCAATCCAAACTTGCACATGTGGGGTCAACCTCCGACTCCGAATGATTTTGTGCGACCCAAGAATCTCATTGATGTATTCAAGAGCACGGGATGGGTCATTACCGGCGACAACCATCTCATAGCCAATCCAAATGACAAGAAGAATTCTTGGATTGTGGCACCCGGGGCAAAACCGAATCAATACGCTCCACCCGGCCAAGAGCCAACCCTTACACCCGGCTCACGGGGTACCTCTTCCTCAAGCATGCCCTTCGACCTCAAGGAATATTTGGATGGTCAATTCAATGCCTTCAATGCAAATGTCAATGAGCAATTCGGCCAATTCACCAACACTTTGGACAATTATGGCGTCCGTTTGGACACTCTTGAACAAGGTATGAGTGTTTGGAAAGAAGAGGAGGAAGCACACCGCCAAAGCACCACCACCGCAATCACCAATCTTCAAAATGACTTTCAAAAATTCTGGGGTGATACGGAGAGGGATCTCAAGAAGATCTTGAAGTGGAGCAAGAAAGCGGCCTCATCGAGTGGTGGCGGAGACGTAGATTCCGAGGAAGATTGAGTGTTTCCGTGCCAAGACCTTAGCCCAAGCCTTTCTTTTGATTTTCTTTTTCGCTTTTCGTAGTTTCTTTTAGTTCCATTTCGTGGTATTTTGGATTTTATGTGCTAAATGGTTTGATGATTTCTTTTGTTATGGATTTGAGATTAATATGCTATGAACTTAATGGTTATTGTGTGATTTTCTTAGCTACTACATGTTTTTATTTGCTTGTATAATTATATGGTTTTAGGTTTTGTTAAAGCTTCCCCTACATTCTATTTAATTGCTAAATTCTTTTTGAAAGGGGGAGCAAATACTTGTTGAGTCTATAACTCTAGTGGTTTAGGTTTGCACCGATAACCCTTTTCCCATAATTGCAAAAAGGGGGAGAAAATAGAGTTTAGAGTAAATTGTTGTTCTAAAATTGCCATATTTATCTATCAATTTACTTAGGTGTTGTTTTGCAATTCGGCAAAAGGGGGAGATTGTTGGTTTAAACAATTAACTCTCGATTTGCCGATTTACAAAACAACACCAAACCTATTAACTAACGCCTCAATTTAGTGGACTTTTAGCGTTTTATTCAAAGAATGGCTTGAAGCAGTAGAGCACAAGTTTGGGAGCATCAAGAGACTTCATTAGACTAGTTAAAGTCAGTAAGATTAGGTGTTTTTAATCCCTAAACTAATCTCAATCAGTTTGCTGTCATTTTGCTGGTTTTCAGTACCAGTGCGTTGTATAACGCGTCGATTGCGTTAGAAAACGCACCAGTACTGTGCTGAACTTCAATTTCGTTTTGATTTCAGAAGACAGTGCGTTACACAACGCTCCTATACGTTGTGCAACGCACTGGAAAAGTTATACAACGTACCACCTCCGTTGTGCAACGCAGTGCGTCACACAACGCTCTGTGCGTTGCACAACCCGCCTTTGATTCTCCCCTGGAACTTTTCGACTCTTTTTTGAGCCAAAATTCCATGTATTTAATGTCATTTAATGAGGCGTTGTATAACGGACCAAGGCGTCGTATAACGCGTTTTTGCTTCTTAATCCTTTGTGCAGATCTTTACGCGTCATGTAACGCGTTGCCACGTTACATGACACGTCTGACTTTTTTTCTAGCCGTTGAGTTTGTTTTTGTTCATGCGTTGCATAACGGGTTCTTTGCGTTGTGTGACGCTCTGACAACTCAAACGGATACCTTATCCATTCTGTTGTATTATAACGGTCATCTGTGCGTTACAAAACGCTCTATTGCGTTATGCAACGCACCGATAACGGGAAGTTCAGCTTTTTGGCCTGTTTATAACGGCTAGTTGTGCGTTGCACAACGCTCCTTTTACGTTGTGTAACGCACTGGATATTTCTGAGTTGATTTGGAGCTCTTGGCGCCCTCTATTTATATCAGCCCCCTTGGGACTATTTTGACACTTTTGCAACCTTGCTAAATCACTCTTTCTGAGCTCCATTCAACCTGAATCAATAGCCTCTTGTCTTTGAGCATTTGAATAGCAAAACCATTTGAGATTAGAGTGTTTCTATACCAAACCCTAATCGTAATTGCGAGATTTTTGAGTGTTTTGGTTAGAGCCTCAATTCAATTGAGTGTTTGAGTTGTATTTTGGAGTTAGGCCGATCCACCTTGAGTGTCATTGTGACAAGGTGATTCGGTTCGAAGTTGTAGACACGTTCTTTGTGGAATTGAACGGAGCGCGCCCTTTCGTGGTTGCGAGACTCCCGGAGACGTACGACTAAGGCTAGCCTTTTCTAGCGGGTCGGAACTCCGTAATACATCGCGTGTCAACTCTTTATCTCTTCTCTTTACTTGCTTGTATTGTGTGATTAGACCAAACTTGAATTGAACCAAAAATTGACCATAGCGGTTTAGGAAATTGAAATTGTGCCTATTCACCCCCCTCTAGGCCTTTAGTTAGGGACATCACCAAGCATAACTTGCAACAAGACCACTTTATTAGATTTCACCTAATTCTTCTATATAACTCTGTGACTGAGTTTGTGATACACCAAAATGATCTCTATTTATACTATCCATTTAAAAAGCAATATGAAATCTATTAAAAAAAAAAATAAAACTAAAGAAATCCAAAAGATTAGAAAAAGAAATTTACAATAGCTTTACACTTTTTTCAATTTAATTTTTATACATCAGGATTACATTTTTAATACATCAAGCTTACTTCACATAAAAATTAAAAAGCATCCAATAAGAATTAAATAGAATATGAAGTGCACACATATAGTTAGTTAATAGCACAACTTCAATTAAAATATAAATGCACCGATATAGTTACATCAAAACAGTAAAGAAAGTTCAACTAAGTAGTGACATCATGCATAAAAAAAGTAATACAGAAAATAAAGAGTAGTCAGTATCAACATTAATACATAAAAGAAACAAAATCAATTAAACATAAGGAGCGAGGCGCTGAGACAGTGAAGTGGAATCGCGATAGATTTGCTGAGTTGCTTAGTCACCTTATTTGTCAGAGGAAAGCGGAGTTCACCGAGTTCTTAAGTAGGTTTTGAACTTCCGAATCACGAGCAAAGTTCACAGAGTGAGGGAGAACTGAGTCGCCTAAACTTTCGACGTGAAAGGAGTTTGTACCTTTGGTACATAAATGACAAAAAAGCATAGTTATCCACAAGCAAGTACGGTAATTTATACACGAGCAAGTGATAATTTGATACAGCATGATTAAGACACAAAACAAAAAAGCAAGCTATACCATAGTAAATTTAACTAGTTTAGAATCAAAGAGAGCAGTTTTCTATTACCAGCTGAAATCAAGGCGACTATTGCAGGTAAGAACGGCAATCTATATACTGGAAAGCATGGTTATGGTAATTGTGAAATGGCATGTGCATCCACGTTAAAAAGAATTGAATAATGAAATAACAAATATCAAATATCAATCAATAATGAATTACTGCTCTGAAGCAATTTTAGGAGACTAACAGGCATGAGGACACAAACCCTTCCTAAAAAGTAATGAATTACAAGTTTTGCTTTTAATTGATTCCAGTGGCAACTGGTAAGCATTGGCATCACAAAGGATGCTACCGTACACCTCAAGTAGAGTCAACGATTACCCAACAAAACTTTACTAAAAAAAGAATCAACAATTACAGCATTTTAGGCTACCTACTTTGAGAATAACGGTAAATTAATGGCAGAGCTGGGAATTGGATAAAGGATGTTAGCTTGACAGTATGCTGAGGGAGAGAAATTTAGAGAGACAAATGAAATTTAGAAAGAGTAGAAGTATAAAGAGACAGTCACTTATCTTGATCCTCTGATGGCTCCAATGGAAACGCTGGGTTTAGAGAGATGAACGAAATTTAGAGAGAGAGGGTTGTCATGTGTAGGAGAGGAAAGCCTGTCAAGATCAATCTAGGGTTCTTCAGCGAGAGGTTTAGCGAGAGGGAAAGGGTTCGTGCGAGAGGAAGTCAGTACCAGCGCGCGTGAGAGAGAAGAAAGGGTTCGTGAGAGAGGAGTGAAAAGATTGGGTTTAGGTTCTCCTGGTTTCATCGAAATGAGAGGAGAGAAGAACTTGGGGTTTTCGTTTGGGAACGAGTGCGCGAGAGAGGCGAAAGGTTTCGATCGACTCTGGATCGATTTGTTCAGCTCAGCAGCGAATGGATTGGGTTAGATCCGAACAAGGGTAAAAAGGTCATAAGTTTTCAGTTTTATTATTGAACAATTATTTATATCAAAAAAATATGGCAGAGGGGCAAATACAGAAGGCGTTCAAAATTTTGAGGGGCAAAATCAAGAGTTTGAACTTTCGGGGGGCAAATCCTCCATTTTCTTAGTTATGAAGGGTACATAAAAAATTTTCCCATACATCAAATTCGTTTCTCAATTCTCATATGAGCACCGCACCGAATCCGTATCACATATCGCGCGGGACGGTGCAGCGCACCCATCTGCACCGTCCGATCTGATCTGGACGGTTCGGACCTATCAATCTGACAGTGTTTTAAATATCGTACCGACAATCAAACCGGTGAAGCTGTCGGTATAGGGTTTACCGAGGTTTACCGGTTTTATCGGTTTACAAACCGGGTATAATAATATATAAAGGTCCATTTATACTTAAAGAATCATGTGGCCCAGTGGTTAAGTATGTTGTCTTTTATGGTAAAGACTAGGTTCGATTTCCTGTGTCAACAAATTTTGTATGGTTTCCAACTTAATTTGTTTGTTTCTGACCAGGATTCGGTTCACGGTAAACCCGGTTGAACCGGCCGGTCCGGTACGGTTTTTTAAACACTAATGCATGGGGCTCCCTTAACAATGGAGATTAGATCGGACGGTGCAGATGGGTGCGCTGCACCGTCCCGCCCGGAACCAGATTTCGTTTCCACCGCACCGGGTACGCTAAAGCTAACTTTATTTGGGATCGTACACAAATAAAACGCAGTGAGCCAGTGACAGAATTTGGGATCGTACACAAATAAAACGCAGTGAGCCAGTAACAGACTAACAGTAGCAGTCTTACATTAAAAAAAAAAAAAAAAAAAAAACAGTAGCATGTTTTACACCGTCCGAGAGACCGAGACTCCGGTCTCTATTGAACAACGGCAGGACCGCAAGAATAAAAAGCTAGTCGTATCTGGACAGTTGAACTTAAATTGAACGGATTAGATTCGCAGATGAGGCCATGCGCCCCAGACACAGCAATTTGATACTTTTCACCCAATTGGGCTACATAACACCTCCATAGGAAACCGTGCACTAAAAGCCCTTCCTTTCCTAAACCAGTCCAAAGATTCCCTGCGGCAGCCAAGGAATCTTCACAACCACTCCCAATCTAGCTGACAGATAAATTCGACGAATGTATCCATCTGCAGTAACCCGACACACGCATAGATCTACTAAACTAAGCCACATAAATCCAAACCTTTCATAGCTCTGTCAGTTTGTCACTTCACTCTCTTTCCCAGTGAGGCAGTGACAAAACAGAGAAAGAAACCTTCCTTCTCATTTCCCTCATTTCCCCCCCCAAACCATCAAAACCCTTCAAAGTTCAAACCAAACAAAAAAACAAAACTAAAAAAATGCATCACGCAAAAACGGACTCGGAAGTGACGAGTCTGGCGGCCTCGTCGCCGCCGCGCTCGCCACGGCGGCCGGCATACTACGTCATGAGCCCATCTCCGGCTGACCCAGAGAAGTTCTCTCTTGCGGGGTCCACTCCAGGTGGGTCCCCCATCCACCACTTCCACAAGCCGCGCTACATGAACTCGCCAATCCACCACTCGCGCGAGTCCACCACGGGTCTCTCCTTCTCCCTCAAGCACAACTCCGGTCCCTGGCGCAAGCTCAGCCATGGCGCCGAGTCACTTAGTAGCCTCGGAGGAGAGGAAACGGAGGAAGGCTTGGAGAGGGAAGAGAACAGTCCCCTGCGCTGCTACGCGTTCGGTCTGCTCTGTTTTGTGTTGTTCTTCACTCTGTTCTCTCTCATTTTGTGGGGTGCTAGTAAGGCGTATAAACCTGTCATACTCGTCAAGGTGATCGATCAGTTCTTTTCTCCATTGTTGAACTTTTTGCACTTTAAACCTTCAAAAGATCGTAAATGTGGAACCCAGTTATCCTCTTCTTCTCCCCGCAAAACCCGCATGATTTTCCATCATAATTTTTTCTGGCACACTAGCTTTTTCCTCAAAAGTTGCGCCTTGAAGACGGGAATGTTTACTATTGACTCCTTATTATAATATTATGTATTAGTTTATTAACATTAATTAATAATTAATTAAATTAAAAATGGTTTGTTAATTGTTGAGCAGAGTGTGATTTTCGAGAGCTATAACATACAGGCGGGGATGGATTACACAGGGGTTCCGACGAAAATGATGACGATAAATTCGACGGTCAAGATCGTCTTTTACAATCGAGGTACGTTCTTCGGCGTCCACGTCACCTCTACTCCTCTCGACCTCTCCTTTTACGACCTCAAGGTCGCCTCTGGCTATGTGAGTACTTTTCCATCCACACCCTTCTGTTCTTTCTATTTACTTTTCCTATTACGGGCTTGTGGTTTTTGCGAGGGGTCTTCAAGGCTTTTGACTGTTTAGGTAGTACGGTTTCTTTTTCATTGGTTGGGAAATGGGAACAGAGCCAATCAGGCAAAAGAGTAACTGAGCTGCTATTCTCTTTTTGTTAAAAAAGTATCGGATTCATGTGACCTGTACAGGTCTGCAATTTTTTAATAGTGAAAGAGAAATAGAAACCTATCAATGATATTTTACAAAGTTTGCAATGCAAGTCTCAATGTTTTTTTTACAAAAAAAATTGAAGTATTAGAATAAAGAATCAAAATTAGAAACTTGAGCAAGTTTTCTCACATTTATAATGGTAACATTTTTATTGGCCTGAGGAGATTAATAAAATAAATAGCAAAATTGCGGTGCCACATTTTTTTTTTCACTAAAAATGCCACACTTTATTTTTTATTTTAAATTTTAAAAATTTTAAGTATAATCATTCGATCCCAACTGTTGATTTTGTTCATTTTAAGAATGAATGTGTTGTCCTAAAATTTCATAATTTTTAAAGTTTATTTGATACTTGATCAAGAGGTTGAAAAATGGACATATTGGAATTAATCCATTTTAGTTATTTTGATTCATTCATTTTTGACTTTTTGATCAAGCATCAAATAAACTTCAAAAATTATAAAATTTTACGACAACGCATCCGTTGTTAAAATAAACAAGATCAATGGTTTGGATGGGACAATTATATTTTAAATTTTAAATTTTAAAATAAAAAAATAAAGTGTGGCACCGGAAATTTTACTCTAGAATAAATGCCTAAAAAAAGATATAGACGTTAGATTCGGAAGACATTTTAAAGATGTTGGCATTCGCTAGAGTGCAGTAGTTTCTACTTTTCTAGCAGCGCTACTTTTTTATTGGACATAGGCATTAATTAATCTAAGCAAGGAATTCTGTGGCATTGCTTGTCTTGTCGAACACTTGAATCGTCCATTTCAATTCTACAATCATAAATTGCCTCCGTTGTTAGCTTAGATAAGACTATGTGGTAATATCATAAATGCTCCTAAAACGTATCAGAATATTAGTTCATTACATTAGTTTTTTAATTAGCATGTATATGGAACTAGTGCCTAGCTAGTATATAAACATGTTATTTTCGATTCAATTTATACTAAGCTACCATTTTTTTTTTGCTATGTCTCTACATTATGTTGGATAGAAATGCAGTACAGACATGAGAAGTGTCGCTCTAAATAGCTTAAATTTATTTTTGAATGAATTGTATCCAGCTGGCATTACTATTTTAAGTTGGTATTCTTTCTTCTATGCATATTGATTTACTGGGACCCGTGACAAACCTGAAACCTTGAACATTGTACCATATTTATATATATGTTTCGGCCGTTTATAAATTTATATTTAATGCAAAATCCTTCTAGTCATATCTAGCCATTTATGGTAACCAATTAACAACCATAGTTGTCTGACTTCTTGAAGTGGTACAACTCCAAACGAGAAAGGGTCATGCAGTAAATTTCTGGTCATATCTTGCCTTTAGCCAATGAACAACCAGTATTGTCTGTCTGTTTGAAGTGGTAAAAACTCCAAAAGATAAAGGTCTTTTACTGACACTACAAGAAGAATCCTATGATGAGGATAAATACTGTAGTTCCTTATTGTTGATATTTTAGAAAGAGTGGGAACTACTAACAATGGTTAATTTTACAATTTTTACAATAATTTTTCAAAATTAAAGAAAAAATTTTGAAAAAGAAATATATGTTTATAAACATATCGTTTGCTTTATAAATTGATATTAACAAATTTTCATGTAATTTAAAAGTCATTTGGTGTTCCGTCAAAGAGCATTATATTTGAGCCGTTGCAAAAAATTCAAATTTTTGTTTAATGGTAATATTTGCTCTAAGTTTTATCATTTTTATTTGCAGTTTGTTTATGTGCATTAGATATATGTGTGTGTGCGCATTACATACAACATTCTCAATATCAAATTTCAAAACTAAAATGCTTTTTTTTTTAAAATGTCAAAATTATCAATTTATCTATTAAACACTTTAATAAATAGGCAGATAGCAAATCAGCGGAAAACAAATGTTAAGATTTTCACCTGATGGTTATATATGAAACATGTACCCACACGTTTAGCTTCAAGCGTGCTAAGATGCTTCTTTTGTTTTAATTAAATATGGAGATGTGCCATTTCGGTCTTTATGATGTAGGCACATCATACATATATCTGAGTGGCATTTATACAAGTTACCATCACGGCATATGTTTGTTCGTTTGCTTAGATGTTGTTAATAGGTAAATAAACTAGGATAGAGACTCTAGTCCTCTCTGCTATAAGTGAGAAGCTGTTTAATCTGAACACAAGGATTTGACCAACACACCTATATATACTAGTTGTGGTCCTTTTTCCTCTGAACCATTTCCTTTGATCTATTCATGATTATATATTGATCAGTTTGCCTCCTAGTTTTGCTTCCATAACCTCTAAGGGCACCAACAGGATTTCTCTTAGTAATAATTTTTGCTTCTCATTTATTTTTGTATAAATATAAATTCCCTTGGATGCACCGGTATGGGATGGGCAACAGGGTTCTCAATGCTCAGTTAGTGACATGTGGGACCCATTTTTGTCTTATGGGGGATAGTGTCGTATGATTGCTTGGTGGTAGGGCTCAGTATCATGAGGGGGTCCATGCCTTAGCCATAAGGAACTGAATTTGTCTTCTTATGTGCATATCCAAAACATATATATACTGTATATATAGATTTATTTCATCTTATCTGTATGATATTCAGAGGAAGATATAGTAGCAATCACATTTATTTACTATAAAATATTAAAATTTCATGGTAGAGAAAACTAATAAGATGCTTATATCATCTCTTCCAAAAATTGTCTGACAACAGATCAGAGAATTTTACCAATCAAGAAAGAGTGGCCGTGTGCTGACAATTGTGGTGACCGGAAAACAGATCCCACTATATGGAGGTGGCTCGACCTTAATGAGCCGGTCAAATGGCTTGGGCCCCACTGTGGTGCCATTGAACCTGACTTTCGTAATGCGTGCAAGAGCTCATGTTTTGGGCAACTTGGTTAAGTCCAAGTTCTACCGGCGCATTCGATGCAGCCTCTTCCTTCGAGAGACCCGGCTTGGCAAGCCGGTGCGAAATCTGGCCATGGGTTGTGAGTACCATGATAGTAGGAAGTGAGTAGACTGACAAATGGGTTCTGGTTCGAAGGAAAAAGGAATGGTCGTGCTAAGTTATTGACTACTGTAAATGGTCAAAAGGCTGACTGGTTGGTAAAGCAGGCAGATTATGGTTAAATGATCGCCAATGGCGTTACTCATATTGCAGATGGAGTGTACTCCTATAGATTTTTATATTGATTTGTAACCTTTATTGAAGACTTAATGCCGATTTCTGGGCTATGTAGTACTGGTTCTTTCTTCTTAGTTGTGACTGCATTAATTTTAGATAGGATCTGGGAGATTTTTAGGACATTTAAATCCAGAAACAAAAAGGAAAAAAAAATGGAGAGCGCTTGAAATTTACAAGAATCGATTTAGACGTTCTGTTTAACTTGAAAGTGCAAATGATGGTATATTGAGGACAAATTCTTTGATCATAATAAACTAATAGATATGTTAGTAATAAACAGTATAGTAATTTAATCATACAAAGGAATTCTGTGATAAGTTGATCGCGTAGCATAATGTTAAGACATGTAAATTGCATGTAATAAGTTGATCGCGTAGCATATGGTCCAGACATTTAAATTGCATTTGCTATCAAAAAGAATAAATTGCATGTGATAAGTTGATCTCGTACCCAGCTGTCAGCTTTACTGAAACTTTGAAACCAAGTATTTTGGGCCATTTCCTTCACTGCACGAATAGGCCCAAAATCAAGTGAAATGAAGGCTTCCTCTCGTAATTGATTTACACAGCCCATTCACTTCCAAAAGGAAAGAGAAGACAGCAAACATAAGTTAGAATCAGCTCCCATACCCGAACAAATAAAAAATATTATTAAAATATTCATGAATTTCGAAAATATTTCAAAAATAATCCAAAATTTTTAAATAGTAGATATCGGTTTTTCAAAACCGATATTGGCTACTATCGGTTTTTAAAAAACCGATACCAGCATTTTTTTGTTTTTAGGAATTTTTAAAATAAAATAATAATTATTTTATTTATTTTATTATTTTAATTAATTTTAAATAAATATTAATATATTTGATTGATGAAAAAGATAATATATATTTATTTTGAGCATATTTGTAACAAAGATAATATATATTATTTATGACAATGATTATTTTTATTTATGTTTTTAGTTAAATGAATAGTTTTTTTAGAATTGATTTATCATGTACTTTGGTAATTTTTTCTTTTTTTTTTTCTCTGTTTGAAGTTAGGTTATAAAAATCATAGGTATGAAAGTAGAGTCACTCATTTACACAAGAAGAATTTTTATTTTTAATGATTTTTTGAAACTATTTTTTGCGCAGTTTTTCAATCCTAAAAGCTGAGGAAATTACAAGAACAGTTTCTCGGAATTGATTTGTTAGGTACTTTGGCGATTTTTTATTTTTCCCTTCTCAAAGTTAGGTTCTGAAAATCACAGGTATAAAAATAGAGTCGCTCGTTTACACGGCGTTATTTTTTCTAGATTTTTTAGAACTATTTTTTTGCGTAGTTTTTTTCATCCTGAAAATTGAAGAAATTACAACGTCTTTTTGAACGTTAGAACTTCAAACAGGAATAAACTTTTGATAGGAATGTCAGTTTGGGATAAATGAATACAATCCGAAAAGATTGCGATGAGATCTACATGGTTTACTAGGGTTTTCCAAGTAACGACAATTTTCAGAGCAAAAAATGTTGTCTGAACCTCTGAAATTCACTTTGTAAGTTTTCGAATCTAAAAATAATATTAAAACTACTATAATTAGTTTTTAATCAACGCAAAATTTGTTATTAGATAACAGAATGGAGTAGAGATGTCGAGGTGATTCTTAAAAAATTTTTTAAAAAATGAGCATATTAAAGAGAGAGAAATATAAGCTAATATATATGGCATAGAGGAGATGAAAGAGATATATATGAGGAAAGGACAGGAGATGAGATGAGATATATAAGAGGATATGAGATATGAGGAGAGTACATGAGATGAGAGGAGATTAGAGTAGAGGAGATGAGAAGAGAAGAGAAAATTATAGATAGCATATACATAAATATATATGAAAAATTTAATATACTGAAATATTATATAGATTATTTTATAAAGATTATATTTTAAAATAAAATGAAAATATTATTATTATATGGATTATATAAGACTATTTATTTAAATTAAAACATAAATAAAAATAATCATTACCATAAATAATATATATTATCTTTGTTATAAATATTCTCAAAACAAATATATATTATCTTTTTTATCAATCTGTTGAACCCTAAAAATTCAATATTTAAAATCAAAATTCAAATTGCGAAAAATCAAATTCAAATTACAAAAAATATAAAAAAAACTCAAAAAATTACCCAAAATTACCCAAAATTTTCCTAAGAATTATGATAAATTATCATGATTTTAAAATCCCAAAAGTGTCAACAGAAGCCCCAAAATTTGCAAAGAAACCCCAAAAATCTACAAAATTACCAAAATAAATCTGTGAGGAATTTTGCAAAACCCTTTGAACCATTAAATTCCTCATATTTTTCTAAGATTACCCATAAAATTTCATCCGAAAATACCTAAAGGAATGCCTTCAAATAATTTATTTTGTTTTGACATCAAAGAAATATAAAAGAAACCATGGAAATTGAATGAAAATCACAGAAAAATCGGAAGGAGCTGTCGAGTGCATCCGTTGGAGCGGATCCGCGAAAAAAAAAGAGAGGCGCTGGCCATTAAAAGTTACTGTTCTGTTTAGAGGTGTGATACACCCGTCTTTTGTACGCCATGCATGGAAATTCAAAGGGATTAACTGGTGCACCATGAAACAATCTCACCCATCCCACTCTCTCTCATTAAACCTTACAAGAGGGGCCCGCCTGTAAGGGTCGTCCCTTTCCTTGGTAAAACAAGTAGAGAAGAAGTTGTTCTGCGATTTTACCGCACACGCCGGGTGAAAATGGCGAAACCAGTGACGTGGCCCTCCTTGAACCCAGAAAACAGAAACCGTGCGCCTCCAGCCCATGGTTTCTGAATTCCAAGTCCTAGGCTCAGCTAATTTTAAAGCGTTGATGGAAATTGGACGGTGAAGCTGGCTCTCGGCTATGAAAATGTTGCCCTAAATCTTAGCCTATTTAAACCCCATCAAATTCGAGAAAGAGAGGAAAGAAAAGAAAAGCGATATGCTAGTGCTGGAACATTATAGACGCTTTGCTGGTTTTATTTTTTAGTTGTTGGTTTTATTTTTTAGTTGTATTTTCCATGTTTTAAGACTTCAATAGGTATTACTTGGGATTTGTTATTTTAGTGGAGTTTGAAAAAAAAAGGAGCATTATTCAAGAGGAAGCGATGATTCAGCGTAATGGAATGGGGTCCCACCTTTCGGATCCCTCGTCGGAAAATCAAGATCCGCGAGCGAAAGAAACAAACAATGATTCGTCGCCGGCCGACTCATCTAAGGGAGGTATCCAGTCGAGTGACCCCTTTTTCGGTGCTTGAACAAACTGTACAATCTCTCGTGATCGCGGTGCAAGCATTGAAGCCAGCTCCATACAAGGAGGCATCGAAGCAGGACCCACCTGTACAGGCGTCGAGCACTTTGAACGAGGATAGAACAATCTCTTTCAAGAAACCAGTCTTCACCTCAAAAGTGCTAAGATGCTATTGATGTGGAGAGAAGGGTCACTTTGCTAATGTGTGTAGAGAACCTCCGATCTGTTTCAAGTGTGGTAAGACTGGGCACAAATCTTGGGAGTATCAATCTGTGACCGCTGCACCAACTCCGACGATCTCGCCTCAGATGATCTCGCCTCCGACGGTGTCAGAAGAGAAACCTCTTAACCTAGCCATGGCTGAGGAGATTGTGTGTTTTGAGAACTCTCCTGCTTCTCAAGCGATCGAAGATGCATTCAAGAAATGCGTGGTGCTCCACTCAAATCAAGATTTCCCTAAGGAAAGGGTTGAATCTGGTCTGAGAACCATAGCTCCTAACTACCCATGGCGAATTGCTGAAGTTGAAGACTATCGTCTGATGGTTGAGGGACCTGGCTGGTGGAGAGATAAGGTGATTAGGCAAGAGATGGCTCGGATTGAGGGGATCTGGCTTCATGCAGTGCCTTGGGATGCTTCGTTTGAGAATGGGCTTCGATTGAGAAGTATCTAGGTGAGGGTTATCGGTTTTCCAAGAAAACTGTGGTCTAGAGATGATTTTATGAAGCTGCTCAAAGGTTTTAGTATTTTACTTCAAATTGATTCTGCTACTTTGGATCGATCTAATCTCAGAGAGGCGAAGCTTAGAATCGGTGTGTGTAAGATTGAACACATCCCTGCCATCAAACTAGTAGTGTTCAGAAATGATCGCAATGAATATTGCTGGACTCCGGTCAGGTTTGTTCTTGATACTCCTATTGAAAGTAAATCTAAGATGTTGAAGAGGAAAAGGGTTTGGATTCCTAGAGATGATAACAATAACACTGGTGTTGGTAAGAAAACCAACCCTTCAGACCCTAGCTCTAGCAACCAGAATCAGCAAGATGATGATTTGCTTGGGGAAGAAGAGGAGGAAGAATGGGAAGAAAGAGGAGATGAGGTGAATTATGATCAGATCGATACTTATACTGAGCAAGAGGTGGTGAAGAACACAACTAATCTGCCTAATGGTTCAATCAGAGAGACCAAGAAGAGTGATACAGTTGATGCAAAGATTTCTCAAGGAGTGAAGGGGAAAGATGTGATGTCAGAATCAGATCCTATGCTCACAGATTCTGAGATGATATCCGTCAAAACCAAGCAGCTAGCTGTAATTGAAGAGTAAGTGGTGACTTCAAACTCTACAGAGAGTCAAGGGGGTGTTGCTGTGAAAGAGCTGAAACAGAAAATAAGTAAAAAAGCGATGAGTGAGGCAGCTAGAGATACAAATCCTGAGGAGATTAACTTGAAAGTTCCTGATGAAGAGAATGAAGCTAATTGGGAGAAAAATGGAGGAGATAAAGTGTTGGTGCCTGTGTTTGAATTGGGTGATGGAGCAGTGATGGTTCAACCCTTAGCACAACTTCCTCCTACAACTCGACAGAGCCTGAGACAAAAGCTTAAAGGTAAAGATGGAGAGATACAGGAAAAGGCTATACAGTTGAAGGATCAATCCATTTCCATGATGAAGAGCAAAGGTATTAATTCTCTATTAGATTTTTTTCCTTATAATGATCTTTCTAATGAAGAAGTGGTAGATCTTTATGATTGTTTTGGATTACATTTAGCTGATAATGTTGATGAATGTATTGAACATGTACAATTCTTAAGATCTCTCTCCAAGAAACAATTTGATTGTGCACTTGATGAAATGGAGTTTAAAATTCATTATGGAGCTAGATTTGTCAAAAAAGATAAATATAAGAGGCATAAACTTGATTTGATCATTTCTAGGGTTCATGCTCTGTCCATTAAATGAAGATTCTTAATTGGAATATTAGAGGGTTGGGTAAAGGGACTAAGAGAAGGTATCTTAGAGATTTATTAAGGGATCACAACATCGATATTGTAGGGATTCAAGAGACTAAAAAATCTAGTTTTTCTAAGAGGTTTGTCAATTCTTTTCTTCCTTCCAGTTTTGGTTGGAAATTTCTTTCTGCTATTGGGTCAGCTGGGGGGATTTTTATAGGGGTTAATGAAACCAAATTCAATATTTTGTTTCAGTATAAGACTAGTTATTCAATTTCTGTGGTGCTTAAGGATAAATCTGATAATTTTTTTTTTGGAATGACGGTAGTATACGGACCAACTAAATTTCATTTGAAAAAACAATTCTTCCAAGAGATAAGTAACCTTAGAACTATGTGGTCTGGTCCCTGGATCATTTTTGGAGATTTTAATGCCTTAAGATATAGTTATGAAAAAAATAGAAAACATTTTAATATCTCAGGAGCTAGACAATTTAATCATATGATAACAGATCTTGAGCTATTAGAATACCCTTTGTCTGGACACAAATATACTTGGTCCAACATGAGAAAAAAATCCCTGTCTTGCTTTGCTGGATAGATTTTTTTATTCTAATGATTGGGACTCACATTATCATACTGTTATGGTTACTGGTTTACCTAGATTCAAATCTGATCACTCTCCTTTGATTTTTAATACTAGTAGTGAGCACATTAATTCATCCATTTTTAGATATGATAGTACTTGGGCTGACGTGGAGGAATTTTCTAATTTAGTGCCTAGCAGGTGGCACTGTGTCAACAGTAGTTTAGATATAGCTACTGATCTTTCCAAAAAGATCAAATACCTTAGAAAAAAAATGAGGGGATGGGCCAAGAATTATTATGGTAAGATTAAAAAACAAAAAATAGATATCCTATCCATGATAGATCAATTCCAAATCATATAGGAAGATAGAGAATGGAGATAAGATGAGTACCTTGAATATATAAAGGCTCAACAAGATCTTGATGCAATTTATGATGAAGAACAAAAATATTGGAGTATAAGAGCTAAAAGTGATTAGTTACTCAAAGGAGATAATAATACAAAATATTTTCATAAAATTGCTACTCAAAATAAAAGAAAAAATCTTATTATGAGTCTTAAGATTACAGACTCTTTGTCTACTGATATGCATGAGATTGAAACACATATTATGGAGTACTATAAAAATCTTTTTGGTGTGGCAGGAGATCAATATGCCTCATTAAAAGGGAACTTCTGGACAGAGACAGATAAGGTGTCAGAAGTTGATTGCTTAATCCTGATTCAACCTTTTACTGAACTTGAGATCAAAGATGCTTTGTTCTCCTCTGCTGGAGACAAATCTCCAGGACCTGATGGTATATCTTTTGCCTTTTATCATAGATATTGGGATATTAAAAAGGAAGATATTATGGTATTGTTCAATAAATTTTATAATCATGAAATTGACGTCTCTAGATTTAATAGAGCTATGATCACACTCATTCCTAAGAAAATAAATGCTGATGATATTAGACAATATAGACTAATATCATTAATCAATTGTATTTTTAAATGGATCACTAAAGTTCTGACCAATAGATTGGAACCTATTGTCAATTCCATGATTGATCAATCTCAAGCCGCTTTCATGAAAGATAGGTACATTCTTGACAATGTAGTAACAGCGGCAGAAATCATACACACAACAAAAAGATGTAAAAAAAAGGTTTAGTGCTTAAAATAGATTTGGAAAAAGCGTATGACAGAGTAAGCTGGCCCTTTTTACTTGATATGTTTGCTGCAAGAGATTTTCCTTCTAAATGAGTTTTGTGGATGCAAAATATTTTACAAAGGGGGTTTGTTTGTATAAATTTGAATGGACATCTATCTCATTACTTTGAAGTCAAAAGAGGACTCAAACAAGGAGATCCTATTTCTCCAATTTTATTCAATCTGGTTGCAGATACTCTAAATTTCATGATTAAAAAAGCTAGTAATGCAGGTATTATCAAAGGCTCAGGGCCTTTTTTAGCAGATGGCAAGCAAATTATAAATCTCCATTATGCTGATGATACGATAATTTTTTGCCAAGCAGATACTAGAATGGTGCAAGCAATCAAATGGGCTTTCGTGGGCTTTGAAGGTTTGACAGGTATGAAAGTCAATTTTCATAAATGTGAGGCGTATCCAATCAATATTGACAATCATGATGCTGAACATTTAGCAGATATTTGGGTGTAAGGTACAACAGTGGCCACTCACTTATTTAGGTATTCCTATCCATTGGAAAAAATGTACAAAATCAGATTGGGAACCAATAATAACTAGATTTCAAAAGAGATTACAAAGTTGGAAAGGGGCTCTGTTATCTTATCGGGGGAAATTAATTATATTGAATAGTGTATTGTCTTCTTTACCCACTTATATGATGGCATGTCATTACATTCCTAGCATGTGAGAAAGAGATTAGACCAACTTAGAGCCAATTTTTTTTGGGATTCTGGAGCAAAGAAAAAATATCATTTGTGTAGATAGGATAGTATTTGTAGACCCAAAAATAGAGGAGGGATGGGGGTACTGAACTTAAGAACCATGAACATGGCTTTAATATGCAAATGGGTCTAGAGATTCAAGGACCCAAACTGTGTTGGTTGGTGGAAACAAATCCTCTTAAAGAAATATAGCAATTCTTGTAATAAACAGTCCTGGTCTCCTTTTTGGAAAACTTTAAAACAATTTGAACATATTGTACATATAAATAGAGGAATGCAAATTGGGAATGGGCAGGACACCTTTTTTTGGGAGGATAAATGGTGTGGAGAAGTACCACTTAGTATATCTTGTGCTGCCATATATAAGATTTGTACCACTATATTTGTCACAGTGGCAGATACAATTCAAACACAGCTGTCCAATTTACAGTTTTCTAGAAATTTCAATTACTTACAAAGGCAAGTATTTTCCCAGTTGATGGAGTTTGTTAGAGGCCTTCCTCCATTGTCTATGGCAAAAGATACAGTGATATGGCAACACAAGGATAAAGGGAACTATAGCACCAAAGATATGTATAACTGGCTAGATGATGGTGGGGTTGTAACTATTTCTGTTACTGATATTTGGTCTCTGAAAATCCCTCTTAAGATAAAAATTTTCATGTGATTGTTGAGTAAAAGAAAATTGCTTACTAAAGATAATTTGTTAAATAGAGGTTGGGAGGGAGATGGGAGATGCTTATATTGTGATAGTGTGGAGACAATAGATCATTTGTTCTTTACATGTAATCAAATTAGTCAGATATGGAGATGGCTGTTGGACTTATTTCATTGCAATGCAATTCCAAAAAACTTAGAGGATTTGATTCAAATTTCAACAAAGATTAAGATAGATGAACATAAACTATTCAATTTGATTTGTGTAGCTGTGTGTTGAGCGTGTTGGGTGGAAAGAAATAATTGATGTTTCAATATAACTACATCTCTTACTTTTGACACTTTTTGCAGAAAAGTTAAGTCTATTGTTTATTACTGGTCAGAAATGTGGACAGCTTCCATGCAAGAAATGGTGAAGATATGGCTTGACAAAGGAGATATGAAGATAGGGTATGTCCAGATACCAGGATGGAAAGAAGACTCCGCTGAAGAGAGGCTAGCATGGTTGACAGAGGCAGGAAGGGGTGATATTGGCATTTGTGATGACCTACTGGAGTCATGTGCCATTTGAAAATTTCCAACTGTGGTTGAAAGTCTCTCTTTTTAGATTGCTGAAAAATTGTTATACTTTGGCCATATGATGGGTGCCAAAAAAAGTGTTGCTTTATTCACTTATGGATGAAAATTAGTGGATGCTCTTAGAGTTACTCTTGATTTGTTAGTTGGGATTTAATAATCATACCTATGCGAGGTATGTGATGTTTTGCTATTTTTCAGGTAGACTAAAAAATAAAAATAAAGGGGGACGTATTGGTTTTAGGGGGTACATCTATAGTAATGGGTGTCCGTAGATAGTTTAGTTTGTAGGAGGCGCTAAGGATTTATTGAAGGTGGACGGTCTAGATTACTAGATGAAGAGTGCAGTAGAGGAGAACTGTTTTGAGTGCTTTTGCGTTTTTGCTTTGTAAATGTGTTAGTGATGTTTCAGGGGTTTTAATTCAAATAGAGTCAGGTTCGTGGAAAGGGAATCTGAAGAATGAAGTTTGGAGCTTATGGCCAATGGAGACTGAATAGCAGACTCGGATGGAAGTTTCAGTGGAGGACAATTCTGGAATTTGATTACTGACTTTTAAATGATAGTTCTGGATTATATTTCTGATTGGTTTTATTGAATGTAATAACTGATTGTTGACGTTTGTTGGTTTTGCTGGTGGGGATAGTAGAGAGAGGATAGATCGTTGGGGTTTTCTTTCTGATGTGATTGAAACTGGTATTTGTATGTTGTTCTGGCTTTTCAGTAATGGAAAGTGGTGGACGTTAAAAGTCCACTTATTTCAAAAAAAAAAAGGAAAGAAAAGCAGCCATAGGCTGACTAGGATTGGATTATTGTAAATCTTCTCAATTGGCATTAAATAGCGTAGAGTGGTGCTAGGCATTTCATCAAGCATCTGAAAAAAGAGAGAATTAAGCAATTTTTGCTTGTATCTGTCTTTGTTCGAATCACAGAAGTTAATTTGAAGTATTAATTGGTCGTCTGGCCCTCCCTTTTCTGTCCTCAATCTTTCTCTTTTCTTTAAATTAAACACTGTGGTAATTGCCTTGTAACAAGGGAGGGGGTTTGCTAGGGAGCGCTGCTCCCATAGCGAATCTCTAAACTTGAAGTAATTAGCATTAAAGCTTTAAGTACACTTGTGTATTGCTTATTCTAGTTAATTTCTTAAATAAAAATGCCATATAAAAAAAATCAATCCTTGTCTGCCAGGGAGCCCTGCTCCCATGGTGGATTTGAATTTGGCATGGAGCTCTGCTCCTACGCTGGATCTCCTCTATGGTCTATTAGGGAGCTCTGCTCCCATGGTGGATCGAGTTTAGACATTCTTGATTGAGCAATTGTCCCAATCAAGCTGTTTAAGCATTCAAAATAGAGGAGATCTAGGGGAGGTGTTGCTCAACTTGTTCTAGAATTTATATTAAGTTGAAGCCTTACATTATCACAAAATAAAATATATGCATTAGTATAAATCTGTCCAAAATGAAATAAAATGAAAACATGGGGTTCTCTCTGCATAAAAACATAGAAGTATACATGGACAGCAGGTACATGGCCTTGTGGACAGCAGGGAACAAGATTTTTTTTTTTTTTGAATTTTACGTTATTTTATATCAATGAAAGAAAGAAGCAGGGACATTTTCTAAATAAAAATGTTATTTTGCAAAACCTTGGACTTTTCTACAAAAGTTCGTGCACAGAAAATTAATAAACATATTAAAGGATATTTTTTACAAGACTTCAGAATTTTTGAATAAGTGTAGTGGTGCTTTCACATTTATTTTCAAAAAGGGCAGAAGTGATATAGTTAGTTGTGATATTTGATAAAGAACTAAATAAAAATTACTTTCCTGCATTTGAATAAAGAAAATGATGATGAAATTATCCTTGTTACTACTCCTGTGTATAGCTTGCATTTAATACACATGAAGCATAAAAGTTGAAAACCAAAAATAAGAAATAATGATGAGTTGAGTTGCTAGTTGATGTAGTATATTGATGATATAGAAGTTGTATTAAGAGGCCTACACATATGCTATAGACATGTTGAACTTCATCTGAAACAGTGTGTGAGGTCTGGATAACAAATGGATGGCTTGAATCACTAATACAAATTGTTCAAGTTAATGTAAATGAAATTGTCAACAAAAAATCAGTCTTCAATTGTCATGAAGTCAAGCCCATGTCGAAAAGCAAACATGAAGAGTATGCCAATTAAATATTTCAGAACGCTAATCAAGGATTGTGCAACATAGAAGCTCATCCCCAGTTTCTGTATTGATTTTGACTATGCACCAATTTACTTCACTGTATCGATATGTCAAACATCAGGCTATTTCATTAGATTGAACAAATACGACCCTAATTGACTAGCAACACATGCTCTTCTTACTACCCCAACACTAAACAAGCCTTCCCTAGACCTGCTAATACCACTGGTACCAATACCTCACTGTACCGTACCATGCTTTGGGTTCACATATCAAACCATGGAAACGCAAGACCGACGAAGATCACCCATGCGTTCATCTCTCCTTCGTGATGCAAAAGAACCCTGGTTTGCGAATTGTGATGATCTCTGCCATCGGAATTTGGCCGGAAAGACTCGACAAGCAGTGGCAAAGGGAGCAAGTGCTACATATCAATTTAAAGCAGAAAAACGTCAATTGACCACATTCTCTTACTCTCCTCTCTTCGAAGATCTTAAAAGAGCTAACCCCATCACCTGAGGCGGTCTTGTTCGCCGGAAAATGTAAATACAAAGATGCAGGGACTAAATTGAAGAAAAATTTAACACAGTCCAATGAGATTCCCTGACCAAAAAAAGATGACGCAATAGAAATGGAGGAGACGGATATGTTCTCCTTGATCTCACGAGCGCGATAAGCCCAACCTCGTCGTCAGCAATAGCCTGGATCGCCGGAACTCTGTCGGCAGAGCAGGATGTCGGCAATAAAATAAATCAAGGGGCCTCGATGAAAAAATCCCATCCCCTTCAAAACTCCAGCGCCTGACTCCCTTCAGATCGTCTGTGGCCATATTATTTGTGGCGGGTCTTTGGCAAGACAACAACCTGCTACACAAATCAAATAAGAGCCATTAGCGCCATGCCACATCAGCAAGCCACGTTAGACGTCAGTCAGCGCTAATCTGCTGCCGCCACAGCTTCTCCTGCTTGCGTGGACCAATCAGAAAATTCTAAATAAACAAAAAATTCAAAAATTCATTAAAAATAAAAGGAAACTCAGAAAAATTCAAATAAAATATCAAAAAATTCCTAAAAATCTAAACAAACTAAATTTACTAATATTTTGATATAAAAATCTACCAAATTACTGATCTTTTGTATTTTGGAAATATTTTCAATTTTAAACAAATTGTAAAAAATTCTAAAATGATATTAAATAAATTTTGCAAAATTCTAAAATGATAGAAAACCAATTAAAAACTCTTCCAATAAATTTCTAAAAATAAAAATTTAAATAGTTTCAAAATAGAAATAATTTTAAAAAGGAGTATTTTCAATATCAAATAATTTCAAGAATAAGTATAATTAAAAATATAAATAGAAATGTCAAAAGCCTAAAATTAAAGATAAAAATAAAAGAAAATTATAAAAATGGAAGAGACCCAAAGAGAAATTTCAGAAGATTAAAAGTCAAACACGAAACCCAAAGTCAAGACCAAAACATCTTCGATTAAGGAGAGCTTTTCGTCAAATCAAGATCAACTTCAAATGACTCAAAACCAATCTTTACAAGTGACCCAAAATAGTCCCAAGGATTGTCAAAAAACCCCAAATCCTCACAAGTGGCCCAAAATAGCCCCGAGAACCCCAAACTTTGTTTCCATAAGTGACCCAAAATAGTCCCGGAAACCAATCCTTACAAGTGGTCTCAAATATCCCCAAGGATGCAAAAACCATGTTCCTATAAGTGACCCAAAATAGTTCCAGGAATCAAATTCTTACAAATTGTCCAAAATAGTTTCGAGAAACCCAAATCAAATCCAAATCCTATAAAGGCCCAAAATAGCCTCAAGACCGAAAACCATACCCCAACACGAAAACCAAAACCAAGTCTATTTCAAATAAAAGTTCAAATTAAAAATCATTAAATATTTAAGCATCCTCAATTGGGTCCCGTCAATTAGGTCTGGTACCATCAGTTGAGTCCGGTTTAGGCCAAAAAGAATAAACTCCACATAAACATGAAATCATTTTAGAAATGATTTTCCTAGCCTAGTACATACAATTCTTTAGATCTCTTAATTAGAGGTTCCCGTAGATAAATATGGGATAATTAACAATAAGGGCTTGCGCCTGTTAGAAAGAAAAGGACCCGCAAAATCAATAAACCCTTGTAAGAAGCGACTCTTGTTCTAGTTCTCTTATCATCAAGAAACACTCAGTACAGAGATCAAACCTTAAGGGGGGTAAATCTAAGGCTTATTCCCTTTCTCGAGAAAACCCGTTTCATTCTTCGAGAGACGGCGAAAAAGCTCACTCACAATCAAATATATTAATATTGGAATTGCTTTCCATCATCCCCATCATCTACAGGTCTTCATTAATTTAACACGTTCCATCATCCCCATCATTCTCTTCCCCTCTTTTCTTTTCGGAATGCAATTATTGCAGCGTAGTCCCCTCTTTTCTTCCATGCATTTTCGGAATGCAATTAATGCAGAGTTGGTTGTGAGAATCTATTAGAAAATGTTCTTAAGTGCTCAATTTTAATATGAATTAACACAAGCAACAAGAACGGATCTAGTATCAAGCTTTCATGCACACGCATTCAAGAGAGAAGCGATAGGAAGTGTATGTTAGGAAGCAAGTGCTATGCTCAATTTTAATTTTGTTACTAATTAATCTAATTAAAAGAACAAGCAAGTGACGGATCTAGCTATTCATGCGATTTTACACTAAAACAAGGAGAAAAGAGGTACCTCTTCTAGTCTAGTCCACTAGAGGGCTCGAATCCGGCGATGTCGAGGTTGTGCACACCACCACGCGTGTCTCGGCCTCAAGTTCACCAAGGTATTAATCAAAATCTCGATCTATGCTAGTAGATGAGAGGTTAAGCCTAATCCCTTCATTCCCTTTGTCTTAATTAACTATTTAATTGGATGGAGGCAAGAGATGCTCAACACATGAGCTTAAGAGAGCAATGGAGGAGAGGAAAAATTTTGAAAATTTTCCTTTAATTTTCGTCCAAAATATGAGAGAGAGAGAAAAGGGCAAGGTGGCTAGGGTTTGGGCTCCCAAAGTGGTCCTTTTATAGACCAACCACTCTCCCAAAAAGTTATAACTAATTTACAACTATGCCATCACTAGGGCAGCCATAAAATTGGTCTAAATGGGCTCCATCAATTATTTAATTGGTCCTCTAATTCAATTAATTAGTGGCCTGATTAATTGCTCTCAAGTTGGACATTTAAATTACCATTTAAATATAGGCCCGTTAGCTCAAATTAATTACTTTAATTAATTCATGTTGAACAAATTAATTATCAACACTTTGATAATTATTTAAGGATTAGGATATGCATTAATTTATTTCTATATGATCCGTTTGACTTAATTAATTAATTATGACTGTTCGCAACAGTACATAATTAATTAGTCAACATATCATATTGTTGCATTCCTTAATACAACCAAATAAATAATGCACGCATGGTCAAAATCTATTTGTGTGACCCTTTGAGGATTTATGCTCTGTTGGACATGGAAAAATAAATCGCTATTTATTTCCAATAATCATAAGCGGTATCTAGCAACACGTTATGATTCCCAATTCGCATAAATAAATACTGTACCAATACAGTATTTCAATCCTGCATAAGAAATAGAGTTCCTTATTGTTTTGATTCCTATGTCACATGATATCTTTGTGTAATCCAAAATATGAGTGTGTCATTCTTGCAGATTACACGTTTTTTGATCTAGAGATGATCGCACAAGTTGCTAGCAAGCGATCCATCTCCATCAAGGGGCCCAGTGGATATCATCGCTCACTAGGTGTACTAATGAGGGACATACGGTTGTCTTGATGATCAGTTTTTCCCCGCACAATTCAAGAGAACATAAATAAAGTCGTTATAGCAGCCCTTATCAGGAATCAGCGTTAGACGATATTTATAGAACTTATCCTCATGTGAAAAAACTGGACCATCTCAAACTCGAAATTAAACACGTATGAAATAAATAATGACACATAACACAATCCATATATTTATTTCATTTGGGTCATGTCCTGTACTATGTTCCAGTAACATATACATATGCAATTAAGTTAGTAACTCCTTACTTATGATTTGCAGAACTTAATCATCACTTAACTTGCATACTAGTCTTATCTGATAATTAATGTTCCTCGTTAATTATCAAGACTATGGACAATTTCGATTTATTATTGTCATTTTAAGTATAAATGAACCACAGTGAACCACAATTCAGATCCTCAACCTGAATGAACTGTCAATAATAAATTCAGGAACAAATGATCAAATATCATCAATAACATAAACTAATATAATAATCAACCAACTGATTGGCTTCTAGGACATATCTCTAACAGTGTATACCTCTTGCGAAATCGTATCTGCAAGGCTCGATCACAGCATAGGAGGCAGTGGCGTGCTCGTCTCCTTCTCTTCTTCTCCTTTCTAAGGTCCACTAAAGGATTAATCAACTTCAAAAAGTTTCGTGCTAGCGAAACGTGTGAAATCGCCTAATCCAATAATTCGCATTTCTCTTCTAAATCGATATCTAAGAGATGTGGCTATTGCTCAACTCATGAGCACCTACAAAATGCAATTAAAAGAGCTCTCCATGGCAGCAATTAATTGCTCCATGGGAGAGGAGAAGGTGGCGGCTAGAGAGGAGAAAAAGAGAGAAGAAAAACTATGTTTTGCTTCTTCCAAATTGTGGTTCTTATATAGCCATCCAAACCTAACTCTTGGGGACCACACCATGTTAGAACGTGGTGGGCCTTAATATGGGCTTTCAAGCCCATACTAGTTGGTCTTTAATTTTCTTTAATACTCTCTGATGGAGATTTTCCTGCTCTTACATTTATACCCTAATCAACCTAAATTAAGTCGCAAGCGCACGACAATCATCTAAGTATTTCGGAGTCGAACCACAAGGACGGTTTGGATTATTTGATTCTAATTCCATTTAATTTGCTAAATTAAACGAACTGCAATGAAAATTGATTGGTCACAGTAACAAATTAACAAAAACTTGTAGTAAATAAATCCTAAATTAACAGATCACAATTCAAGAGGATTAAAACACAATTAATTAAAACTAGGAGCTTAAGGCAAGCTAATTCTTCAATTTACTCCAGTTCTAGCGGCCCGCTGACTCTCATAGCGGCCCGCTGATAGAACTCAGATCGCTAACCCTATTGACTAGTCGCTGGCTACTTGGCGGGTATAGACCATCTCGCTGGTTCACTCAGTGGCCCGCCAGGGTTAGTGCAGGCTCAACAATTTAGTTAATTTAGAAGTCACTTTGTGTAAGGAATATGGTTTGGTTGATGTTTAACATATCAAACTCTCGTTTTAGGTATGGATGACAATCAATTAACTCAAATTCCTTCGTATAGAACCTAGATTTCAACTCTCGTTTCGTGGTCTAGTTTCTATAAGTTTATACATTTTTAACCTAATGAATTTTTCGAGTTTTCACTCTTAGAAAGGACCTAACTCTCGTTATTAGTCCTGGTTTTAACTTCTCAGTTCAAACCTTCAAGTTGGTACAATTGCATCAAATAACTTAAGTTTGGTTTGGACTTAACCATTAAACAATCAAGCAAGGCCTATACTCGACGAATGCGAGCAAATCTAACTTAAGCAATTCAAGCAATCAGATTAAACATTAACGAAAGGAAATAAAACACAACATGCAACAAAGAAATTAACTAAAAAGTATATTATCTAATCATAAGCTAAAAGGTTCACTGTCATGGCCCCTAATCAGTATCTACTCGCTACCATTCATCAAATAAAATAAAAAGGTATCAAAGATAAACAAAAATATAAGAACGAATCAAAGATTATAACAGATTACAACTTGGACTCTATCTTTCTGTCTTCTGCTACTCTCCAGCGGTCTGCTGATGGTGTTGGCAACCCGCTGGCGATCCTGTTGGCTGTCTCAATTAGCTGCAATTAACCTCCAAAATTGCGTCCCCTTCTGGCATTAAGACTTCTCTTTTATAATAGGTATTGGCGGTTCTCTAGAGGTCAAGAACGTGCAATTGGAGGCTCCAGAAATAGCTCAGAACGTGGTTGAGAAGTTAACAAAACTGGCTGGCTATATTTGGCAGTGGTTTCCTCTTTTCCAGCGGCCCGCTGTCGAACCTAGCGGCCCGCTAAAATCTTCTGTGTCGTCAGTCTTCTCTTCTATCCGCTGGTGCTTTTGGTGGGTCGCCAATCAAGCTGGTGGGTCGCCGATCGATGCAGATTTTACCGTTTCGAGTAGCTTATCTTCAATCCTGTACAAAAACAGAGCAAACATGGCAGTACCTAGATTCTAACCTAAATTATCAGTTAAACAACAGAAATTACAATGAAATGCATGAAATTAAGTCCTATAAATGGCTGAAATACTATGTATGAAAACCATTTATCACTCTCCTTTAATTGCATTTAAGTTGGGCTCATATCGGGTAATCAAAAGATAGCTCATTTATTTAATATAATTTCTATAACCATATTAAATGTGTTGAACAAAATTAATTATCAACTATTTGATAATTATTATAGGATTAGACTTTACATTAATTAGTTTCATATGATCCATTTGAAATAATTAATTATAACGGTTCACAATGGTATATAATTAATTAATCAACATATCATATATTGCATTCTCTAATGTAAGTAAACTAATATTAATGCACTGTTGATTAAGAGCCTTTAATTCGTGTGACCCTCGAGGATTTAAGTCATGTTGGGCATAGAAATTAAATCGCTATTTATTTTCAATAATCATAAGCGGTATCTAGCAACACGTTATGATTCCCAATTAACATAAATAAACACTATATAACTACAGTATTTCAATCCTGCATAAGAAATAAAGTATTTTCTTGTTTTGATTCTTATGTCACATGATATCACTGTATAATCCAAGATAGAAACGTGTCATTCTTGCAGATTGTACATTTTTTGATCTAGAGATGATCGTCTAGTTTGCATGCATACGATCCAACTCCATCAAGGAGCCCAAATAGATATCATCACTCACTAAGTATACTAATAAGAGACATACGGTTTTCTTGATGAACAACTTTTTTCCGCACAATTCAAGAGAACATAAATAAAGTCCGTATAGCAGCCCTTATTAGGAATCAACGTTAGAAAATATTTATTGAAACTATTCTCATGTGGAAAAGTTGAACAATCTCAAATTTAGAATCAAACAACTTATGAAATAAATAATGGTATATAACATAATCCATATATTTATTTCAATAGGTCAAGTCCTGTGCTATGTTCTAGTAACATACACATATGCAATTAAGTTGGTAACTCCTTACCTATGATTTGTAGAACTTCACCATCACTTAACTTGCATACTAATTTTTTATGATAATTAATGTTCCTTGTTAATTATCAAGATTACGGACAATTCAGATTTATTATTGTCATTTAATTACAAATGAAACACAGATATCCACAATTCAGATCCTCAACCTGAATGATCTGTCAATAATAAATTCTAGGAACAAATGATCAAATATCATCAATAACATAAACTAATATTTAAGTCATTAAACTGTTGACTTCTAGGACATAACTCCAACAGAATCTGCTTTCGAACGATCTACTCTAGTGTTCTTATCCATTATCTACATTCATCCTACTTCTCTTTCTTTTTATTTGGTGATCAAAGAATGTGTTTGTTTGCACCAAGCACAATATTTCTATGTTATTCTGACACACTATTCTCAACAGTCATCTATTCGTGTATTATTTCCAACAGTCATTTTCAAGTGCATTGTCACCGATGATCATATGCCACGTTCATTGTTTTTAACGGTCATGTACTCGATGCACTGTTTCCAACGTTCATCTACCCGATGCATTATTTCCACGATCATCTACCAATTGCACTATTTCCAACGATCATCTACTCGGTGCACTGTTTCTACATGTCCAAATCTTTTTTTTCAAGCTGAGTAGAGGGTCTACATGGCCTCCAACATCTTTCCCTATATTCCACTTTTTATTCTTTCTCCTCTTTTTTCATTCTTCTATTTCTTCTTTCTTATTTTTCTTCCAATCGAAACTTTCTCTCTCTTCCTCTTTTAATTGCCACCGTCAAATGACAAATAATGGTAATATCATTTTTTGATGTGTAATGAGTCAATCCAAGAGTTAAATTTTTCGATCAAGAAGATTGAAGAGTACATGGTTTCAGAGGCTGATTATGCAGCTTATAAGGTGCTCAAAGACTTGCCAAATAATTGGTCTCTTATTACGCATTGTTTCATGTAAGGATATATTGGAGGTCACTTCCTTCACATGATTAGAGATATGTGATCGTCAGTAATTACTTTATTTTTATTTTTTTGATTCTCAATAATTGTAAGTATTTTTGTAATGCATTTTTTTGTAATATAAATGGAGTTTGTAATCAAAATTAACTTGAGTTGTATTTTTACACTTAACTAATTACAAATTTAAAGGCTGAAACTTATGTTGAACGGGTACGGGTGCGGGTATCATATCATATACGGTGTGGGTGTGGAGATACGCTATTTTTTTAAAAACCAGATATGAAATTATATATAAAATAATAATAAATAATTCAAATAAAATAATTATATATTTATGTGTGTAAAAAAATTGATAATTTTTTTTACATACGTGTAATGTAGCCATTGATTGATGTGAATTTGGAAAATAATGCAGATCAATGATTGATGTGATAGTAAAGTATATATATTTTTTTTATCCCAAATTTTGTTTTGAAAAATGGTGTCTAAAGACTTAACGGTCAAAAGATTGTCAAGAACATATACAAAAAAGTCCTTTTTTTTAATTATATACACAGAAGTCGAAACAGAGCACCATCAATTTCCAAACAGGAAACAACTTTTAATGTTTTTTGTGAACAGAAAACACCAGTAAGAGCTACTATTTTTCTCTCGTTTTAATTATTGTGTACATTGCTCGGCGAGATTTCAATTGGGGTGAGAAGACAAAAGGGAGTGAGACCTATGAATTAACTCAGAGCATGTTCTTTTTACCATTATGTCTTTTCGAAGAATGACGTTACAAACATCATTGGTCTAATCCTCTCTCTTTCCTTCAAAATCCGCTTTTATAGAGAAGAAAATCCGTATCTAAAAACGTATCCAACCGTATTCAAGCATATTTTGAACGAATTTACTGATAAGAAGAGAGTGGGATATATTTAGGCTATATTTGGTAGCACTGAGAACTGTGGTGTTCGCGAACAGTTCTTGTTCGCGCGAACCAAACAATCTAGGCGAACTAGAAAAGTCGCGAACAACTCTTGTTCCTGGGTTTCATCTTTTCGGAGAACAACTGAACTAGAATTGGAGAACAAAAATAATATTAAACAATATTACTTATTCTTCCAATGTCATGTTCGTGGCTTGTTCCCACGTGATGTCAAACATAACCTCTAAGGGTATGTTTGGCACCATCGCCGAACTAGTAGTTCGCGAACAATGCTAGTTTGCGAAAGCCAAACAACCCACGAATAAACACGAACTACGAACTACCATCTTGTTCTTAATTCCAAATTTTTAGAGAAATTACCTTGTTCGATGTTTATCCTTGTTCTCTAATATGCCAAACACACCTTTAGAGCATCCGAGTAACATAGGCTGAAACATAAAATATCATACCACACAGGATCAGTGGGTCACATCTCACATATAATCTGAGCGCCAAACTGGACACACCATCACCGACTCACCCGACGACTGATTTGGATTTGGACACGCAAAGAAACTACAGAAAAGAAACCCGAAACTCCTTCTCCGCACCCTAACGAGTAGAGACACAGAAAGCGCTCCGCCGAGCTCCAACTCTTTCCTCTCTCGACCCCGCTACAAGGTTCTCTCTCTCTCTCCTTGAGTGTTGTAATTCGTAACTTATTCTGCCTTTTTCCAGCTCAATACTTCTCAATTTTCAACCCTGATAGTCCGTAGAAGTTGTCCATGGTAAAATTTTCCTAGTTCGAAAGATCTAGTTATCCATCCATAAAACCAGGGTGGTTAATGACATGTAAATTGGGTTTTGACGTTTTGTGGGGACTCCATTGGTTAATTGAAGCCACATTGCACTGTTTATGTCAACTGAGGCTTAAATCACGGTTTAACTGAACAAAATCTGGGTACTGGTGACTAGTCCTTTTAAATCATGGTTATTATTGTTAATATTTTTTATGTCCTTTTTACAGGTGGTTGCGTAAACTCTATCTGTGATTGTCAGCAGCAGCATTACAGTCCAAAAGACCTATTATGAAATCTTATCAGTGAGGGAAGATGCCTGTATTGATGAGATTCGCACTGCGTACAAAGCCACTTTGCTCAACTCACACCCTGATAAATTAGCAGAACAAGCCGACTTGACCGGGTTTCACAATGATGAGCAAGAATTTTTTCCCGTACAAACAGCATGGGAGATGCTCAGCAATTCCCAGTCTAGATCTCAGTATGACAAGGAATTAGTTGCCTCAAGGCAAAGAGTCGATGTCGTAGCCAATGAAATTGAATTAGAAGACATGAATTTGGAAATTAGTAATGACGGTGTGTATGAATTTCTATATCCTGGTAGGTGTGGTGTGGTGTGGTGATTATTATGGAATTACTTCAGTGGAGTTGAAAGCGATGGGAGTTATGTTGGGGGAGAATGGAGAGGTACAAATAAAAGATTCTAATTTTTTACCAGTGTCGGTTATTTTGCAATGTCGGTCGTGTTCGCTTAAAGTACGCCTCTTAATCGAGCCTAATGTGTAGTGGTTTCGATTGAACAATAATTATTTTTTTTTATTTAATCTCTTGAGAAGGGAAAAACCTTACTGAGTTTTGTGAGCAAGGTTCCTTGTTAATTCTGTTGGTTGTCAACGATTCAAGAAATTTTCAAGCAAGCATATTCTTTCTTTTAATCCGTTGCATAGATTAATTTGTTCTTAACTATTATTTGATCTTTTTTATGATGGATTCCCTAAACATTATGTGCATTTTTTTTATTATTAACCCTGTTGGCTTCCAGTGGCGCAGAGTCTTCCTCTTCTGCTACCAATAAGTCAACTAACATGCAATTTTTAAATTTCTTGGATTCACATTAATTCATTATCTATATTCCTTAGCAACAGTGATTACTGAATCATCAAAACCTGCTGAAAGGGGAGAAGATAACTATAACGAGGCAATGTTGCCAGACATGGGTCTGAAAGGGAAGCATGCAGCTGCTACTTTCCATGGGTTTCAGTTACTGGCAAGTTGTAGAGGTTTATACTTTGTAGAATTTTGGTGATAGTGTTAATTCCATGATATGTTATCTATAGTGGAGACGGGTATAAGATCGGCGCTTCTCATGGTGGAAGTTACAGGAGAAAGGAAAAGCTGCTGAGTTAATTATAGTTCTCCTAGACATGTTGTTAAAGCAACTTGCAACTTCCATTGGTACATGTCTTTGCATTGCTGGGCCAAGTTACCATCGACTCCTTTAGACATCGTCCCTCATGTGATCATGGTTCCCACTTGAAACTGCAATAGAAATTTAAGGTTGTACGGCAAGGTTGCCAAAAAATTAAGATATCTCAAGTTTTGCCATCCTTGCAACTTTAGCATGTATCCACTTTTTTTCCTTGTTATATTGAGAAAGTCTCAAATGGAAAAATCTGGTTTTAACTTTCATTCCGGAGCAGATAAACAGATAATGATTAATGTTTTTACCCATAATAATATTAAGTATAAAATATTCATAAAAACAATAAAAAAATGTCAGCCACAGTCCTCAAATTGAACAATTAAGTAAGAAGAACTCGAAGAAAAGAAAGGTAAAAATTTGAATCAAACTACTGCAAACATAAGAGGCCAAATAGCATAAACAAAACAGCTTATAACACAAATTTCATTAATAGGCATACATATGCACAAGGAAAAACAAAGCACACATTAATATACCTATTAACACGACTGCCCTTTTTAACACTGAACAGGACATAAACCCAACTGAAAGCAACTTACATACCAAATCAACTTAAACACAAACCAAGATCATCCAAACAAACAGAACCACCCCACTAAATCATCCAAGCACAAAACAAAGCTCAACCAATATCTTAATGAACTTCACCGGACTTCTCTCCATCCTTGTGCTCTGGCCCTTTAATTTTATCCATGAGCTTACCAAATATTCCCTTTTTCTCTTGGCTATTTGGGCTGATAGTTTCCTCACAAGTAACGGTTGTTGTTGCCGGTACCTCCTCGGTCGGTTTCTTCTGACCAGGGAGTTTCTCTTTGATCTTCTCCAAGAAACCCTTTTTCTCCTCATCGTGAGGATGTACTTCCTCGAGCTTGATTGACTCATCGACTTTCTCAACCTTGACGGAGGTATCCTGGTTATAGGAAGGAGGTGGTGGTGGAGTCACAACTGCTTCCTCAGCTACCACGGTTGTGGTCTTTATTTCTTCTTCGCACGGCTTGTGTTCTTCCTTCTTGTCGCCTCCGAGCTTCTCCTTGATCTTATCCTTAAGACCCTTCTTCTTTTTCCTCTTTTCTCCATCCGGTCCTATCTCCTCTTCATCAGACTGCAATTACATGATATAATATATAATAAGTACATAACTTAAACGGATTTCTTCAATGGTAATTTTTCTTCAGAACCTATTAATAAATTTAAAAGTCAAATCTATTAATTCGTTGCTTGAAAAGTAATGAATACAGTTGCTCCTAGATGTAACTAATCAAAAAATCACTTTCTTATATCCCTATAAATTTGATTTTTCATTTGTCAACAGATGGCTTTAATTTTAAAATTTGACAGATCAGGTCTTAAATTACGGCATATTTGGAACTTTTGATGGTAATAATTTTTAACTTAAAAACATGCCCAAGTTCACACAACGAATCAGATAAAAATGGCATGACATGAAACTAGTCTAACGAAATAAAATCACGATCGTATAAAATAAGATTCACTGTAATTTGATCAAAAAATAATTTGCTATATTATTCCACAATCGATGGTATAAAACTTACCGAGCTGGAGCTCGAGCTGGAGGAGCGGTGAAGCTTGGCAAACAACCCCTCTTTCTTCTCCCCATGATCCTTCTTCTCAGTCTCCATCTTTTCAACCTCAGTTACATGCACGTTCTCCATACCAGACACAATCACCTCCTCTTCACACTTCTCCTCTTTCTTATCCTCTTCTTTCTTTTTCATGAAATCAAACAACCCCCTGTCTTTAACCTCCTCCTGTTGCTCACTACCCACACCTTGGTATTGATTCTTCTCCCCCTCCATGGTATTAAGTTGTGCTTTGATTAATTACACAAAGGCAAAAGAACACAAAGAATATAAGGCTAACTTTAAGATTTTGCTTTGCTTCGAGTGCGTATGGAATGAATACAGAGATGAATTGGAAAGGAGTGAGGGGGTGCACTTTATAAAGGATGGATAACATGAAAGATTTATGTGGGGCCATGCGTTATCAAAGTGATTAAATTATACGCGCGACCGACGCGCCTAAGGATAGAAGAAAAATTAATAAAGGGGAAAGAATTATTAAAGGAGAAAGATAGAATGGTCGGTATGACGGTATCTTCTCTTCTACAATGCTTTTGGAAAAGTATCGCAAAACTTTCTGGTCTGGCCTTACTAGGTACCAACTAAAGTATGTTCATTGATAGGCTGTGGATTTAATTTGATTGTGCATATATTGCATCATTATACTTTTAATGCTTACTAAATTGATAATTAATTTTCATTAATATGACATTGGAGACGCGGAACCACAATATTTTTTTGTAGGGAAATATTATATTTTTAATTACTGTAAACGACGAAGATTGTGTAAACTATTTCTCTCAATACACAAATCAGGTGTCATTGTGTCAATAAGATTTATTGTCAAATTTGCAATTTGCAATTATGTAGTGGATATTGATTTGAATCGCACCAAATTGCATGTATAAAACTACAGATTAAATACTTGAAGTTTTTATTTTTCTAATTTTGATAATCATTTGATTATCCGGTACTGTTGTCAAAAACTTATTATTAATTTATTATCATTGCAAACTGATACAAATACAATTAACGTTAAACAGAATCTTGATCAGTAAGAAAAATTATTTCAAAGTATGCCTTATTAGACAATTTTCTTTTCAAAATAACTACGAACAGAGGGTTTTTTTTTCTGTAATATACTAACGAAGAGGATTAGAATTTGGCGAGTTCTGGATTTGACACTATCCAGTAAGAAGAGGACACGTGGAAGGGCAACGTGGGGGTTATGGGCCCACGCTGTCAGCATCCGTATGGACTGATCAGGAAGGTCGGTGGAGACACGTTGGCATTGCCTCAAGGCATGCCATGTGTGACGCTTTCCGATGCTTACGTTCTGACTTGAACTGCCGTCCATTTCAGAAATAATGGAGAAGTCGGTTATATCACGAGGAGGAAGGTCCCTTCATTAATCATTTCTCATTTTTTCCTTTCAATATTTTTTTTATGAAGCTTTGGATCGAATCAATAGAATCAAAAAGCCTTGTAAATACAATCTTGACAATCGAACTTCTTGTAACGAATTTTAAGGTATATATTATTGTAGTTTATAAATTTATATCGGCAAATTTAACGTTTCTTTTTGTTAATTAAAATTTTCTTTTGAAGTAGTAAACGGAGAGCCTACTATTTTTATTAACTAAAATTGAAAGATGTTGAATATTTAAAGTAGTGTTGATAATAAAAAAATTAAAATAAAACTAAAATAAAAATGAAAATAAGAAATTTAGAGTGGAAATAAAAGGAGTGAGCTATTATACATTCTAAATATTATAAATGAAAAGTTATGTAGCAAGAACTCTTGAAACATGTAGTTTTCTTATATTTTTTTTTCTGAAAATTTATGATTTTTCTTTTTACAAATGTTTCTTATATAATGAGGTCGTATGGACTGTATAAAGACACAGATGTAGTATTGTTGAGAAGCTAGAGGATGGCGTTTCAAAAATATACTCTAAAATCTGTAGAATAAAGGACCAGACCGGGCATGATGAATGAATATAATTTTTGTAATATCATTATAGTTTTATTACATCAAATTGCTAATATATTAATGTAAGATATACTTATATATTTAACAAACGAATCAAAAATATTCTTCGTAGAAAATTTAATTTCTAGCATGCACCATAATAGATTAATAGGGAAACTTTCAATGTTGATAAATTTTTTAAGGGAAATTCTGCAATGAGAATCAATTTCTGAATCGAGTTTTAATCTCAACCGCATATTTTCAAGAAAGATTTCTTCATCAGCACTCATGAATGATTACGATTAAAGTCTGATTCAAAATTAGTTCTCATGGCGAAATTTTCATTTTTTTCTTAAATAATTCTAAAACCAATCGCGTCTGACACTCGAGCCTATCAAACATGATTGGATCTCAATTTTTTTAGATAACAACGGGCAATAACCACTCAATTTTTTCTCCATAATGAAATCTAGATCAAATTTTACATTTTATTTATTTTATTTAAAAAATTCTCAATCTACTTAGTTCTGGACCCCCTTAAAAAAATTTGAAAAATAACTAAAGATTGTAAAAATTATAAAATCTGATCTCCAAAAAAATTTGTCAATATGAAAATCATATTGGACGATTTAGATTGGTAGTTTGAAATTTCAATTGTTGAGTCTCGGATCGCACGTTTGACTCTAGTATTACTTTAATTTTTTAGTAATGCAAAAAAATATTTCACTGCAACCATGTTTTTATGCAAAAGTTCCTCATATTTTATATTGAAATAAAGTCATCATCCTAAACCTACAATTAGTTCAATTAAGAAGAGTCCTTTTGAAGCTTTATTCTCTCGAGTCCTTGTCAACTGAAAGATGCAGATTAACGCAAGTTCCTGGATCTGTCACGCGGCATAACATAATAAAGCGCCAGTTCCAATCCCCAATTGCCACGTGTCTGGTGTTGCTTCGGTTCTAACTTCGTCGGCAGCAACGTGGATAGCGGCACTGGAACGGGGACTGAATTTGAATTCTGGCATTTGTATCCTTATGTTGTGCAAAGGAATTCGGATGGAACGAACTCCTCTTAATTGCTTTCCACCATTCAATAAAAACGCATAAGAAAGATGGGAGAACGTTACTGCGCAAGTTTTGGGTGGGAATCCCTATCCGGTGCCGCGCGGCACCGTGCCGCGCACCAATCCGAACCGTCCGATCTGATCTCGACGGTTAGATTTTTTTCGGACCTTATAATCTGATTATATGCACGGGGCACCCATCATCATTGGATTTAATCTGGACAGTTTGGATTGCCGCGCGGTACTAGATTTGGTTTCCTTAGGTGGGGAGATGTCGGTTGCACAGCGCCTTTCAAATTATCACCCCATGTCTTCTTCGCAATAAATTTTTGGATTAATGGATCAAATATTCAAATCATCGACGGATGTAGTATGGCAGTTTAAATAATGATATATTTTTTTTCCATATATTACCATTTAAGGCTAACAATTCCAATTATAATTTTTCTTCTAATTCACGAGTAATTCATTTATGAAAAATTTTAAATTACTTTCGAATTAATCTTTATTGATAAAAGTACGTAGAGAAATGTCTATCCAAAATTTGAACCGATGGCTATGTTTGGTAGAGAAGTAAACCATGGAGTAACTTAAGGAGGAGTAAATAGTTAATCCACTCTACTCCTTTAAATTTATATTATGTTTGGTATGAAAAGGTGTAGTAAATAAGGAGTAGAATAACTAAATAATGATAATCATCTCTTAATTCATGTGGAGTAACTTTACTCTATCTAAAATGGTAGAGTAATTTATTCCTCCCTACTTCACACTACTCCATCAAATTTAAACCATGTTTGGATGAGTAAAAGTAGATTAAATGAGTTACTCCACCTTTAATCCTCTACCAAAC
Source organism: Rhynchospora breviuscula (assembly GCA_027562975.1). NCBI lineage: Eukaryota > Viridiplantae > Streptophyta > Magnoliopsida > Poales > Cyperaceae > Rhynchospora > Rhynchospora breviuscula. The sequence continues at coordinate 59,494,052 of CM050398.1, read as the reverse complement.
ATGGCCTTCAATGAGCAAAAAAATGTTTATCCAATGCAATATGGACCGTCCATTTTTTTATTTGATCAGATCAGTGGTGTAGATTTAATAATGAAATAAAATGTTTAAACCTTTCATTTAGACCGTGTTAACATCTGCGCGGATGGTTATTTTCTTTCTTATTCTTTCTTAATTTGTGTGCATAGTAAAGGAAAGAGAAAAACAAATCAACCCTCTCTCACCATACCAAAATCGTCATCTAACAAAATCGCCTCAAATTTTCTTTCTTATTCCCACATAGTCTGGACCAGGGCTTGTTTGCTAGTTTTTCAAAAAATAAAGATAACTAAAGATGAACGCACAAAAAAAATCTAGCAAAACATGCCCTCGTATGTGGGCAAATAAATAAACAACATAATATTAGTCCGTAAAAGATACGTTGCTTAATCTACCAACAATACAGATAAATATATTGCTCAATTTGTTTACTTATTAGATAAAAATCAAAATATATTGTTGTTTCGTCTAGTGTTTGATATCCAACCACGGATCAAATGGATCGAATGAAACAAATATATGGATACACGCTAGATCTAGCATGTAACCGTGTAACCTCTTTTGTTTTCGTGCATGTATAAGAAGTAGAGATTACTATCACTGTTCTTATAAAAAAGACCAGTGTAAGTGTCTATCCACCTTCTAACCAGAAGTGTATCCACCACTTTAAACATAAAATAGATCATTAACCTTTGAAAGTTGATCTGATCTATGGATAGATGGTAATCTTCAGATGAAAATGTATTTTGATTGTTGTATATGATAATTAATTGCTAAGTATAAAGTAGATGAAAAGAATATATATATTTGACAATTAATTGCAAAGTATCAAATAGTGTTATATATATGATAATTAATTGAAAAGTATCTAAATTGAATATATTTATTTTCTAGTATAGTTTATAGCTGATTATTTTATGAATTTTTAAATTTAAATAAAATGAATTTATATAATAAAAACCAGAGTATTGTATTAGATGTCCTACACAAGAAGACTTTAGAATTCTTGTCCATTCTATTGAAAAAATTTCGCAACTATTAACTTAAAACAATATGAGTTGTGTATAAAATTATTGGAGTTGTTCAGGCCTTACAGAAGTCACAAACTAAATACAGATCTAGTCGATCAACATATCTAAATTATATACTATCACATATTCACATTTATTTAGATTCATTTCACAGTTTCTTTTTCCATATATAATTGCAATTGCATAATGACAATGCGATCCAGTGCTTTGCCCAGAGTATCAATACACAGTAGTGTATCAGTGTGTGCATGTGTTGTGGTTCGACCTCTGCTATTATTATGCAGAGTTTTGCAGTAACAGTGAGGCTTGCAGCTCTATTGCTCTGAAAATTTCAACCTGGACAAAGTTGAAGAGCAACTACACAAGAGCAAACTTCAACATTTTAACCAGATGTATACATTATTAATAAGCAAATATACAGTCAGCTGTCGGCCAGTCAGGTCACGAGCAGCGCCAAGTAATAATGGGTCAAGATATAGCATCTTTGATCTGATCACAAGGACACTTAAAAGTCTTGTGGCATGTTGGCATGGTAAAGAATCTCTCCATCAGGTACTCGGCGTTTGTACTGTTTCTGATTGTACTATGTTAATTGAATTACATTTTGATGCGGCACCGCTTGTAGAGCCGAATAAGCTGCCAGTTGATCCGGCACTGTCTTTTTTTTTAAGGTCGGTTCGAAACCAAAGAGTTTGTTATAAAAAATTTGAAAATAAATATTCTCTCTATTAATCGAATTAATGACCACTTGGTCGGCGAAATAGAACAGTTGATCCGACAGTCACCCACAATTAAGTTGCAAGAGAATTAAGTTTCTATATCTTTAGCAATGTCACATCAGCACATCACCCATATCTAGTACCATCTGTTCTTGATCGGATGGCTCGTGTTTTATGTCTGATTTTTTTTTTAAATTTTCATTCAATAGAAATGTGTTTTATACGACTAAATTCAAGTAATACTTATTTTTATGATCTCTATATTGGTTTTCATGCGACTTAGCATAATATTTATCATTGTAAAAGCTTTTAGCAATTCATAAAAAGTATTTATTACGTTTAAACTGGGGCGGAGCCAGTAGAGTGCAAGGGGGCTTGGCCCCCCTAAGATTTTAAAAGTGTATGAAGAGCTTTTCTATAATATACAAATTTTGTTATTATATATAACATGTTGCACCCTAATAAAAGTGTTCAAATACAATCTAGTTAAGTTTATTGTTTATTCAAACTAGTTTAATTATAATTTTTTTTTTAGACAAATTTAGAAGACAAAAAATTTAAATAAAACATTGCACATATATGAAAATCTTTGCTTATTATTTTTTGAAGAAAAAATTACTTCTTTATTTATTTGATACAATTCATGTTCAGACAATTACTACTATAAAATAATGCAATATTATTTTCGCTGTCAATTTTTTTAGATTTTTAAACTTTCAAACTTTAGTATGCCTAAGTCAAAATTCTGACCCCCCAAGTCGAAATCCTGGCTCTGCCCCTGCGTTTAAATATATAATGTTTTTATAGAACATCTTTTTAATCTAACTTTTTTGTCAATATATATTTTTGAAAGAATTTTAAAAATAACTCTCGTATAAATGATACAGATGAAGATTGAGCCTTGTTAAATCGAGAGAGCTCTTAAGAAACAAAAAGGAATTAACATCATTTAACATTATACGTAATTGATAGAAAAAAAATTGACAAACCGGCATATATAGTCGCTAGGACTGCATATTGGAGGCGCAATGTTAGATTTTTTTTTTTTTTAATTATGTTAAATTTTTTTTGAAATATTATAGTTAAGTCATCGCCTCTTAAACATGTCCAACTATTGTTAACCCTCTTTCTTTAATAAAAAAATGGTATACGAATTATTTCGATAAGTGAGCATTGGTGCATTACTCCAAAAGTCAAATGCGTATTTTGATTAACTCAAAAAGAAACGCGTATTTTAAAATTTACAAACAAGTGATATTTATTTTTTCCTAATTAATTATGTGTATATAAGTGTAATAATTTGAGAAAAATGTTCATTATATAATTACATTACTACTAACGAAACTTATGCTGGAAACATTTAGGAAAAAAAAATGGAATTCGCACCACCTCTATTCTACAAATGATCCAGCCACATGGATTCTAGTCCCGAGTAATCAATTTTCATGTGAACAAAAGCTTCGGCTTTTGAAACTCTCGTACAAATTAGCGTCCTAAAATCAGACAATGTTACACAAAACACTCGATTGTTGTGTTCAGTCACATGCTTAGTTAGCATCATTAATCCGTAAAAGCATTATCAATACTTTTTAAAGAGCGAAGGTATATTTGGGGTCACCAATTTGGGTCATTTCTTATAGTTCCTATTTATCTTGGAAAAAACACGCAAGAGTACAAATCGTTTATATTAGCTATAGATTCCTATTCACTGTCGAATTTAAAGCATCAATTACTTTGTCGCGAGCCAAATTGTACTCCACCTTGAAAATAGCGAGTACCTGATTTATAAACTTAAATTTAAACCATAATTAAACCAGATTTATAAACTTAAACGGTGAAAAATTTAATTAGGAGAGGAGGGAATAGAACGAACCTTCCAATGGATCCATTACTCCATTGTCATAATTTTATTTAGTTTATCTGATTGCACAAGAGCGAAGTTATTAAGCAATCATGCAATTTGAAACATCAAACAACTAGAATATTTGTGGATCGAATTTGATCTAAAAGATGATATTAGACAGACATGTTGTGTTCAATAAAATATGATTTTGGAATATCTCGCTTTGTACCATTCAATCGCTTTCTCTAGCAAAAAATCATAGATTTGGAAAAAGAAAATTGAAGAATCACGAAATATGAAAACTAAAACTCTATAAGAAATTAAAAAACATTGCTTATATTATTTCTTATTTTTCTATTATTTACTCTTAGCTTGTAATTGTCATAATATTATCTTCCTAGCACAATTGGAAAATTAAAATTTAAACGTCTAATATTTTCTTACTTGAATTTTCTATTTCAAACTATCTAAAATATCAATGACTAAAATTCTTTTTTAACATGATCTTTAAAAAGCATGCTTACCGGTAAATTTTTGGACTTACAATGTTTATATTTTAGTTGATATCTACTCGCGCACTTTTTAGCCTAATATTCCGGTACTGCCTTTCTCCTTGCTGCGAGCCTGTGACTGATGTCTTGTTTGTGGGAAAACCATGGCCGTTTATTACTAGGATAACAAAAATTATGTGCAGATTATAAATATTTGTTCAGGCCATTTAAAAGCTTATATCAGTACTTGGACTTTTGCGACAAAGTCTGCACTGCACATCAACATTTCATTGGAGAAGCCAATCTATGTGGTCTAGACTTTTTTTTTCTTTTTTTAGTGATGGAGAATCCAATGTACCGTCAGGTTAATCCCATGATAAATTTTAGCAAACAGATGCACTGAGCCACCGCCCACCGACCAGGCAATGCACTCAGATTGTTACTTTTTTCCCCTCTAAAATAAAATGCGGTTTCGTCTTCTAATTTCAAATATTTAGAACGAAATTTTTAAACCTAATTTCGAAACTACTACTTCGATTAGTGTGCATTGTTCGTAGTTATTAGATTTCTTTTTTTTTTTTTAGTTTGAAATGTCCCCGAGTTCGAAAATATATAACTTTATATAACTGTTTAACTTGCATATATTTGAGTTTGGAACTCTTAACAATAAATCAAAATCCAAAAAAAAATATATATATATTATAAAAAAATTTAGTTTTCCTTTTGTACCGATTTGTTTATCAAGACACTAATATGAAGTATTCTAAAGATGTTGACTACATTAATTTGAAGAGAAATGCTATATAGAGTCCAATATATTGACGGATGAGATCCATTTTATAAGATCGTTCTATCATTATACAGTTTAAACGACCTATCTAAACTGCTCAATATTTTTTTCATATTGAAAACTTATGAAAAGCCGATTTATATTTTTTCCGAAATTTTTTACTATATTTTCGTTATTTTTTAAAATCTTTGCAATTAGAGGGCTATCATGGATTTTCTATAATATAATAAAAAATAGCAATGGAATTTTAATAAATACAAATTTTGATTTTTTTTTTTTTTTTAGTTTTCAATATGTAGAACATATTGAACGATTCAAATCAGCCATTCGAAATTTGAAACGGAAAATGACCTCATCCATCTCACATATTACACTCTAGCATTTCTCTAAATTAAAAACCGGTTATCTATGAAATGGTTTCCACGATTAAAAATTTGATTTCATCGTGACTTAATATTCTACTTTAAGAAAGGTAAATTTATTTTCTAAATATAAGATGCATTTACAACTTATTTTTTAGTAGTTATTGATCATTTTATTCAATTCTTAGTGCATTTTTCAAGTCATATTAAACAAATTTTCCAATAATTCTTCAATACGATCGAAGATAAGAGGAACTATTCACTTGTTCGTATTCTAGAAAGATGCATCTATTTGTGCATAGAAAATACGCTCAGAACTAATTTTGGCCGACCATTGAATCATATCAAACAAATTTTAGGCACATTTCAAGTCATAAAATTACAAAAATTTACGGTTATGCTCCAAATATGAAAACATGAAATATTAACTAGTTTGAATCCTCAAAGGATATGTCAATATTAACTAGCTGGAATGCAATTACATCTCATTTTATGCGGTTGTTGATTATTTAAGTCAAATCTAGACATATTTCAAATCATAAAATAATAAATAAATAATTATCTTCCAAATATGATTTAAGTTATAAGCTGCTGATCAACAGTTTTCATGCATGCATTTCAACCCTAATTAGGTCTTAAATTCTGTTAAATATTGCGTATTTTAATGTTAATTTGATGCTTTTAGGGTAGAAGCTTGGTACTGCTGTTGCTCCTACATGTTTTCAGGTTCTCCCTATGATTTTGCTATTTTCTGATGATTTTTGGTGATTTTAGACGAGATTTTGGAGATGGATCGAGACATATTTCAGTCCAGCCCAGACTGCCGTCAAACGGACCGTCTGGATCCCGACCTACTGAGACACAACTGCCATATTTGCTGCACGATCCAAGCACTTTTAGCACGACTCAGACCGACCTACTGCGAGGTTTGAAGGCTATAAAAGAGAGGCTAAGCCCCAGATTTGAGACTGTCACAATTCAGAGAAGTTCACGCGAAACCCAAGCCAGATAACCTTCAAGAAGGGTCGTCTGATGCCTCAGACGGACCGTTTGACATCGCCAGATTGCAGAAAGAAGTGAAGTTGAATTCTATTACAATTTCTCTTTGATTTCTTATGTTTTGGAGAAACCTTGTTTTATTTGTTATTTATGATACTATGTTAGAGTAATTTGTAGTTTAAGGGCAACGGTAGGGAACTAATTTTATGTAGTTGATATTGATATTATTTAGTTGGAGTTTATGTTATTTTCTTAAGATTTCTATCTTTTGGTTTTAATTGCTATGTGATTTCATGAATTACTTTGATAGAACTTATTAGACCAATTAGATTAAGGTCTTATCTAGTTTGGTACCAATAATCTATATCTTTGCTTGATTTGTGATCGACCTAATTGAGGATGGAAGTAATTAATGGATGAAACCGGAATTAAGTAACCGATAGGTGAACCCTTCTTGTAACGATAGTTGCAAGATATCCTTTATACGAAAGATAGAATTTAGAGACTCAAAGCCAATGGTGATGATCAAACTTAGGGTTTCTAATTGATGATTTGACATAACTTTGAGAACTAGAACTGTAACGATAGTTAGTATCTGGTACTTAGAGTTAATCCATAATTCTGCACTTGAAACGACATAAATTCTGCTAAGTATATCATTATCACGAGGTTCAAATGGACCGTTTGAAAGATCAGACAGACCGTTTGAAACTTGCTACATAAAAGAAGTTTTTCATCCTGAACTCCTGTTTTGTATTGAATTGCGTGATTAATCTCTAGAATAGTGATAATTTAGATTTACTTTGCTGTTAGAACTTTAGTTAATCAATTCTTACTTTTATTTTCCTCGATTTCCATAAAAAGCCTTTTAATTTAGAGAATTAGGGTTTAGATATTCATTATGTCCCTGTGTTCGATCTTTGTTTACTACAATAAAATTTAAATCAGGTAGACTAGGTATTTTGACTAAGTTTGCACCCGATCAGCTGCATTATATATTTCTTTGAACTCTAAAAAGATAGATCTATTTTATAACCCTTCTTATTTTTATAACTACCCAGATAAATAATCCTTAGGCCGAATTATTCGGCCGATTGAAGGGTATAAAATCATTAAAATGAATTGCTAGTCTATTCCTCGTGCAAATGGAGCAAGCTTGTCACTTTGTCAGTACTCAAATTAACTATCCGCTATAAGTAAACAGGAACCAAGAACTGCTGTTGTGACTTGTATAAGTTGTATTACTTTCTGTTTATTATAAATTATCTTCTTCAGTCTTTTCATACGACCATACCTAACAGGTAAGGCCCCCTGAAATATTACTAACTTTATGCTGAGGTACAGCCTACGGGCTATTAACTTTAAAAAAAAAAAACTTTATGCTGAGGTACTTGACAGTGGTCAGTGGTTTAGGTAAAATAATTTCTCTAGAAAACCCGAGAAAAACAAAATGAGAGAGACTTAGGCCTAGAAGAGAGACAAAACAAATGGGCTGTAATAACTTTCTGTTACTGTTAGAATGAGCTGGATGCTAAATGGGCTCAAATTTGAGATGACTAAAGATAATTGGGCTCAAAATGAAATTACCTCAACTTAGGCTGGCATGTATGGTGTGTGGTTGGCAGGAAATTACTATATACCATCTAACAAATCGTCATCCAAGTCATTCAAGTTTTGTGCTCTCCTCACCCAGCGCTCCCATCCATTCCTTCCGAACATACCTTCCCCTGACCCAACTTACAATCTCCTCCGAGCGCACCTTCCCGTCACCCCAGTGCTCCTTTCACCCGAGCGCGCCTTCCTATTCTCCTTCCTCTTCTCTCCTATCTCTTCTCTTCTCTACCTCTTTCTTCTTCGTTTTTCTTTTTATTTTTTCATTTTTCTTTTTATTTTTTCATTTTTCCTTCTCTTAAATAATCATATCATTTCCTAACAGTTAGTAATATTTATTGTATATATGTTTACTTTTATCTTTTTGTCTGAGTTCACGTTGTTTGTTATATCTGTTCAATTTATATATGTTCACTTTTATATTTTGTATAAGTTCACGTTGTTTATTACATTTGTTCAATTTATTTGTTATATATGTCACGTTACTTTTGTATCTATACACTTTTAATGTATGTTCATCTTATCTTAGTATTTGTTCACTTTATTGTTGTATTTATTTGCTTTTGTAAGTATATATTTTTACTTTTATCTTTTGTATGAGTTCATGTTGTTTGTTATAACTATTCAATTTATTTTATTAAATATGTTATTTTTTTTAAATAAGTGGTGAAGACCACACCACTTTTCCATTGCCTGAAAAAAGTGGAATTATTACAGCAAAATGTCATGCCAAAAAACAAAGGACCCAGCATTGGTGCCAATCTAGCACCAGTATATGTTCATTTTTGTTCTTGTATCTATACACTTTGATTCTTTGTTCATCTTATCTTTGTATCTGTTCATTTTATTGTTGTATATGTTCATTTTAAAAAAACAAGATAGAGCCTACGTGTTAGAGAATAAGGAGAATGAGACAGAGGGAGGAGAAAAAGGTGGAGTCAATGGAAAAAAAAGCCGAGACGAGAGGCAACAAAAGAGATGAGAGACACTAGGGATAGAGAAGGGAAGCGAAGGGAGAGATGTCAGGGATCAAGAAGGGGAGGACATGGAGAGAAGAATGATGTAGAAAAAAGTATTGGATGACGCGAATGATTTTTTTTATGACAGTTATCACACCTGGTGTTGGTAGGCCTGAACGCAGCGAAACAATCACTAAACAGCCCATTTTCATTAACCATTTCGTTTATGGCACAAAACTAAAATTAATTTGCGTTAACTGTTTTATTTCTAAAGACGATCAAACCGTTCAATTAACTGACAATTAATTTTTATACATAATTTTCTATTTCGAAACAATCAAAATGTATAATTGTGCTTGATTTATTACTTTGACAATTAATTTTTATACATGTTTTTTTTCTATTTCGCATGCATAATTGATCGATTTGATACTACAATATTCTTGGTGTTAGAGTTATATCTTAGGAGCCAATCATTATATGGTCACTTCTGTGGTTTATGTTATTGATGGTATTTGATCATTTGTTCCTTGATTTATTTATTGACAGATCATTTAGGTTGAGGATCTGAATTGTAGATCTCTGTAGTTCATTTATGATTAAATGACAATAATAAATCTAAAAGGTTCGTAATCTTGATAATTAACAAGGAACATTAATTATCGGATAAGATTAGTATGCAAGTTAAGTGATGATTAAGTTCTACAAATCATAGGTAAGGAGTTGCCAACTTAATTGCATATGTGTATGTTATCAGAACATAGTACAGAACATGACCCAATGAAATAAATATATGGATTGTGTTATGTGTTATTATTTATTTTATTTGAGTTTGATTCTAAGTTTGAGATGGTTCAACTTGTCCACATGAGGATAGGTTCAATAAATATTGTCTACCGTTGAGTCCTGATAAGGGCTACTATACGGACTTTATTTATGTTCTCTTGAATTGTGCGGGAAAAAGTTTTTCATCAAGAAAACCGTATATCCCTCATTAATTTACTTAGTTAGCGATGATATCTGTTTGGGCCCTTTGATGGAGATGGATTGTTTGCTGGCAACTGATACAATCATCTCTAGATCAAGAAACGTATAATCTGCAAGAATGACACATTTCTATCTTGGATTATACAATGATATCATGTGACATAAGAATCGGATAAGGAAATACTATTATTTCTTATGCAGGATTGAAATATTGTAGCAGTACACTATTTATGCGAATTGGAAATCATAACGTGTTACTAGATACCGCTTGTGATTATTAGAATCAAATAGCGATTTAATTCCATGGCCAACGTAGTATAAATCCTCAAAAGGTCACACAAATATATATTTAACCTTACAGTGCATTATTTATTTATTCACAGCAGTGCGTTCTGTGAAAATATGATAAGTTGATTAATTAATTATATACCGTTGCGAACCATTATAATTAATTAAGTCAAAGAGATCATATAAAAATAAATAATTGCACTAGCTAATTCTAAAATAATTATTAATAAGTTAATAATTAATTATGTTCAACTTACTTTAATTAGTATGAGCTATTGGGCCTTTTAATTGATTGGTTAATTGAGAGCCCGAATTGAAGTCAATTGATAGAGCAATAAAAGGAATAGGAGTATTGGGCCTAGGCATCAAGTGGTGTAGCCCACATGAGCCCATGATGGGGGCGGCTAAGGAGGGGCATAATTGTCCAAGTGAAAATTAGAAGAGCTAAATCTTGAGAGGTCTATTTAAAGTGGTCTCATTGGATGAAATCCTAGCCTCCTCCCTAATTTCTCTTTCCCTCTCTCTTGGCCGCCACCCTCCATCCAAGGAAGAGCTTCTTCCTCTTCTTCCTTGCTCTCTCCACCTTCTTCTCTAGCTCATGAGTTGAGCAACCCCTTCCTCCATTAATCTAGTTAGTAGAAAGAAGGGCTTGATAAGGGATTAGCTTTGGTCTCAAGTTGCTAGCACAACTTCTAGATTAAGGTTAATATCTTGGTGGACTCGAGGCGGCCGCCGACGAAGGAGAAGGCGAAGGAGAGCACGCCACCGACTCCCACGCATCGGATCGGGCCTTCTTGTTACTAAACAAGAAGAGATCAAATCGATTATTCATTTTTCATGTGATGTGTTGATGCTTGAACAAGATTCATCGAGATCTTTATTATTTAGATAGTTAATTAATGATAATTAATAAGAATTTTTTAAAAAACAAGGACTTTCTAACACTTGGTTCATCAAAATTTATTTATAAATACATAAAAATGACATAAAACGGTTAAACGAAAATAAAAGAAACGAAAGAGGTCAGTTTAGTTAACCATTTTGTTTAACAAACGAAACAAAAACATAGTTTCGTTAACTATTTCGAAAGAGACGAAACGATCAACGGTAAAACAGAGTTGCATTAAAACCTTTGACCATGCGAGAAGTGGCGTGCCAGAATGTTTTCGACCACGGTATTTTTCGACCACGGTGTGTTATTTTAGAATACTAGTAGCACTAGGTGGGCTTTGTCATCGCGAATTCGCCGCGACCACCTCGTAAGTATAACATAAAAAAAAAAAGTTTCTTTCTATTCGGTATGGTGAATGATACTCTCTATTTTTTTTATGTATATGTAGTTTGACACAGTATCTTGTCAAATAATAAGTATAACATAAAAAGAGTTATACTTTATTCATAAAAAAGTTCATTTTTTATAGTTGTAGTTCATACTCTAGTAAATTGTAATCATATGAAGAAAGTTTTTTTTAATGGAAAACGGATTATTTCGGTATTAGGAAACGAAGAATAATCAATTATCAGTAACGCGTTCTAACTATAATTAAATTGACAGAATTGTTTCGAAACATTGCATTGAAATATGTGTTGAATTTTAAAAAAGATGTTAGTGAAAATAATAATCAGTTAATAAATATGTTTGTCGAGGAAAATATATATATGTACGGAAAAAACTTATAAGAATATGAAGAAATATTTATCAATAAGCAACTACGTGTCATAATTATGCATGTTAATTTGTAAGTTAAGATCAGTATTATTGCCAGCGTTTTATGAAATAATATAATCGATTTATTATGAAATTGTTATAAAGGTGACGACATTAAATAACAAAAAAAAAATTTATGAGAGCAAGAAGTTTCCGGTCTAACATAATTACTAAACACATGGTGCGTTTTAACTGTTATTGATCTATTATGACATTTTATGAAGCTATATATGTTATAAAGGTGGCAGCGTTAAATAAAATTAAAAATTTTTTGGAGGAAGAAGCTTTCGTTCTAACATAACACATTATTTCCTATGTCAGATTTATTGCACAAGAATTTGAGGAAATAGTTATAATCATGCAGTTTTTTTTTTTATAGATAAATTGGGGGTCAAGCCTTCCAGCTTCTTTTAAATTAAATGTCTATAAAGACCCCCAGTCGGATTTCGAATCTGCGACCTCTCACTTGAGATGTATTGTTCTTTGCCACTAGACCAAGAGTTGGTTCTCATAATCATGTAGTTTTTTAAGTTAAGTCTAACAATATTGTAAGTGTTATATGGAATAATATCATCAATTTGTTATAAAATTTTATGAGGTTATGTTATAAAGGTTATGGAGTTAAATAATGAAAAGAACAACTTGGGAGCCAGAATCTTTCGTTCTAATAGAACATATGATTTTGAAGGTTATTTTAGTTGATGTTACTGATAATATATAATTATTTATTTTTTGAGTTTATTATTGACATATCATTCAGATTGAGATTGGGATCTAAATTGTGAATTTATGTGTTCCATTTGTTAGAATGAAAATAATAAATAGAAAGTGTCCATAATTTTGATAATTAATAAGGAACATTAATTATTCATACAAGATTAGTATACAAATTAAGTATTGATTAAGTTCCACAAATCATATGTAAGGAGTTACCGACTTAATTGCATATGTGTATGTTACTCGAATATAGCACATGACTTGACCCAATGAAATAAATACATGGATTGTGTTATGTGTCATTATTTATTTCATTTGAGTTTGATTCTAAGTTTGAGATGATTTAATAAAAAAAACTGTATGTCTTTCATCAATATACCTGACGAGAGATGATATCTATTGGGCTCCTTGATGGAGTTGAATTGTATGCATGCAAACTTGACATATTTCTTGATCTAGAGCTGTTTCGTGCCAAAAATTTTTGCTCTGAACTCCGACTGAGATGATTTAAAAACCAGTGGAAAATGAAACATAATGATCTACAACTTCTATGTTTTGAGTTTCTTCAAAATCGAAACAGAAAGTGGTAAAAAATAGGCTTGAAAGAGCAGTGCAGTAAGAAAATTGTTGCTGTTGCGTTATATAACGCATAGTTGTGACAACGTTAGTCAGAGCCATTTTGGTGCCAAAAAAAATCTTTAGGAAACACACTACCACCATTAGGTAATGCTAAGTATCATTACTTAATTTACCACTTGAAATTTGAGTTTTTCTAGCTAACTAGATCATTATAAGAGATAATAGAATTTCAATACCTTTTAACCTGTCTCAAATTTGTTCCAAGAATGAAGGAAATTTGATTTTGATCTTGTTTGACTTATTCTTCAATCATCATCTTCCTTCTATTTCATTTTTTTGAGTTCGTATATCGATTTTATACCAAATCATATCCTATATTTAAAAACTCAAAGAAAAATGTTAAATATCAAAGGGAAAATTTGTTATATGCCACCCAAAACTGGCAAAATTGGAGAATTGCCACTCAATTTTTCTCCTTTCTGATTTTGCCACCCTATAAAAGAGGGGTTCATTTTGTTTTTACCACTTTTTCCCTTTCTTTAATGTTTTTAACAGGAAAAAAAAATCCTGACCAATATACCCCTAGTCGATTCTATTCATCCCGAACCCAATCTAACCTAACCCAGTCGAATCAAATTGATTCGAGCTCATCTCCTTTCTCTCACTTTTCAATCGCACGAACTGAAGAACAACTGAAGAACCCTAGATCGAAATGACTCCACCTCTGGATCGAGAGTGAACCCTAGATCGAACTCACTCCGCACGATGCATCGTCGTTCAGCGTCGTCCACCTCTGGACCATCCATCTCGCATTCGGCGTCGTCGACTGTCGGCCCCCAGCCCAGTCAAAGTGGAAGTTTGCCTCTCGTGCCATGCCCGGACTGTGGTGTCACCGTGAAGAAACTGGTGAGCAGAATCGAATCAAATCCAAATAGAGAGTTCTACAAATGCACAAACAAGGTAATTAAATAGAAATTTTCTGCGTTTCTCCTTTTTGCTGAAAAATTTATCCAAAGCAGTAACATAGTTGGGTAGTATTCCGCAACATGCTTTACTAGCTCCCCCTACCCCATTCCTACCTTTCCTTTTGACGCCCCTAGCTTTACTTGTATGGTGCCTCTAAAAGTAAGAGACAATGAGGTAGTCGGGACAGTAAAAAGGTGATATTAAGAAAAGGAGATTCAATAGACAATTTCGACAAGTCAGGACAGTAAACTAGGAGATTCAATAGAGGTTGTGGTTCAAAGTAGTATTAAGAAAACACAGTAAAAAGGACTGAAGAATACGAAAAAGAAATTTGATAGAAAATTTTTATTGATGAAATAGAAATTTTGTTTTGGTTTGTTTAGGCATCAATTTTGCTCATTTGTGCCAGTAATTTGGTTTAATTACATGCGCCAGTAAGTCTATTTTTACAAATGTTGTTATTCCATTACTCAACAAGGTACTTATATATCGGAACTATTATAGACAGTAAAACTTGTTTACTCATTTGTGTTGTTACTTATTAGATGGGGACTGATAGCAGATACCAACATTGTATTACATAACCAAGCCCGTAGGGATAGAGTACATAGGGATGTGCTGTTGCTTACTGATAAATAGTTTTCATACGTAGTATTTCAGCCATTGATAGGACTTAATTTCATGCATTTCATCGTAATTTCTGTTGTTTAACTGATAATTTAGGTTAGAATCTAGGTACTGCCATGTTTGCTCGGTTTTTGTACAGGATTGAAGATAAGCTATTCAAACGGCGAAATCCGCATTGATCGGCGACCCACCAGCTTGATTGGCGACCCACCAAGAGCACCAGCGGGTAGAAGAGAAGACTGGCGACTCAGAAGATTTCAGCGGACCGCTAGGTTTGACAGCGGACCGCTGGAAAGGAGGAAACCACAGCCAAATATAGACAGCCAGTTTTGTTAACTTCTCAACCACGTTCTGAGCTATTTCTGGAGCCTCCAATTGCACGTCCTTGACCTCTAGAGAACCGCCAATGCCTATTATAAAAGAGAGAAGCCTTGATGCCAGAAGGGACGCAATTTTGGAGGTTATTTTGCAGCTAATTGAGACAGCCAACAGGATCGCCAGCGGGTCGCCAACACCATCAGCGGACCGCTGGAGAGTAGCAGAAGATAGAAAGATAGAGTCCAAGTTGCAATCTGTTGTAATCTTTGATTTTTTCTTATATTTTTGTTTATCTTTGATACCTTTTGGTTTTATTTGATGAGTTGTAGCGAGTAGATACTGATTAGGGGCCATGGCAGTGAACCTTTTAGTTTATGATTAGATAATATACTTTTTAGTTAATTTCTTTGTTGCATGTTGTGTTTTATTTCCTTTCTTTAATATTTGATCTGATTGCTTGAATTGCTTAAGTTAGATTTGCTCGCATTCGTCAAGTATAGGCCTTGCTTGATTGTTTAATGGTTAAGTCCAAACCAAATTTAAGATATTTGATGCAATTGTACCAACTTGAAGGTTTAAACTGAGAGGTTGAAACCAGGACTAATAACGAGAGTTAGGTCATTTCTAAGAGTGAAAACTCGAAGAATTCATTAGGTTAGGAAGGTATAAACTTATAGAAACTAGACCACGAAACGAGAGTTGAAATCTAGATTTTATACGAAGGGATTTGAGTTAATTGATCGTCAACCAGACCTAAAACGAGAGTTTGATCTGTTAAACATCAACTAAACCCTATTCCTTACACAAAGCGACTTCTAAATTAACTAAATTGTTGAATCTGCACTAATCCTGGCGGGCCGCTGAGTGAACCAGCGAGGTGGTCTATGCCCGCCAAGTAGCCAGTGACCAGTCAATAGGATTAGCGACCTGAGTTCTTTCAGCGGGCCGCTACGAGTGTCAGCGGGCCGCTAGAACTGGAGTAAACTGAATAATTAACTTGCCTTAAGCCCCTAGTTTTTATTAATTACGTTTTAATCCTCTTTAATTGTGATCTGTTAATTTAGGATTTATTTTACTGCAAGTTTTATTAAATTGTTACTGTGACCAATCAACTTTTATTCTTGTTCGTTTGATTTAGCAAATTGAATTGAATTAGAATCAAATAATCCAAACCGTCCTTGTGGTTCGACCACGAAATACTTAGACGATTGTCGTGCGCTTGCGACTTAATTTAGGTAGATTAGGGTATAAATTTAAAAGCAGGAAAATCCACATCACTTACTCATTTGGAGGGAAAGGCATTAGGTATCCAAATATATAGACTTGGTAGAGCTAGGATAGAGTACATAGGGATGCCAACAAAGGTCAATTAAAGATTCATTAATGATAATTGCTGACAGATATAGATTCATTAAATTTTTTTTTCCAAAAGCATAGTAGGTGCAAATTCTGGAAATGTGATGATGAATATGAGAGGTATGCAACAAAAGCAAATGTTGTTATTCCATCTCTCGACTTTGAGGTACTTGCTACATTGGAAGCTCAAATGGATAATTTGATGGATGAATTCAAGAGAAAATTGGAATGCGAGGAGCAGCAAATCAAATCACTAGTTGCATCATTGGATAAGATTAAACTGTATAATTATAAAAGTGCCATTGTTATTATCACTCTTTTAATTGTGGTGATTGTTCTGTTAAAATAGTGTTGTAGTGTATTATTATGGATTATTAGATTAGATTTAGATTATTGGTTTTGAATTGGCTCTTGTAGTGTTGTAGGAAAATATGTTGAAGAAATCTTTATGTTTTGCTCTTGTGTCATCGCAATAAGCTTATACTGTCATCATTTATTCATGGGAGCTCTCTATTGCAAACTTTCCCGAACAGCACAGATCTGATTCACAGGCGGAACCTCTGAGTCCTAAGCCCTCTTCATGTGCAATAATGTAAAACCTGAAACTTGCAAACAGCAGGATTTTTCCTTTAGCAGAGTATTCTCTTGATGAACGCCTTTACAGCTCTCTTCCTTTTCCCGCTACTATACTCTTATATAAGAATAGATAAGGAAAGAAGAACTCGCTCTGAACAAGAAAGCGGAAACTAACGCATGGATCATTCATCTTAATCAGAAAATAACAGATATAAATGAATTCTAAACAGCACATCAAAATAACAGATATATATCGGAACAGATACAACAAGTATGCATCAATCGTTTCTCATTCTCAAAATAACAGATACAACTAGTTTGCTAAAATAACATATTGTCTTCTATTCTATTCTACCGTTTCTCATTCTCAAAATGCATCAATCATTTATAAATAAATGCCACTCAATAACATCATGATACCAATAAGCGACAATTAAAACAGTATATCAGTACATTAAAATGCCAAACAATCAAAATGCCACATAACACATTCTACCTACGTTGCCTCTGTCTCTGTTGCATTGTTGTTTTTTACCTTTCTCTTCCTGCAAGCAATCAACAGAACAGAAAATTTTTCAAAAAAAACCAAAAAAAAAAGTAATTTTCAAGAAAGGTACATTTAGTGATCTGAACTTCTAAATACCTCTTTCTATGTCTATTGGTTTGAGTAACTGGGACATCGTTTGCTTCTTTACACGTCCTTGCTTGATGGCCAAACTTGTTGCATCTCTTACATTGTTGTTTCCTTGTACCCAATTCTAAACAACCCGGTATCCTTTCCTTTCTAGGTCTTCCGGCTGTCCTCTTCATTTTAGGTGGCCAAACAGTAAATCCAGGATCATATTTGACCCACCTAGATTTATCACCTATGGGCATGATCAGTCCCTTATATGCCACTCTAAACCTCTCAATTGAGTAGTACTTATGCACATAGTCCTCGAGACAGGTTCCTCTAAGCGTGCAAATGAATGCTATGGCATGACTACAAGGTTTGCCGGAGATCTGCCATTCGACATGTGCATTGTTGCTTATCTATCTCAACCGCATGAGTCCAAGAAATGTTCTTTGTTGTTCAACTCACCTCTGTACAAGTATCACCACCTCTACTTATAGTCATTTTCCTAATATTAGGTTGTCTACTCTTTTCATGTAGTTCCTTCACTACACTTGGCACAATTTTGCCGGTTAACTTTCTTCCTACTATCCTTCTTTTATCAAATGACATCATAATTCGCCTCCTAATTTGATTAAGTAACTCGATGACATGCAAATCCTTGAGATCTTTTATCCAATTATTAAAAGATTCTGAAATATTGTTGGTCACATGATATACTTTCGAGGCCTCGGAGAATTTGCTTCTACACTAAAGCTTATGCTTCTCCAAATACTTGAAAGCCACAACAAATGCTTTCTTAATCTCACTAAGGTGCTTCTCACATTGCTCTACGATGCATGCATAGGCAGCTGGCTGAAAATTATCATCAAATGCCTGGCCACAGAATCTCCTTTTGAAATTGTCTTTCAAGTGTCGAAAACACAATATGCGCTTGGCTTGTGGAAATATATCTGCAGCACCCTTATCTAATCCCTTGCATCCATCCGAAGATATAACCAGTCCTGGCACGTCTCCAATTGTCTTCCTCAATTGAGCCATGAACCATGTCCGATTCTCAGTTGTTTCCAAATCGAACACACCGTAAGCAACTGGATACAACCAAGGGAACCCATCAACACCACAAGCGGTCGCCAATTGCCCCTTATACCTACCTATTTCAAAGAAAAGAAAAGAAAAATTCAATTTGTTACATATATATATACCAAATATC
Source organism: Rhynchospora breviuscula (assembly GCA_027562975.1). Classification (NCBI taxonomy): domain Eukaryota; kingdom Viridiplantae; phylum Streptophyta; class Magnoliopsida; order Poales; family Cyperaceae; genus Rhynchospora; species Rhynchospora breviuscula. Next base: position 59,475,263 of record CM050398.1, on the reverse strand, counting down.
ACATAATGAATGAGTTTTATCACATTATATGCAGTAATATGTCTACAATAAGCACACTGTTAACAATAGAAATCAAGCTAAGAAATTAAAACAAGGGAAATTAATACCTGTCAAATGATTTGAATCCACAGCCAAATAAGGTATGCAACCATGTAGAAACCCATCTACACACGGTTTTAATGCCACAAACTTCTTACTGAACCGTAACTTATTGCCGTCCCTTTCGCAATCTATCTCCACAATGCTACCAGGACATTTACTTTCTACCTTAGCTTTAAAATTGTAAACCAATTTGAAGCTATTCTCCCATGACCCCTAGACACCTACAAGAGCAGTCGTTCTTCCCGCCCAAGCTTTACCATAATTCAACTTTACATGATATTGATCTACTAATTTAGTTTGTACTGCCTTTGCTCCAGCCGTTGGATTTTTTATTAAAAAATCAGTAGCCTTCTCTATAACCCAAGACTTAGATACCATATTTCCCCTAGCCCTACCTATGGATGGACAAGTATGTTGATTTGGTAGGATAGTTATCTGCATAAATCAAATTCAAATGTTCCGTTAATTATTACTAAAATACAAAATTAAAGGGGAGGGGAAAATGTCTAAAAAGTTTTATATGCTTATACCTTGAAGGTTGTATTATCATCTCGAATCCTATAAGCCTGAATCCTCCAAGGACAACCCTTGTAGGCACATTTTGTCATGAATCTTTTCTTGTCCGACTTCAATGTGGTATATTCAAAATCATTTTTGATAGCAAAATGTCTCAATGATTTTCTAAAGGCATCAACATCTGGAAATAAGGCATTAAGCTCTATCCTCGGGTTATCGGGATCATATAGAACACTATGGTCATTCTCAGCAATTACGGTTGGCTCCGAATTAGTTTCTACTTCTACAAGTGGCTCATGTGTACCATTTGGAGGACCAATCACATCATCCCTATCAGAAAGGTAAATGTCTTCACCTTCAGCTTCCACATACTGTTCATACATTTCCTCACCCTCATGCTCCTCATGGTTGTTGATTGGACTAGAAATATTGCATCCTTTTGAGCTTCTTTGTTGATTCTGGCTACCACCAGCAATGCTAGGAGATTGTTGATTGCCACTACAATTCGTCGTACTTCTGTCCATTAGATGGAAACCTACATTTTTTTTTCAGCTTCAAGTTAAAATCCAATATTTGTTGAACTGAAACAGTATAGGTTGCTATAGCATGTCCCTGCCAATATGTGCTGAAACAGCAATTAACAATGTCTCTGGTAAAGAACGAAAATTGAACTGAAACAGCAATTAACAAAATCTGTGTTCCAGGCATTCCAAGCGATTTAAAAAAAAATTTAGAGCAATTAACAAAATCTGTATGTTGAGCTGAAACAACAACATATGTGTGTTCCAGGCATTCCAAGCAAGTTTTAAAAAAAAAACACAGAGGATTCGGCCCCAACCATCTCGAATCAAGAAAGAGAGTGATACTTAGTTTGAAGTGCGAGAGATTGAAGTGAATGGTTCTTCCGCCAGAGTGAATGGTTCCGCCAGAAATACCTGGTTTGAGTCGCTCTGTGCTCGCTTCTAGAGAAGAAGTGTGAAATCGCTTCGAGAGAGGAAGTGTGAAATCGCTTCCAGAGAGACTGGTCAAATCGGAGCTTCACAGTGGAGTTCAGAGAATGGAATTGAGAGAGGGAGTGAGTGAATCGATTGGAGCACACAGTCGATCGATCAATCTAGGTTTAGAGTTCATTTTCTTCTTCTTCGACTGGAAGAGAGAACAGAAGAGAAGATAAGAAAGGATCGATCGAATGGGTTGGATCTGGTCTGGGTTAAGTCTGGGAACATAATCGACTGCAGCAAACTTGGTTGAGGGTATAATAGTCATCAAATTTTATTTCTTTTATTTAATTATTGTTTATATTAAAAAAGGGACAAAGTGGCAAAAACAGAAAATATTTGAATTTTAGGGTGGCAAAATCCGAAAGGAGAAAAATTGGGTGGCAATTCCCCAATTTCGCCAGTTTTGGATGGTATATAAAAAATTCTCCCAATATCAAATGATATTGTTTTGTAATCGACAAATCAAGAGACGTTTAATACAATAATATGGTTGATTTTAATATATTTATTTTGAAAAATGAAAACAGACATTATGCTCTAAAATTGAACATTTCGCACCATTTTAGTCTTAAAATTTAAAATTCAAGTGGATCGTTTAAGTTTAGACGTAGTGATATCTGGATCGTGCTTACAAATTTCGCACCATTTTAATTCTCACAGTTCTCACGTGTTCCATGAACTACGCTCCATAGACCTGTCAAAGAATTTGCCCCATTTCACTCACTCCATTGATTTTCAACATAGCCCCCCAGAACAGCAAACTCCAAATGTTGCTTAATCATTCGTCACTTCGCAGTAGGACCCACAAGTTTCATAAACAACTCCACGACTACTCAAATAGCAGATCTATCTAATCCAGCTTAGCTTTCAACGCGGTCCCGGAAAAGAAACCTACACGTAGGTTAAACCGGCGGAGCAACGAGCTAACCCCTGTTTAGTCTCGTCTCGTGCTTTCTTCTCTGCTCCTATTTTTCTCTTTTTGGCGCCTTCCTTTCTATTCCCCTTTTCCTCTCTTCTCCTCTCTCTATGCTTCGGTTTTGATGGCTGCCGTTGATGATCTATGCGTGCGCATCCGCGACACGCATGACAGGATCTCCGATCGCTGCTCCGAAATGTCCGATCGAGGTTTGGATCAATTCCAGCTCTCTGCGATCTCTCTCAAGTTTTGAACTTTTTGGGCTTTTTTTTTTTTTTTTTTGCCCCCTTTATTTGTGTAAATTTTTGGTGAATTTGGGGTTAATTTCAGAGAAGAAATCTAAATGGAGCGTCAGAGTGATGTTGGTATTGCTGCATCTTATATTCGTGGGTTTGATTTTTGCACTGAAGCCGGATTTGCTATGGAGAAACAATGCCATGCCATGGTACGATCAAATTGCCTTCTGTTGTTACTTACTTTTATAATTTTGAAAGCATGGTATCTCTTAAATCCTCGGTAGGTCCTTCAATTTGTCTATAATCATGATTGAGGCTTTGAGCTAAAATATGGAATGCATGTAGGATATTTTCGGTGTCTGGATATGTAAGTGTAAAGATATGAAGCTTCAGTTCTGATTCTATGCCAGTAAATCATTGTACCGAAGCATCCTTAATTTATCTTCTGGTTCATTATAACCTGGGGTTGCAACTCTTTATTTTACTTTTTCCCAATTACGTTTATGAAGTTTTTGGGTTTTACATATGTTCTGATTTTTCCTTTACAGATGTATTAATAGTAGACTAACTACATTCATCAACTTTTCATCTTTTATTAAACTATGCTCAATTGCAGATATAGAGTGTTATTATGATGTAACTAGTTCAAGTATTTTTACAATTACAGGTACACCATGATATACTTGGCACTTATTTTAGCAACCATTAGCCAATATTTTTTTACGTCCTACTCTGAGCCAGGGTAAATTTCTCATATGTTTTTCCAAGCTCACAATTTTTCTTTTCCTGTCTGTATAGTATTGGATTTTTTTTTTCAAGGCGGGTCTTTTGTGGTTGGTTTTGTTGAAATTGCTTGGTTTAACTTTGCTCTTGTTATATAGGTATGTAATTGATGCTATGCGAGCTGGAAACGAAATGCATGCCACCTTTGTCAACACATCAACAATCTCCAAGTACTGTAGCATCTCTCTCTCTCTCTCTCTCTCTACTTTTGATGTACTAAAGATATCACAAGAATTACTGCAATACTCGATGCTCTAGTTACTTTTTGATGCTATTTTTTATGCCTATTTTTGATGGTTAAGAAAAGACAGTCGTCATCGAGAGGAGCAAATTTAGGTCAACCTGAGAATCCAAACTCAAATTCTTCTCAGTGGTTTAAAATAGTGTCAGATCTGCACCCTCCTGGCTCATCCCCAAGGTTCCTCTTTGAATTCTTAATCATATCAAATTACTTTTTTTTTTGGCATTAGGTTGATCTTGTTCAAATAACGGTATTGTCATTCTTATATGATAGGGAGTGGACCTGCGGATACTGCAATGTTTATCAGGTGAACCTTAACTTTCTTGGTCAGACCTTAAACATTTTGTCATTCCATGCACAATACCACAGCAAAACATATAAATCTGTTCCATCTACTCTTGAAAATATCTAATTATTTTTCAACATCCTTTCCATTTACTTGAAAAATTGCCTCCCTATTGATCCTTTCTCAGACACATAAATAAGAAGAAAAAAAAAGGGGCTATGTGTTCAGCTTAATTCCTCAAACACTATTAGCTTCTCAGATTTAATACCTTGCTATTCCTACTAAAGAATTGTAATTTATTGATAGTTAATTATGGAAAGAGCAACACGTACATATACACTTTGATCAAGAGCATGGGATGTAATAGTTTTATGTAGTTCTCTGATGAGTAGACTGATATTTAATTGTAAAATGCTATATAAATGTTGACGAGAAACTATTTTGTTTCTAAAATGCGAGACTACTGCTAACTAAGGCAATTTGCACACATGAATTGGTTGAGTAATTGTAATCACTTCAAAAGCCAAAGGGGTATTAAATATTGGTAGAGAGTATTTGAGTGCTCAAGATAAAAAGCTCAGGTCTTTAGTTGCAATGAAGCCTAGACACTGATACACTATTCAAAAATAGGCACGGTTGCTAATTTATTTTAGTGCCCCATAATACCAAATTTTTTTTTTTTTTGAGTTATAGTCCAACTTGCAAATGAAAAAACCTGAACCATTGGTCTTGTTCTATGAAGCAAAGTGTCAACATTGTAAAATTTACTGTTTGTTTGGTACTAGAGCAAGATACCAAAATATTATGGTTTCTTCAGAATTAGTTCACTGAGTTGATATATCCAGCACTTGACCTTGTATCGGAGGTACTGCAAAATTTTCAACTTTTGACATGCATGGATTTCTCAGGATATGGAACTATCAAGAGTTTGGATTTTTCATTTGGAACTTGCATGATGAGCATTTGCTATAAATGTAGAAATTGGGACAAAAAGCAAGCATTTGATCCCTTTGACAAAATGATGACAGAAGTGCCAGAAGTTTCTCATTTTTGTAGGAACATAAATGCTTGTATGATGTTCTGCTGTAGTTTTTTCTGATAACATATTAAATATATATAAATATTTTTAAATTTCTTTACAGCCCCCACGGTCAAAACATTGCCATGAGTGTGATAAATGTGTGCTCCAATTCGACCATCACTGCGTCTGGCTTGGCACTTGCATTGGTCTGAAGAATCACTGCAGATTCTGGTCTCTATCTGTTTAAAGCCCCCCCCCCCCTCTCTAATAGGTTATAATGCTTAGAAGTTAGCTAATAGGGTAGTTTTCCAGGTGGTACTTACTGTTTCAAACAAGCCTAGCTGCCTGGACTATTATCTTATACATTCATATTTTGCGGCAAGACATCCCTATGGCCTGGTAAGTTTATAAATATGTTTATTTTGTGGGTTTGTTTCAGCTTCGATTTTTCTGCAGTACTGTGATGGATTATCTGGTAAACCGTTCCTTAGAGATAAGAATATTTCTTTGGCTTCTTTACCTATTGATAGTTATATTTACAATGTAGCATCTTATTAGAATATTTTTTTTTTTCAGGTGGAAGAATTTTCTTATGATACTTGCGCTTTGCATATTGATTTTAATTTTCATCTTTCTCTTACTCCTATGTTTATTTCATAGGTATGTGGGATTTCTCTTTACATTAACCACTTACTATTCTCAAACCAACAAAAAAAAAAAAAAAATTAGAACTTGTTTTTTTTGGAATTTAGTTATCTTGCTATGACAAATCAAACAACTTACGAACTTGCGAGGAGGAGACGTGTTCCATATTTGAGGTATGCCATTCAAATCTACCTTATACTTCTCAGAACCTTTATTTATTTTTGTTTGACATAAGATGGGGGTCAATCCTCCGACCTACTTTTGAAATTTAAATGCCCATATATAAGAAACCCACTTTTGGTTTCGAATCAGCCACCTTTATCACTCGACTAGGGCCGGCTGATACTAAATTTATCTTTCTTTTATGGTTTTCAAATTAAATCTTTTACAGGGGCTTGCCTGAAAAAGTTCAACCATTCAGCCAGGGCATTTGCAAAAATTTATCTACTTTTTGCTTTTCAAGAAAGAAGTCATATCTCCTAGAACCTATTCCCTCAGTAGAGGAGCTACAAAATCGTGCTGTATCTCACACATGGCTTGACTGTATCATGTGCAAGTGTTTTTTGGGGTTTAGCAATTGTTGTACTTGATTTGTTTTTCTTCTAAATTTTTGCAACTCATACGAACTCTTTAGTGTACTGGTTTTGGGCTGAGAAGCTCAGTTGATTTTTATTGCAATTTTAAATTTTGCATAATCGACATACCTGCTAACTGAGTATTTTTGTTTCCTTTCTTTTTTCTGTATAAATGATGTTTGTCAGGTTAATGTTCTAGTAAACAATGGCTAAGACTCATGGTTGCATTTGCCCAATTTCATGTGCAGTTGCTAATTGCTAATTAGATGGCCCAAAATCGTTGGAAAAGCCTCATACATTCTATTATCAAACAAAATCGTTGGAAAAGCCTGATACATTCTATATTATCAAACGAGTTTGTACAACAGCAAAGGCTATCTTTTTTTGCTCACTGCTCCACAAAGGTTCTCATCTTTCACTATGACGCTGCCTTAAAGAAATGCAGATCTACACCTTGTTTAATAAGACTCCAAACGGCTCCTATCGTAAGCACGACACTCAATCCCATCCCAAGGATGCCCAGAAACCAATTCATGTACCAGGACGCTCCGTACCGTTTGGGCTTTGTGATGGAAATCCACATAAAGGATGGATATGCCAGTGTAAGTGGCAGTGCAATTGCACCAATGAGAGCTCCTAGGCTTGACAAGAAGGGAAATGCAACGGCTAGGAGAAAACCAACCCCTCCAAATAAGATCCGAAAGCCACTGCGGAGCCATTTCGGGCACGGCTTGTTGTATTTGTCTACGTACGCGCCCTCCATGGTGTCAAATATTGGCATTGCGTAGATTTGGAAGGAGGCCAAACAATTCACAATGACTAGAAGTATTGTCAGACCAAGCACTGGACGGGGAATATCGTTCATGTGGAATGCGTAGAGAGCAGCCAACAGCCCATTTGAAGAAGGTATCTGAAATGTGCAATAATGGGTCAAGTAAACCATTGTCTCAAAACAATTTTCGAATGCTTAAAAGGTAGACTTTGTCTTATGTTGATTTTGTACCTTATTTCCATATGCCCAAAATCCACCAATGGCCATGGGAAAGAGGCAAAGCGCGACAATTACATAAGCTACCTTGACACCTTTCCACATCGGAACACGAGAAGGATGCTTTAGACTTGATGGCATAGTAGACTGGAAAAAAAAATAAAAATAAAAGAAAGATCAAGCATGCTAAAAAGGTTAATAATTTCTCTCTAGTCATTAACAACCGCAGTAGTAATATACAATTGATAATAAAATTTACCTGTATCTCAAGCACAAGATTATGGCCCCTAAAAGCAAAAGCTATGATGCCAAGTGCGTTTAGTATGTCAAGAACTCGATCTAGATCAGACTTGGCAGGAACCAAATCATACGACACACCAGCCACCTGTCCTTTGCTCACTGACAAGACCCATATCAAAGTGCAATAAACTACTGCCGTGGTCCCTCCAATCAGGGAGACCCCCGCAATCGAATTAAGGTTCGGCAATTGTGCGAGAACTGTTGCCAGACAGATAAATACTAAGTACCACTCAATAGATGTAAGTGGCTGTGAGGTGCAATTTGATCCACATACTATCTGGAAGAACAGTTTCATGCTGCTTCCTCCTACGATGTTAATTGCTGAGCATATGCCGGCCGAGAGGTACAGGATAGGAAACAGAGTGAGAATTTTTCCCATTTTGGGACCTGCAATATTAGAACAGTAGATTTATTGATCAGAAGAAGGAAACAATGAAGATCATCAATAAGTAGTATAGACACAATGTTCAATAAGTAGTATAGACACAATCTTTCGGAGCAGACTGGTGCCAAATGCACTATTAACCATTGGTTATAAGAAAAAAATCTAATTATTGGAATTCAATTAATTGTTTTATAAGTTCAATACCAAAGACGCTCATGGCAAGATGCAGGTATCGACTGTAGCGGGTCCCTGGAACTGCTTCATGCATTTGGACCAATAGCCAGAGAGTGTACAGTTGCCATACAAAAGTAACAGTGAGACAAATTGTTGCCCACGTCCTGTAAATACAAAATTATAGTTATTAGTATAATTGATTTTGGAATATGTTCAATCTTATTGAACTTAATAGAAAACATCTAAATAAGTACTGATTCAATTTTGTTAAGATGTTCTAGACAATCACAGGGAATTATCCAAACTTACTTTATTTTCTTTTCCCACTCTGTTAATTCCCTTGTTGCGCAACATGAGGATAATTACCAATATTAGCTTTTATATGTTTATGTAAAACAGCTCGACTTTGCTTTAAATTTCCAGTTTGCCCGTTTTTTTTTTTCCTCTCTTGATTCCGGTACTTCACTAATTTTTAAAGATATCATATGATGTTCTCTAATCAGAAATCCTAGAAAGTAGACCACGGGCAACTTTTGCTTAATTTGTAAATCATCTATGCTGAAGCCAATTTACAGATAAAGATTATAGGCCTTCTATGATAATAAAGGGAAAAAAAATGACTTGTCCTTATTAAAAAAAAAAACCGTTGTACCTCTAACATTTTCGAAAGTGACATGCATTATGCATAGTTAATTAGATAGACTATCATTAAATAACGCACTCACAAGACACAAGTAATGATAATGAAATTTCATGGTTTAACGGTCAAGTATTCTTCAAGTAAACATCATATAAGATATCAGTGTCTAAACTTTCATCTATTTTTAAAACACTAATAACGTTTCAAATCAACTAACTGGGAACAAAGTAAAATTAGTTTTTACTATTGGTGCATGTCACTGTCTAGACGTCTAGTACCGAAAACATCATTTTTACATGTACATACCAGCCAAGGAAGGTAAATGCAACAGGCAGCACGAGCGCTTGGAAACCGATTCCCGAGCTGAGGGTATGAAACGCCGCATAATATGAATTCCCATTTCTCGACTCGGTGATCGGAAGCCATGAATCCTTGGGGTCTAGTTTTGTCAAGTGACCCAACTCCTCTAGATGCCCCTTCATGGTCACTATGGCATGTCTGATCGGGCTGGCAAGTGGGGTCCTCATAAACCGTGGGGTTCGAGGTGTTGACCGCGGTAGTGGCGAACGGAGCGCTGGTGAATGAAGCTGAGATGGTGGGGTTGAGACCGGAGGTGTTCTGACCTCCGGCCTCGGTGTAGCCGGGTGGGAAATTATTTCATTCACTTCTCTAGACATGTTGAATGCAACCGTGAAAGGGGGCGCTCGTTATGGAGGTGAAAACAAGGTGGAGGGTTGCACAATGGGTATAGGAGTGCGTGTGTATATATGGCGTTCATCGTTCAAGCGTTTGAAGTCAAAGCATGGAATGGTTTGGTGGAGAATTTAGGAGATGGTTGGTGAATCATGTTGTTTTGTTTGGATGCCTTATAGTTATATGACTCTTGACTTCAAAAAAAAAAAAAAGTTATATGACTCTCTGGAAATTCTAATTTGCCCCCGTAAAACTTTGAATTTGCATAGAAGAGCTACTACAAGGACTTCTTTAGATGGCCTCTCCTTTACCACTTTATTTTCTTCATCGGTTATGCCAGGTAGGACTTATTTTTATATAAGATCCACAGCCCAAAATGCCGTGGGAAATTGGATGGCAAAGTTAAGAATACTGGATGTGTCTGTTCGTCAATCAGTCTAGACTGTAAAATTTTTATGTAAATTGTGTGTTAAATACTAGAAATGACTGAATCTGTGATATCGTACTCCTAGTATTACATATTTGCAACTATTAGACGTTTAAATACTACTAACAACCAATTAGTTGAGGCTGATTACACAATATTATGTTGAAATATAATGCTGGAGACATATAAACTATATTTCAATATATTTTGTTAAATTTTCCTCTTGATAAACATGTGAATTTTTTTTTTTTAAAAAAAAAAAGGATCAATGGGAGCCATAACCCACTGTAAAATACACAGTTTATCTTTCTTCCGTCTCTAGCAAAATTTTTTTTAATATATCGAAGATGAGGGGACCCCCACTTTTATTTTAAAATAAAAACATTCTTCTTTTTTGTGATTAATGTACATAAACTCTTATTAGACTTTCTTTGACAAACTCTTCAATGCGATTAAACGAGTATTAAATGACTTATTGCCGTTAAATGCACTAACGTTTTATAAAACCTTTCTATTTGACAACAGACTTTCATTTCTTCACTCCAAAGATAAAGCAAACAAGAAACAAATAGACCACATTTATGCTTTCAGAATTAATATTTAAGAGAAGTTAATCCCGTTATTTGTTATCTTTGGTACAAACTTTTACATAATTGCATGTATATACAATGTGAATCTCTCAATGTGTAAATGATATTTTGAATTTTTGAGGGATATGTGTGTGAAAAAGACCCCTGAAGGCTGAAATAGACATGTGCAGGCAGCCCTTCCAGTGCTCGTAGTACCCGGCAATTGACTATAACCAACCCTATCAAGATAGCTGATGAGAAAGAATTCTTTTTTCAATCAAAAAAAAAAAAAAAAGAGAGAGAATTCTTTCATTATACAAAATAGTGAAAAACATGCCTCCAAAATCCCGAGAACTATTTAACGAAATGAAGTAGTCTGTGCAATTTGGAATCAAAATATGTAGCGGGTTACTGAAACCGAGTCGTTTGTGTTCTCTCCAGTTGGGTTCTCCTTCAGCCAGCAACTCGCCTTACCATGTTACGGTGAATGGCAGCCACAGACAATCAGGTGTCATGTTTAGCACCACATTTGAATATTGATTTTATAGAGATTTGTCTAACCAAACGAAATTAGTGCAGGTTCACACTTGACGCTAATTCAGAGGAGAAGTAAAAAAACTACTAATGTCCAGGTCAAACGGGCGCCAAAGACCCTTGTAATGTTAGTTTGTGTAATTAATGAATATATTGATTTTCAAACCTGAGGGGCTGAGCTGAATTAGGGAGACTTAGACCTTAGTTGGTGAATTGAAAGCAGTACGTAATTATTAGACGGCGGGTCTCTTCTTCCACGTGGGGCCAACTGTTACGGGCTCCTATTAATGGAATTATGGTTTGCTTGCAATTTTGCAGTTAATTTTGGAAGTACTCAGGTACAGAGGCCAGGGGCTTAAATTTATTTGTAAAGTATGCAGGCAATATTTATTTGGATAGTTTTATTTTTACTAGCTATGGTATCACGCTTGGCGCGATGAATTTTGGATTTAAGTTGGTTTCTTAATTCTTTCTTCTAGCAAAAAAGTATGATCTTTTAAAATTTTGTACAACTAAGAATAAAAAATAATATAAATAAAAAACATTGAAATGAAATTTTCGAAGTTCAAAATAAAAATATATTATTGGCTGAAGTAAAATTTTGTAAGAAAATTCATAAGATTTAATCCAAAAATTATATGAGAAAAATTTGCAAACAACTAAACGAAAGTAAAAAAATACCAAAATAATTAAAAAAAATCAGAATAGAAAAATTCTATCACTTTATTTTTATAGTTGATGCCAATTAGTATATTGTATAAAAAATATATTCATATAATATAATTAATAATAGTCTTATTAAGATGTGCTAAGCAAAGCCTGTAATAAAATTTTTTAAATTCCAAAATATTAATAAATGGCATCAATTTAAAATTTTGGAAATATTATAAATAAATAAATATATCATTTAATTTCTTGTAATTTGTTAAAAATATTCATAAAATTTCACGTAAAATGATTTCGAATAGTTGTAAACAATTAAATAAAAAAATTGAAATTTATATGAAGATTATTGATTATGTAATACAAAAAATAGATTGGCTAAAAAGTAAAAAAGAAAATGGATAGAAATATAAAAAACTTCAGGGGTCAAAACATGAAAATCCAATACTTCTCTAATGGGCAATGGCTGGAATTTTTTTAAATTGAGTTTTTGCATGTCCATTGTATAGTTTTTTTTGTTTCATACTAAAAAAAGATTTACATGAGACTCGTTACACAAGAGAAAAAAATTTCAGCAGGAAACTAAAAATTGACATTAATTTTAATGCCATTCAAATTATATTTTAGCTACATTAGAAATTTATCCTCAATTGTCTTCCAATAGTACCAACTACAAAGTTCTAAATGATAACTATCACTATAATTAAAAGTTGATAAAACAGCATATAACTATATCTCTGCATAAACTAGATTAATTAGATATAATTAAGATAATGCTACTAAACTACAATAGCCCCAGTTTGAGATTCAAGTCGAGTGCTTCATTGGCTACCTCCTCCTCCTCGGCTGGTACCTCTGTGGCCTGCCCGTGCAATTGACGGATGAGGTCAATCTCCACTAAAAGCTTCGCCGACTTCCGGTGCTTGTTCATGTGACCGCCAAGGCCATTGAATGTGGTGACTGGTGAACCCGTTCCTGCAAATAGAGCACTTATATAACTTGGTAGTCTTGGTACCACTGCTGCTTGCTTTTTCCTTGGTGCCACTTATTAAGGCAGTGACGCAGATGGCCACAAAGAGCCTAAGAACTGTCAAATGTCTCCTTGGTGCCACTTGTTAAGCTGATATATATAATTAGTATTACGAACATATCTTTGACTTATGATGTCTGCATATATGAACTACATATGGTATATGAATATACGAACCGAATATAATATTTGCATATACAAACTGCATATATTAAATTAAACTATTAAAATATGTATATAATGTTATTAAAATATTTAATTTCTAATTAAAAGTATATCTGATATAATAAATAAGTACATTTGTACATTCCGCTATGATTCCAAAGCAGTGGCTAAATGGCCGTTATCCTCTATGACTTGAGGTTGTCCACTATGAATCATCTATCCGCTATTTAAATTTTTGGTAAAAGCAACTTTAGTCTTTATCTCTATTTTTTTTTTTGCGAGTACTCTAGATTAAATTCTTCAATTTTTTTTCTAATTAGTTTAATATTTAAAATAATAAATATTGTTCTCACATTCTAAAAAAAAAATGCATATATCAAGTCAACACTTGCATCCTACACGCTCAATTTGTATGTGTATACGTTTTTACTGCTACGAGAGTTCATATTTTATGCTTTAATTAAATTGTTAATTTTTATAAGTTTAGACTCATATCTATATATTGGATGTTTATTTATACGGAAAATTAGTCATATACCCCTCAAATCATATAGTCAATTGGAAATATCTCCTTCTAATTTTGAAAATTGGAATTATCACCCTCTAATCATCATTATTATAGATATTTACCCTTTTCATTATTTCTAATCATTATTTAATTCTGAAATATCAAATTAAAAAATATCGGACAAAAGTGCCCTTAACCAGTGACGATTCATCTTCTCGCTCAGTAATATTGGAAATAAAATATACAATATGCAGTGTTCCCAAACCTTTTTCAAACATCTCCTTTTATACTCCATCGTTAACAGAAAATCTTTGTTTCTCCTTAAAATCATAGGAAAAGCTAACTTAATCATGGCACTTTATATACAGAAATCAGAATACACGGTTAGATAAAATCTCTAGAGTTGACCTCAATCTAAAAGAGATTAGTTAATTCATACAGATTATATACAATCTCTGGATGCATACATGCATTTGAGTGTGATGAAGCTCTAAATATACTTGTATATTTATCTTGATAGGGTTAATGAAAAAAAACATTACGCAATCTTTGATTTTTTTTAATTATTTCGAAATACTACTTCTATCTCTCTCTCTCTTAGATACTAGTAAATACCAGTCATCTATTGTATCGATTTTTTCCAAGGACAAAATGCATATTATATCTTCATAAGAAATGACGATGAACTTAAAACAGATGATTAATGTGCTAATGGCACAAGGGATATAATCGCCATTAATTAATCCAAAGATATGTGAAAAATATCAACACTATAGTTTGCTCTTTGAAAAGAATGCTAAAATGTAAAAAATCTTCAGAATCGTTCTCCAGTAATTTAAGGAGAACGATTTTCTTGTTGTGATGGGGTAAAAAAGGATGTGTTTCAAAATGGTAAAGAGAATGATTGATTGATTATAGTTATTTCCAATAATACACAGCGAAGATCGTAAGGGGCTGAGGGTATTTTTGTCTTGTGTTTTTAAATTTGATTTTTCAAAATAAAAATATCACTAGAAATAATCAAAAGGTTAAATATCTATAATAATGATGATTAGAGGGTGATATTTCCAAATATGAAGATTAGAGGGGGATATTTCAAATTGGCTATGATTTGAGGGGTATATGGCTGATTTTCCTTTATTTATATTATCATATCATGCACAAACAGTTGACTTAGCACAATATTAGTCGGATGTTAATCATGTTATACACTTTACCATGCAAACGTAAGCACCTTATTATGTTGAATTTCAAATATATAACACATAACCTCTTGAATTGACAGAATTTTGTTTTTTTGAAGGTTAAATTGACAGAATTATGTTAATTACTACATCAGATCAAACCTTTGGCTGCCTAGAAAATTAGACTTTGAATAATCGCAGCTAATTAAGCAGTGGCTAAATCTTATTTGACGTGTTTTAATTGTAAAGTTCAACCCGGAAGTCAAAGTACATAAGTCACAATCGAGTACCATCAAACAGTTTCGTATTACCGGTTTGCAGTCAAGGGTAAGATCAAAGATAAAAAAAGAAAATAATTAAAAGAAAAAGAGAAAAAGAAAAAAAATGCGATTATGTCTCAACTTGTCCATTTGCTTTTCTGAGCGCAAGAAATTCAACACTTGTCTGTTCTTTTGACAATTGGATTATTGTATACATTTTCTGATCTTATACCCTTCCTCATTCGTAAGTCTTAACTAAGATATATAATTGGCCATGTGCACTTTACTGCGTTCTGTTGAAAATTATTTGTTCAAATGAATAAATATTTTAAAACAATGAGTACTATATATTTTTACAATTTTGTGAGATAATTTTGTTATCGTGTTTTCAGATGACTACAGAAAAATAAGGACGTGAATTACCGGATTTTAGAAGGTGAGACTAAAAATGGTCTCTGACATATTAATTTTTTTACTTTTTATATTACAGAGTAACATCTTATTTATTTGGTGGGCAAAGTATTTCTGGCTTGGATGATTTTTGCGCGGAGACTTGATAAGATACCTTGGATGGGATACAAATTCACATACACAATTTACGTAATCCGGGCCATCCAAATATATCATACAAATCAAATTTCTGTTGATATAATAATAACAATAAATGTGCTCACATTAACCTGCCGATTTTGAAGATTCATGTCAAATCAATTGCCAGAAAAAAAAAATGAAAATATTCTTGTTTAAAAATAGTGCCCTTTCCATCATCCGAACATATAATCATTTCTGATAATCATGTCGGACCAGACGTCACTTAATTAATATAGAAAATTTTATGGCTATACAAGTAGATCATATTTTTTTTCCCTTATCCTCCACAACTCCACTAATGTTCAGACTAAAATTCCTCAAAAAGTGATATTATCAAGAGAAAAAGGGAGAGAAAGGAACAAAACATCATTTTGTTGAAAAGTCAGCTATTCTGTATGATGAATATCATTCATATGTGGTGTAAAACATCTGGAGCCAGAATGGACCATGGAAATGTACGATGAGTTAAAAATACAGACAAGCCTTCATCACAGATTCACAGTTCTATTTTGGAAGTATGAGTTTACGCCACAGCAAACCTAATTCTTCATACATGGTGGAGAGAGCGCACCAAAAGGATGCCTTTTTCTAGAATAGATTTTGACAAAGTTATTTAAAAAAAAAAAAAAGGAGCGACTTATCGGCTGCTTTTTTATCAATAATGTGTAGATGAGACCATGGATGAATGAAATTGAGAATTTAAGGAATTCGGGGTCTGCGGCAGATAAGGGAGACCTTTCAATTTCGTTTCTCAAAAGGTTTCACAGATAGGAGCTTGATTCAGGTAGTTAGCATCATATCGTTTATAGATCATAAAATTAATTGACTATATTAGATGTTATTCATATATCAAACAAACGATTTATATACACCTCAAGTACAAGGCATCATAAAAGGAGCAATTGTGTTATCATTCTAAATCTTTTGAGTACGTTTCATTTGTACCCTCATGAGCCACTATACTAAATAATGCCGTAAAATATCAAGAGGAGAATATTCAGATTTGAATTAGAGGGTCCTTCTGTGAGTTTGATTTACTGTGACTGCATCAGATTTATCATTATGTATGAAAGTCATCTAATCAAGATAAGATGGTTCATATTATAGGTTGATCGTTTTAAAAAGAAATATATATTTATTATTGATGTGATGGTTTACATCACATGTCAAAATAACATTACCTAGCAATCTGTCATATTGCATAATTAAATTATTTTTTAACTTTAAACACGCATATGTTTTTATAACTAGTGATCGGTTTCCAAACCCAAATAAAATCGTCTGAAGATTTAAAATCTGTATTGAATATTTTACTATTTTTAAAATTATTTCAGGACTTTTTTATTATTAAATATTTTAATTTCATACTATGACAGCATTTAAAAGGGACTGTTTTTTGAAGATAAATTGATTGGGTCAAGCCTCCCAACTTATATTTTTAAATTAAATAAATTAAATGTCTATAAAGACCCTCCAGTCGGATTTCGAACCTGCGACCTCTCACTTGAGATGCATTACTCTTTACCACTACACCAAGAGCGAGTTCTCCATTTGAAAGGGACTGTTAGTTGTATCTTGTTAATTAAATTTAATCAAAATTTTTGTTTAAATTTCTCACAAATATTTTCCTAAAAAAAGTTAGCGCTACTTCCTACGTCAATTAAAATGATGCTAAACCTATCATATTCAATCAGAAGATCTCCAAATCTCCAATAAATAATCTAAAATTTTCCTGTCTTAAGTTGACAACAATACCAGGAGACGGGCTCGATTTGTATTGTTGTCGTAATAAAAGGTATATAGTTGTGCCGTACAAAATCTATCTTACGGGCTTACCGCTACAAAGTTCTAAATAACTACTATCAGTCTATCACTACAATTATTATTCTTATTATTTTTTGCTGTAAAGTAAAATTGATTAATGCTCATGATCCAGAAGCCAAAATATCTTGCTTAATAATGTACTTTAAAATAATAAAATTTTGATTCCTAATTGGACAGAGAATTTGAGTACCCATGCATTTGCTGGACTGAAACTGAACATCTAACTGGCTGTTCGAGGCTTTCGAATATGTTTGAAAACAAAGTTATAAGGTCACTTTCGCTCTATAACAAACTGTTTAAAAAGTAAAAGCAGGATTACATAAACAAACAAACAAACAAGATGTAATTTAGTATAGATAAAAACAAGTACTGCGTTTCAACAATATCTAGAAGATGGGTTGAAATATGGCACCACAATGATTTGGAAGAAAAATCGGCAGCAACCCAATCAAAATACAAGTATTGTGTAATGCTTTTGCAACGACTTAAGTTTATATCATTACAAAGAAACCTTGCTTTTGTCTACGACAACAAAAAAAAGTATCCTTTAGCCGTCCTTTTTTAGTCTTCCACTAAAACTCTGAAAGGGAAAAAAAATGTTTCTTTCTCATCTTTTGTCTGTATGGAAAGAACATATACTTTTAGACTTGACTTACCTGGCTTAAAGGTAAGAGGGTGAACTTAAGAATATTCAGTCTTATTTAAAGATTTAGATTTCATATATAATGATGATGAAGATGGTGAGTACTATTTTTTTTTTCAGCGGGGAAGGAGAACAACACACTATTAAATTTTTTCAATAATTGATTTTTCTGTATGAAAATTCAGAGAATTTTGTGAGCCGATTTGTTGATTTAATAAATACTAGTTATATAGAAAATATTTAAATCGCTTTAAGCATCATCCAAAATTTTGAAGAAGTTGGAATCACTCTCAGTTCATCTCAAGTTAAAATGAAAATCAACCATAGTAACTCAATTTGTCGCCTACATTCACTGTCAAAGACCCTGAGATATTTTAATCTCCGTTGGGGTCTACAAAAAGAAGAAACTATACTGGCGTCGCCTATGGATCCAGAAAATTGGGGATCTAGAAACGCCTGATTAAGAAAGGTGGACATCAAAATCAAAATCAAATCAAAACATATATTAAAGCACAGAATTAGATCCGGATCCGAAAGAACTGTTTGCCAACAGTTCTTCGGGCAGTAATTTTGGTCGGATCTGTTGTTGGAGCGAATTAGAATGTGGTCGAATTCCAAACACGAATAAATGAGGATGGTTACAGAGGATCAGAACAGAATTTTTCGGTTGATCTGTTGTTGCACTGGATAAGAATGTGGCCAAATTTCAAACACAAATAGATAAAGGATGGTTACAGAGGATCTGATGTCTGAATCATGTCATGTGGGTGGGCCACGCGGTCTCTACAAATTTTCAAGATTTTCTGTGGCAGTTAAAACAAGAATCAAACACATTCGAAAAATAAATTGTCGCAGACAATCTGCCCACTCGTCTCTCTCTCTTCCTTGGCAGTGGAGCCGTTTGGGAATTGGAAATTTGGGATGCAAGTGCATCTCTCCTATGTCTATCTCCATTTCATTCAACAATAGAGGGCTCCATTTTTCAGTTTGAGAAAAAATATGATTTTATTTTTTAATTGTTTGGAGAGCTTAAAAAAATCGTTTCGCTATGAAAATTTATATGCTTGCTCGCAGATATATGAAGAATCCCGTCATATAATATTTTCTGATTATATAACTATAAAATATTTTAGGCTATTTTCTGACCCTCATAAAATTTAATGTTTATGCACAATTTCATTTTTTGATTGTTTGAAACCTCTAAAAAATTTATTTCTCTATTTCAATTTGTGTACTTATTTACAAATATATGGAGAACTTTTCCGTGTAAGATTTTTTAATTATGGACTTATATAATTATATGGAGAACTATTAACGTCATCTCAAAAAAAAATTAAAAACATATAGCATAAGCTTTCAAAAAAAAAATTGTTCGCGCAATATGATAATTGCATGGAGTACCAATTTATTAACAATTAACAATTTCAAATTTTAGTCTTTTATATTTGCCTTCAGAAATACCAGATATGTTAATATTTTAGATAAAACATGCTAATAATTAAAAAATTCAATGATTGATATAAAATTTTAAAAGATAGTTCGCGCAACGCGCGAAAAGACCACTAGTTATAATTAATTGGACCACTTTGAAAATTGAATAGATTCCAAATTATTCCGAGTGACAGGAATAAAAAAGCACATTAGTCTCCACCTAGCTAGTTCTACCTATATATATATAATTTACAGAAATAATAACTGCCATAGTTTTGTCATCTCTTGTCATCGCTAAATACAAAGTGAACACATAAAACAGACAAGATAAACATTCAGAAGATCAAAGTGAACACTTACAAACAAATAAGTGTTGTCATCTATTGTTTAGATTTTTATATGCACATTCAATTTATTTTTATTGAACTTATTTGTTTGTATGTGTTCAGTTTGATCATTATATATGTTTACTTTGTCTATTTTATGTGTTCACTTTCTGTTTAGCGTGGCAAGGGATGGCAAAACTGCAGATAACAGTAATCAATTTTCTATAATTTATTTTGTCCAAGGTCCATATCCGAAATCCATAATTATCTTATTCAAATTAATTACAAGTTATCGAATTATGTAATAGTAAAAGGACAAGCATTCGCCAAGAACAGAAGGGAAAAATTCAAATAAGGCGGCTATTTTTTGAAAATGGAAAGGAAAAATCATAGTAATAAATTCATCCACTTCATTAGAATACCACACAAAACATGACTGTACGCTCCTTCACTCCTCCAGCCACACTGCATTTAATATTTTCCTCGACTATAGTTCCTATATAATATGTACAAATTCACTAGGATCCAACCAAGCACAAAAGAGGCAATGAACAAGACCAAATTGAGCAGTGTAACTTTAGCAAATTGGTTGAGGATTGGGGCAGGTGGCAGCAGGAGGAGAGACAAGGGTCATTTTGTGGTGTATTCCAAAGGAGGCAGACGGTTTGTGGTGCCATTGAAATTTTTAGACCATCCAATATTTCAAGTTTTGTTAGAGATGGCAGAGGAAGAGCTTGGGACGGGAAGCCGGGCCCCACTTACAGTGCCATGTGAGGATGAACTAATGATGCACTTGGTTTCTTTGTTGAGGACTTGTATATTTGATCTGGGTGTTATATAATTTTTTTTAGAATTGCTATAGACAGTACTATTAATGGACTCGAGTGCGCAAAGAAATAGACTTCTAGTAGTAGTGATACATATTTATTTCAGAAAATAAGAGAATTTGTTTCGATTCAATCATAATCCACAACTTTATGTACTAAATTATTGCAAACTTTTTCAGTGGCCCATGCGGCCGAAACACATAATAATAAGTGGTGAGTAATTAATGTCGACGCAGCAGTATTAAAATTTATATAAACAGAAATAAGCATGAAAAGACAAAAATTATGTTGATTGTAAACTTCTAACTTCATGTTGCAAACATCAATGACCCAATTTGTTTTTTGTTATCAAAGGTTTAAATAACGGATAACGGACTCGTAGCGAACAGGCTAATGTCATAACGGATAGCGGATAGGGGTTATTTCGCGGCCAATATCGGACTATAGCGGATTTGCACACACAAGTGTATTTTGAAGGTCTAGTTTAGTCTAAAATAAAAAATTAAAATATTTTCATGCAACTAATTAATGTCAACTAAAATTATATTCATTATCTATGTATATTTGACCACTAAATTTTTAGAATTTGAAAACACTCAAAACATAAAAAATTGTAGCTTATTTTATACATAACCCTTCCATAGAACTTTGAATCACGTCAATCGGAGTTCGTATGTGAAATATATGCCCAAAATACTACTGTTATATCAACAAATTATAAACTGCACCTCTATTTCCGCTAATTTCCTGCTATAACGCTGCTAATTTCCCGCTAAATACCGCTATCATGCGCCCTATCGGACAGAGCGCTAAATCTGTCGCGTTGTAGCGTTCTGACATTCTAGTTCCGCTATCTCGCCGCTATTGTTTGTTATTGTCGTCGTCGTTGTCATTGTTGTTATTATTATTATTACAATTATTATTATATATTGTGTGTATAAACAAGTAGATGTATCCAAAGCAAAAGATCCATAACAATATAACACTCCAAAAAAAAAAAAAAAATCAACAGGTTCTCTAAATTATTATTGTTTTCACATATACAAAGAAGAGTTAATTAACAAGTTAGTCGCATCAAAATTAGTAGCATCATTAAGGTCTCAAACCGTGACTAACAATTTAGCAGTACAACTAGATAATCAACTAATATGGTCTTCAATTGTTTTCTTTTCATTTAGTTTTCTTTAGTTTTAACTTGTTTTTTGTAACACTTGGTAACCACTACCAAGATTTTCTAAAAAAAACAATTTAGTAGTACAAAAGAAATCAAAACAAGACGAAAAAGAAAGTATATCTAAAAAATTAGATTTCTGATTCAAAAGAATGAGAAATGTCATCTCCAAAATCTGAAATGGGATCCACGTCCAACTTTTCTAGTCCACTATAGGATAAAATCTAAAAAAAACTGAGAATTTAGTAATTATGGAAAAAAGTATTCGTAACTTTGAATTCTAGTGGATTATAAAACAATAAAACGCTTCAACTTACGGTACTTCAAGAAATTAGTCCATTATTAATAATTACTTATATGAACTCTTATTTCGTTTCCTTCAATATCTCAATTTTATTATTGTTTTGTATGCTTGTATGCACATTTTAATAAACCATTTGGATAGAGGAACGAATTGAAGTGTGAATATGTTGATTCAAAATTGAAATTCTAGCGTAAGATAAAGCATACATATCCAATAATTTGTGCGTAGAGAATTAAACGTAATCTCATGAGCGAGAAATAGGTGAATTCTGCTAAAGAGAGAGATCTGGAACAGAAGCCTATGAATACTCCCAAAAATCTTGAATCATTTGGTAAAGGTAAAGTTGAATTTTTATAGCGCACAAAACCGGGGTTGCCTCATGCAAATTGCATTTAATCATGAAACAAAGCACACTGTACTCATTAATTAATTAAATTTAAGAAAAAATATAAAAAGAAGAAAAAAGAGATGAAGATTTCAGAGCATTAGCGTGACTTGATAAAGTAAAATATGTATTCATTTTTTCTGGACAACATGATACATATATGCACTATATATATGTAATAAAATTTCGAAATTCAATTTCAGTTTTAATGATTGACAGAATTATCGAAATAAATAGGAATTAGATAGTCCCTCTTCTTAAATGAAAATTAACATATTACTGTTAGCTTGTGATCCCCAAAAAATAAAACGATTTCAAAATGAAAAGCATTGCACGAGACTGGCACATTAATTACTATTAGATATTAAAGAACATAGAAATGCTAGGTTCTCCGTATGAGTTCTTTTTTTTTCATACCGTTTTCCCATGGAGGACTGAATGCTCGAGCTTAGACGAACACATTAATCATAAAGATTAAAATAAATCTCGGTCAACAAAATTGTAATACGCAAATTTGACTTCATAACCTATTCAAAATAATAAATGGGTAATTTTCGAAATTTAATAAGGACTATTAGACTACTCTACCAGAGTCTACCTATATCTTATATTCTTTTAACACCTACTAGATTACATTACAAAAAAGTTATCTGAATTACATAACTTAAGTTTTGGAGCATAAGTTTATCGAAGTTTATCAAGAAAGGTTAACAAATTAATGCGTTTGGCATTGTTGGGGTTAGTCCTAACCTTGGGTTAGTGACTAACCTTTTCCAAGGTTAGTTTACCAAATGAAAATGGGTTAGTAGAGGTTAGCACTAACCTTTCGCTAACCCACTACCTCAACGTAAGGGTGAGTTAGTCGGGTTAGTGACTCAAAGGTTAGTGTTAATTTGGTATTAATAATGATAATTGATATTAATTATAATAATTATTAATAATAATTATTCATAATAATTTATTATGTAATAATTAATTAATTATTAATTAATAATAGATAATAATAATAATTTATAATTGATAATAATGATTTATTATGTAATTAATAATTATGAATAATAATCATAATTCATAACAGTTAATATTTAATATTTAATAATTAATAATACATAAAATTAATAATAGTTAATCATTAATACTAATTAACAATTAATAAATAGCAATTAATATTTAATAATAAATAATAAGTACTAATTAATAATGATTATAAAATTTTAAAATAAAAAATTAATATAATAATTACAATAATAATGATAAAAATAATTAAAAATAATAATATTTAATAAGTAATTATTATTATTATTATTATTATTATTTAATAATTAATAGTAATTAATCATTAATAATAAATATTTAAATAAATAATAATTAATAGCAATAAATAATGAAATAAATAATAATTAGTAACTAATTATTATTAATTTGTAACTAATAATTATTAATTAATAATATGTAATTAAAAATTATTTGTAATAATAATTACTAATTAATTTTAATAATTGTAATAGTAATTAATAATTAATTTTAATAATTGTAATAACAATTAATAAATAATTTTAATAATTATAATAACAATTAATAATTAATTTTAATAATTGTAATAATAATTAGTAATTAATTTTAATAATTGTAATAATAATTAATAATTAACAATAATTGTATCAATTTAAATATTTCGTAACATAAAAATTATAATAATAATAATTATTATTATTAATAGTTATTATAATAATGATAATAATAAATTTTATTAAATTTAATTATTTTTAATAACTAGTAATTAATAATAGTTAATGATAATTGTAGCACTAATAGTCACTAACTTTAAAGTACTAACCTCAACATAATATATCAAACAACATTCACTAACCTTAGACTAGGACTAACCCACCCCAATCACTACCCTCACCATTCTACTCCTCTAACTCCAAAAAATATTAACCTTATGCTACTAACTCTACTAACCTTAACAATGCCAAATGCACCCACTTGCGTCTGTCATCATGTACTTGTGCAAGTAGCCAACCAAAGGAGATCAATCATCAATGTGGAAAAGATAATGAAACCAGAATGCAAGGCCTAGAGCCCTAGACAATCCCAAATTGGGGCTGAATTTATGCCTATTAGACAAAATAAACAGCGGACACCGGACGGCCAGACAATAAACACTCCTTGGGCCGCTTCATTCACTGGAAGTTAACCATGGAGGCCCATTTCTTATTTTCAATCAGTCATATATTTACGGCACAGTCGCACAGACATGACATCCTTAGCGTTTAAGCACAAAATGGTAAACCAAATGTATCACACATCTTGTTTTGTCCGCGTATCTCCGTAATTAAGCTATCGCCTATCGTTATCTGAAAAGTAAATATTTATATTTGCACAACAATGATGAAGATACAAAGATTTTGTAGTTGTTTAAATGGATGTGAATATTCGAATTTGTGCATTTCAAATAATTTGTACTTGTTTCCTGATTACGCTTTTATCATTCTGATAAAACAAATTTATTTATAATATATGCCTAACTGTTTTTTGTTGTCACTTGAATAATTTAGCTAGCTCATACAAATTTAAAATTTTAAAGACACATTAATGATGTGGATATATTTAAGGAGGCATTACATGTACAATCGATATGCAAATAAAATAGTAAATATCAATTAGATAGAACTGCACAGAAACTGTTATTGGATCTGGTGCATAGATAGCATTATTAGCATCTAACTAATTGCAACAATTGTGGAGCCTCCGTCATCACAAGTGTGAAGTGTCACTCATTTGCACTACACAGAGACAACAAATCCACCAAAAAAAATTTTCTTGCAGTTGGAAAAGGACAGACACAGCTAACAACGATTATTTCTTTCGCCTAGTGCGATTTGTAGAAAGGTTCTTTCATTAATTATAAAAATCAAACAGTACAACTCTAGATCAGCTGGCAGAAGTGATGAATACAACAAAACCATTATCATTGCAGTTTTCATGTTGTAACTCAAAGATGCCCTGCCTATTCCAACTAACGACAATGAAATGTTCTCCGAAAAATACACCGATTCTTCATCCGCAGCTTCGTAGAAGAGGTCTATAAAATTGTTTGACACCAATTTATTCGAATTGGATTCTGATGCTTTCTTGAAGGAAAAACCAGACCCTAGCCTTTGACGACAACCTCTGTTCAGATTTTGTGCACGAGTAAAATTCTCTCCTCTTGGCCTTTTTTTTTTTTTGTTGTTGCATGGGTAAAATTAAAAGAAAATTACTCTTGGTCAATGACATTAAAAGAAAATTAAATATTCAGACAAATAATCTCAAATCTCGATCATTGACATGCCATTATAAATCTCCTACACAATAAAGAAATTTCATCAAATTATTTACAATTAACAAATTTAGTTCGTATATCTTTTCAGTTTTTCGCATTTATATAAAATAAAAGATTTTATTACTTCTGGAAAAAAAATATCATACCGTAACATTTTTATGTTATGTGTTGTCATTCAGCATAACTCTTAAGTTTTATTTTGCATGCCTATTTTCTTTTCTCTAAGCAAAGAGGACCAATTGACCCCCAATACTGATTTTGGCTATCGTTTATTTCTTCTGAATTTAAGAGATGGAATTGTATAATATTCATCATAAAAAAAAAAGAATTGTATAATATTTAATTAAAAGAGAAACGATACTTATAGTGACTGTTTTGTAATTAACGAAATGCAATTTGAAGAGGAGAGAGTTGGAAGTATATGGTGCAAAAGTTCTACATGAAATGATATCTAGTGCATCTCTCTTGTACCAGTTTTGTGCAGGTCAGTTGTTATTTTTCTATAAAAGGATAAATCAATGTATCAAAGTTCATGAGTCGATTTTTAACCATTTTTCTGTGATCATTTCCTATTTGGTGTATGTTAAATTAGACGCAATCAATATTTATTTGAATCTTTTTTATATAATTTTTATTAATTGGTTTCTGATCTCAAATTGTGCTCGATTCAAATTTATATTAAATTCATCATGTTGAATATGTATTTCTTTCTTTGCTGGATTTTTACATATTCTTTCTTATATGAAATCGTAATAATTTCTTCTCTATGTGCAATTCATTGTATTTAATTTGTACATATTTCTGATCTGAAATTCATTGTTTTTCATCATTGTGATCATTACTGGAACAAAATAGTTTAAACTTTAATTTCTACTTCTTTCTAAAAACACAGTCATGAAATGATGTCATATAATTCCTACCCTAAAATAAACCAGAATGAATATTCAAAATGTGAATATTTTATATTACTTTTTCATAGTAAGGGCCTGAGGGACCCGTGGGCAATATGATTATTGGCTTTTATGATTTCAGTAAACTACGTTCTCTGTTTCTGTTGGAAAGAAACAAATCCACATTAGAACAATTATTCATAGTTTGTGGTGGGAATTTTAAATATTTTAATGGTCCCACATGAGCAATTTCAACCAATGATGCTTCTGGAAGTCTGGAAGCTGTCCCTACTTTAATCGCAGATACGGACACGTGTCTCGCTCGTGAGCCGCACATCTCTTGCTCCCTTAAAACCCTGCACCAGGTGCACAGAGCACTATTTATTTATTTTTGAGTAGACACAGAGCACAACTCCGATACAAACTCAGAATAGGTGAGTCCGTATGATCGGAACTCGGAAATATACACGGCGAATTTTAAAAATAAAATAATAGGCGGCGTGACACCGAACATCTCTCTGTTTTTTTTTTTTTTGGCTAATTCCAACATCTTAATATAAATCTTTGAATTATTTGATACTACAAAAAATAATAATAAAAAAAAAACTGTGTACATAACACCGACACCGAATGGTAAAATTTTCATTACAAAAGGAAAAAGAAGCCGTTAATGCTCAGTTGCTGACAGTTCAAACCCATAGATAACGTCTCTCGCAACAGTCGGTCGAGCTAACACAAACGCTCACTGAATCTGGGTCCCACATGCACAGTAGTATAACGGAATATTCTATTTAAGACCCAATGGCCTGATCTTTATAAACCTCAATACCTCATTCGTCGAACATTCTCCGAAGCTAACATTCTTCGGAAACTCAAATCCCATTTTAATTTAATCTCTCTCTCTCTCTCTCTCTCCCATTCGAGAACACAAACAAAGAAACCCTAACAAGCGTTGACATGGCCGGGCGCTTCCGACGAACGATCACCTTCCCTGAACCAAAAACCGACCCGGCCTGCCGAGCCATCGTCTCCGCCAAGAGGGCCTCATACCGGGGCCGCAGTGCTAGTCTCCCCGTCAGGTTCCACCCGATCATCTCCAACCTCGATGATGACGTGGCATCTCTCCGTAGCTGGTCCCATTCAACCCCCTCCTCCTCGCACCACCGTTCCTTCACGTCCCTTTTGGACGGCGTCGATCACATCTCCGTCACGCTAGTGTCTCTATCGGACTTACTCAGCCACCCTCAGGCAGCTGAGTCGCTCCGCATCTCCCCTTTTACCGATCCCTTCTTGGATGATCTGATGCGTCTAGCCGACTCGTATGATTCGTTTCGCACCTCTCTCATAAATCTCACGCATCTTCAGTCGGAGACTCAATCCGCGCTTCGCTGCTCTGACTCTTCTCGCCTCGCCTCTGCCTTGCGGGCCCAGCGCCACGCTGGCAAGGACATAATTCGTATTGCCTCCATGGCCAAAGTTGCCGTGAAGACCAAGCCACCTCCGACGCCTCTGGAGCAATCAGCCTCCCCTGATTCTACCGACGTGGCCGTTCTCCCTGTTGCCTTTTGTGATGCGGCACGTGCTATCGGGGCGGCATCAGCTGAATTGATTTCTGGATTAGCGGCCCTCTGTAATGAATCGATAGTGCCGGTTGCGCTGTTCATTGACACGGGTGGGCCAGTAAAGCTGTTAAAGATCTGGTGGGTTGTCGATTTGCTGAGGTGGAAAAGCCGGGCGCAAAAGAGGGCGCAGGAAAGGAAGGAGCAGAGTTCTGTGAAGCTGGTAAAGATTTGGTGGGTTGCTGATTTGGTGAGGTGGAAAAGCCGGGCGAGGAAGCGAGCAATGGAGAGGAGTAAACAGGGTGAATTGGAGGTTAGAATGGAGAGGAAGATGGCAATGGAGAACCTGGAGGTTTTGGAGAATTGCATAGCTGCACTGGAGAACGGCAGTGTGAAGGTTTTCAGATCTCTGGTTAATGCAAGGGTTTCAGTTCTGAATATCTTGACGCCAAGCATTTAAGCAGAGAGAATTTTTTTGGCAGTTTTGTTTTGTTTTGTTTTTTTTTGGCTTCCGCTTTATATCTTTGTTTAGTTTAGTTTAGTTTAGTTTTTATCTACAATAAGAGAAGCTTAAAGATGCACAAAAATATTGTCATGTTTGAGAGACGGTTATTACTTGTGAAGAAATTAATGCGATAGAATGTAAAAAGAATAGATAGATTTTGAAAATGTTATGTGCTTATTCCTCTGTTCTTGAGTTTAATTAATTTTTTGTTTGCTTTCAAATATTTATATCTCATCCTCAGATTCACATGATTTAGCGTTAGAACTAATAATTCCTTTATTTGACTTTGTTTCCTTTTCTTCAAGGGAAAATAAAGGTAAAATTCTTTCCCAAATAATAAATTAAAAGAAAGGTAGACGCATGAACTTCATGTGAAAGGAAATCAGGGAGAAATCACAAGGGTAAAGAAAAAGATACGCTAAGTTTTCCTCAACTAATGATTTAGTGGACCCAACCATTCAAACCGAACTGCAATATCTGGCAAAAAATAAGGGGATCATTTAATTTTAATTGGACTTTTAGCATAACATTTCAATAAAATTGTAAAGGAGGGAAAAAACGAAATAAAAACATGGCAATAAAAAACCATTCTCAGTAAAAAAAAAAAATGAGCAAGGAGGTAACTGAAAAGTTAAAAAATAAAACTTCTTATGTTCTAACAAAATTTACTTGCTTATAACGAATTTAAAATTTGGCGAATTATGCGCATATTCGTATCAACATAAGATGTTACATACAACATTTCGAGTACAATTTTAGTTTCTTCTGACATATGCATAGTATTGGAAGGTGATCAATCGCCAATTAATGAAATTGTATCAACTAGAAGGTTCACATCAACAAATTAATGAATACGAATAAGACAGTGGCTGCATTTTAAAAAGTTCACATAAAAAAATTAATGAAAACTAATAGCAAAGCGGCTGCATTCGAGATGTTGATTTTTGTATTGTTTCGACAGTTAGGGTTCTAGAATTTTGTTTTGTTTTAAAAAGTTGGAAGTGTGCTTGTACTGCTGTCTCTATTTCTTCTTGTGTTTTTTTTTTTAATCTTTCCTCCTACTTGTGAACACTTTCTATTTTGTAAATGAAATTTAGTTGACACAAGCTGGTAAAAGAAGGATCCACATCCTCAGCAGCCAAATTCTTGGCTGCTCCAAACAGCCATCCTCTTTTTTCTTTAATATTTCAACATTTTAAAATTCAAATGTTGAATCTAAACCGTTGATATTGTTCAATTTTACGGGCGATGCATTTTCATATAAGTTTTATGAAATTTGGAGTTGATTTGATACTAGATTAAGTGGTCAACAAATGAACGAATCTGGTTAACTATCACTGATTAATTCTAATACGTTCATAATTTGGTCACTTAATCAAGTATCAAATCAACTCCAAATTTTATAAAACTTATATGAAAATGCATCGCCCGTAAAATTGAACAAGATCAACGGTTTGGATTCAACATTTGAATTTTAAAATGTTGAAATATTAAAGAAAAAAGAGGATGGCTGTTTGGAGCAGCCAAGAATTTGGCTGTTGAGGATGTGGATCCGGTAAAAGAATATACACGTCAATCAACGATCTAGTTTGTTGTGTTGGCTTAAAAATAAAAGACATACTGTATAATAGAAAGTTGACCTATTCAGATGGTTTCATCTGATAGCCAAGTTACAATGAAAGACGCATGTACATGGCTGCATTTTCAAGCAGCAAGGGTCAAGCCATAAGCCCATATGTTGAGAATTGAGATCCATAACAGATGTCATTTTGGAAAGGGACTTCATTCTTGACTTTCACAAATTGACGCAGCCTAAAATTATTTTCTGTAATGCTTCCTCGATGGGCAACTGTGCAACTAAAATTTATGGATTGCTTGTTGTTAACTAGGAAAGGAAAGTTGTTTCAAAGGGACAATATTTTTCTAACCTAAAAAATGTAAATCGCTTGTTAGTTGTTATTCAGAAGAGGTTTATGGATCATTTCTATAGAATTTTAAATATGGAATCAGACAAAGTTTTACGACAAATTTGCAAGGAAGTACTTTAAGAAAATATTTTTTGACTTTTTGTAATAAAAATATAAAATTCACCTCAACTAAAAGTTGCCTCTCCGAACTAGAGGGTCAAGATCATAACATTTAGTGGGTATATTCTCTCCCTCTCTCTCTCCCTCTTGTAAATATTATTTATTTAACAATTTATCCAGCACGTTGTACAATTATTTTTCACAAGATTGTTAGTTTCTATTAGGTACATGCAATTTTGAAATATATAGTTCAAGTTTAATTAAGAAACTATTGCGACGTTGCTTCCTTTTAGATTATTTATGTTT
This sequence comes from Rhynchospora breviuscula, assembly GCA_027562975.1. NCBI lineage: Eukaryota > Viridiplantae > Streptophyta > Magnoliopsida > Poales > Cyperaceae > Rhynchospora > Rhynchospora breviuscula. Next base: position 59,444,304 of record CM050398.1, on the reverse strand, counting down.
CATACGCATTTATGATTTATCAGTATGTTTCTTTATAATCAGTCCTTTTTTTTTATACCCAATTGCAATATGCAGCACGGTACATGTGCAATGCGTGCAACTTAAAACTAGTGTATGTGCGTGCCCCAAAGATATTATATAATATTTATTATGTCAGATATCTGTCAAGTCAGACAAACGAATGAACGATACCTCATATCTATATCTAAATAAAAAATCACCGGAAGATTGACAGCCAAACGGATTAAAAAACACTGGAAGACAATTTTATAACATGCACTGTCTAGGTAATCGCTGGCCTAAATATACCTGCTATATACATTATACGTTGGATTCTTACAACCGTTGAAAAATCAAAATTTGATGACCTAGTCAGAAATGTATATTTAATTTATTAGGAATGTTTGGCCGCTATAGAAACACTTTCGGGGAATGCTCTAAGTAAAAATTTCAAAATTTCGTAGATAGACTAAAATGTTATTACGGAGGACATCAATTTTGTATTTTTGTAGTTAGCTCATAAATAAAATTCAAACACCAACAAAAACTAATCAACGAGAAAGCTATGAACATAGTAACTTCTGAGTGCCTTTTGTAACAATATTTGCAAATTCGTAATGTTAAACTAATTTAGCATGATTTGAAATTTTTTCACAGACTAGACGAATATAGTCAGAATTAGTTCGTTATTTTCAACTGCAAAATATATATATGAAAATACTTATACTTTTTAATTACAATGTAAACAAAAAATTAAATTTCTAATTAACAAACAGTATTTTATTAATTCTATGGCCACCTTATAGTTTTTGAAAACTCAAAGGAGCAGAATTAATTTATTTTATTAACTACTGTATATCGAGTAGTTAGGATGTGCAAGCAGTACTTTATTATTTTTCTGTTTGTTTTATAATTTCATATATAGATTTAACAAAAGTTCTTTGTCGGATGTGATTACCATGAAATCGGAGTCCAGATGTCTTCAAAATATTAAATTCAAAATATTTGTCCCAATTTAAAAAAAGTAAGAACTTCAGCAATGTATATACGTGGTGACGGCGTTATTACCCTAAACAAAAAAAATGACAGCTTAGAGACATCGATTATTTAGCTGAAAAATCACGGGTACTTAATTTTCAAAACAAGAAATGGGATCCCACGGGATCCGCATATATGGCATTCTGTGTGGAAGGTTATGAACATGTTTGCCTAACTATTCTCCGAAATGCGATTTTTTCTTCATAAAAACATAAAATAAAACACTGTATAAATAAGATAATATAGAACAATATAAAGTGTGTTTGGTTGTATCTAGTTTATTCTAAGGTATTATACTCTTCCTAAAAAAATAAGAAAGTTTCAATGATTTCCTCTTCTTCCTGTTCAAATAAATGACAGACAATCTGGGATTTACAATTGAATAAAGGATATACGCACAAAATGCAATATATTTTACAAGGTTCTGTCGGAATTTATAGTTGGAAACAGTCGGAAAAAATAGTTCTTTTGTTGGAAGGTGTCTGTATATAATTCCTGGCCGTGCACGTGTTAAAATAAAAATTCCGAGGGCCAACCTCTTGAACCGTATTTAAACTAAAATTTATATCCTTCTAACTCGTAATAAACTTCTAACAAATTTTCCTGAAAAGAACTCAGCAGAACTCTATAAATTAATTATTTTTATAATTCCCTTCATAGCCTGCCAAAATCAGAGAACACAACACAAAATCTGACATGATTAACCGATTTCAACGTGCCGTCTCGCTCCCTATCCCGAGAAACAACGCTGCCAGACAAGCTTCATACAAAGCCCGGTCGGCGAGCCTCCCGGTTCGGTTTGACCCAATTGTCAGCAATCTAGATGATCATGCCGAATCCCTGAAAACATGGTGCTATTCCAAACTGTCTAGGGGGGTTCCCTCTGCCACGTGGCTCACTGACGGCATCACCCTCATCTCAGTCCTGCTGGTCTCCCTCTCCGACCTATTAAACCACCCCCATGCAACCGATCCTCTTCGCAAATCCTCCGTAACCGAATCCTTCTCAGATGATATACTACGTCTAGCTGATATGTACCAGTCGTTCCGCATGGACCTGATAAACATGTCGCATCTACAAGCCGAAACATGTGCTGCATTGCGCCAGAATGATCCGACTCGTCTTTGCTCCACCACACGTGCACAGAGGCGAGCTGCACGTGTGATTTCTAAACTTGCCTTAGCTGCAAGAACTGCTGTCCAGACAAAGCCGCCGCCACTGTCAGATATGTCGGTTGAGCCAGAGGAGTCTTCTGCCGTGATGCTTCCGATTGCTATGTGTTATTCGGTTTCTGTGTTGGCCACTGCATCATCGGCTTTGTTTTCTGGAGTGGCTGCGCAGTCTGATAAATCGGTTGCGTCAACAGCTACGATAGTGGGCGCACGTGATCCGGTGAAGAATGGGAAGGCAAGGAGGATATGGTGGGTGGTGGATTTGCTCCGATGGAAACTCAGAGCGAAGAGGAAACTTGATACAGAAAAGAAACATGCATTGGAGAGGGGAATGGAGAGAGAAATGGAGAAGAGGAAGGAACAAAAGGATAAATTGGATAACTTGGAAGAATTCTTAAAAGAGATGGAAATAAGCTGTGCTAAGATTTTTAACAGCCTTGTCAAAGCAAGAGTTTGTATCCTAAATATGTTAACACCTACTTAATGGTTTTACATTCGTGATTTTTTATTTTTGTTCTCATTTATTCGTTCTTTTCCTCCAATCGGTACAACAGGCCCAAAATGTTATTTTACTTTTTTGGGTTGAAGTTCGATTACAGGAAATGCATAGATTGCTTTGTATTTCTATTTTTATGGTTCTCAAATTTTGCTGCCTTTTCGGATTCATTGAATTGAATGAAACCTCCGCAGATTGGGAAGATATTCAAAATACAAAATGCAACCAGTTTAGTTGTTATCAGTTTAAAACCAGTAATTTTGGTGGTAAAGAAATCAACCGGATCTTATCTATTGCTGAATTATTTTAAAAAAATATTTATCTATATTAAGTTTGCTTTATTTTGAACTTACATCATCGCCGGGATTTTTTTCAGTTTTGAACAATTTATGGAATTTGTAAATTATTCAATGTACTATGGCAACTTGAGCGAAGTCCGAAATTGATCTAAATGACGGTAGGAATAATATATAAATTGATTTCTTGTAATTAATTGGTTACTGTAGTCTTGTCATCGATATTAAAACTGATTGAAGTGTTTATTTGTTCAACTAATTCTGTAGTAATAACGTACATATGATATAAACAAATATTCAATTTTAGTTTATCAGTCACTTGGATGTATACTAAATTCCAACTTAAACTCTACCCGAAAAAAAAATCCATTTTTATAAGGGAAGCACTAAATGACTAGGTGAGAAGCAGATCTCATAGGCTCATAGCTGTCTGCATCAGAGGCGAGCAATAGACGGCATAAGATTCAATTAATGTGCAAATACATCACCATTTAGAATTGTGACCACCAACCCCCCCAATAGATATTTGATTTTTGTATTTCTTTTTATTTCCTCTTCAGGTGATCATATAATGCTACTTCAAGAGGTTTTAGAATTCTTCAAATAAAGGGGCTCGCTTTCAATGGGAATACTTCTACATCCAAACCTCTATTTTAATATGCAATTAAATTAAATTAATTATAAAGACGTCTACAACAATTAATTTTGCTTATGCAACGGCTTCGAACATCTTTGAGGTCAATTTCTAAAAGTAGAGGATTAATTGTCGGCTCAAAGGTCCTATTTAATTACTACATGTTTAGTTTAATAATGGTTTAACTCCCTTGATACACCTATATACTAACAATAATTGTAACGTGAAACTTTCATCAATGTACTACGAATGAAATTAGAGAGGCAACTTGCGTTAGGAACAGCATTTAAGCTTTAGTCAGCTGGTATCGTATATTTCAAAGTAATGATCTCTATGAAGAAATTGTACACAGTGCACATGATGGTTACAACATAGAAGTCAGTCGATGAACTTCACAATAAATGCATTCCTTTTATAATACTCTCTCTTACAGAAAGAAGTGAATAAAATCAATCCTTTGGCATCTAGTTTATGCTCAATAATAAGTGAAGAATTAAACGGTCTTTCTATATATTTAAATTTTTCACAAAAACAAATGTGCATTTTATGCAAGATCTCAAAAACATTACCTGTAAGGTTGTGCTCTAGAACAACTAATTTGGAGGGAGAGGAAGGAAAAGTGACGGAAGTTACTCTGACCGAAGGGTTTACTCGCTCCAGATCGGTTAGGATGTGTTTGGATTATATGAGATTAAGGATATGATTAGTTATTCAGGATTAAATCTTTTAATCCTAAATTGCTCAGATTAAGCTTATTCTCCGAATATGATTTTCTGTTTGGATTGGACGGTGAACAAGTAATTTTAATAATCACCTTTCTTCACTCAACTCTCGCCTCTTTGTCTGAGCTTCTCTCTTCTCCCTTTTATTTCTCTTCTATTTCTATTTCTACCTTTTCAATCGAACAAGCATTAGATATATGGTTGCGATCTGACACCTAGGGTTTCTAGTTTTACTTATCCGATGAGATTGCTTTCAGGGAAAGAGAAAAGAAGAAACTGAAGAGCTCTCCACCGAATGAGTTGTGTGTTTTTTCTCCTTTTTAATCTTTAGTCTCGCTCTCTTATTCTGACATTTTGTCAGATTAGTTACTCCATCTCCGAACCAGAATAAACCCTTAATCTAAGCTGTTTGGATTGTCCGTTAATCGAGAATAGCCCTTTAGTCCCGAATAATCCCTTATTCCCATCCATCCAAACGGCCCCTTAGAGAGTAATTGAAAGAACGAGAAGAAGAGCTGAGAGATAGCTAGAGTGATTTGAAGAAAGTTTACTCTACTGTTTGTACACATTCCTATATGGAGGATAACAAAATTTGGACAATCTTCTTCTTCTTTACTCTACTCTTCTTTAATATGAGTGTTCTGGAGCACAACCTAAGTCTCTAACCGCCTAACTACCAAAAAAATGTTAAAAAACTAGTCCAAAACAAATGAATTGCATGTGCCGAGCCCAGATAAGATGAAAGGGAATCCTTAATTTTCATTGGGTTAAAAAGAACAACTGCAAAAAAATGTTTAAGCATATTTGGGCATAGTTTAGAAATTTGTAGTCTAGGCCTATAAATTTATTAACATTCGTTTGCATGTCTTTAACTTTTCGAACTCCATTCGTTCATTTTTGCCAATGAAATGGAGAAATTTTAAAACTCTTTCATTAAATCATGATGCCCTAGTTTAATGATACTTTACACTAATCGCTGGTATTTTACTTTTAACATGACGTGTGAAGCTATGCATGAGGAACAAGAATTTTAGAAGGTTTTGTTCATGCGAGATCCAAGTGGCATTTTTCAAACAATAGAGGGAGTTGTATCCCCAAAAGGTCAACGACGACAACATATATATATTTAATAAAAATAAAGAAAAAATTATGAAGTACACGACGAAATTTGCTGTATCATAAATACCAGATCCCCTTTACATATTACGTCAAGAACAAAATTTCAAATGATAAATTCAAATTGTTACTAAGCGATAAAAATGATAAATCAAAACAAGGATAAATGTGTAAAATTGTCATTTGAAATTTGAGATTTAAAAAATATCAATGCAAAAATAAAAGAATATTTTGATAACTTCAAACATCGCAAACCCTCCTTGCTGTAAGAAATTTGTATCTCAATTTAGTCAGCTGTTGTCGCAATGATTAAATGAACGTTTGATAAGTTCTGCGACAGAAATACGTTTTGAATCTTGAGAAAACACTAAATTAAATTTTCTTGTACTAGCTCCCTGTACCGTACCAAGTTTGAGTTACGCTTTTTTTTGGCAATTCGTCGACTACCCTTTGAGTAAGAAAAACAAAATTCATGTTTAGCTAAAATATAGTCACTAATCCAATCCACTAGCCTCCTGCCTTCTAGATCAAATAAATATCATTCCAAATCTGATTCGGTTCAATTTGCATCTACTTATTTTAAGTTTAATAAAAATAAAATTTCAAAACATATATCAAATAAGATGGGAAAAATGTATTAACTGTATATTTCAACGTTTTTATTTTTTACTGGTTTTCAGATGGGAAAAACATCATGTATTTCTCAACTTGGGATATAAAAAAAAAAAAAAAGGAAATTTGATTTATACATATCCGAGAAGCAGACTGCCCCACTCACCAAGTCACCAGGCCGGTGAATGCTATAGCCATTTAAATGACTCATAGCCGATCAATTCATTTTGGGCTTCTGGAGCCCAAATATAATGAGCCTATATCGTGTTTAGAGACCTCTGCCCACAAAACAACGTTTCGGAGTCAAATGTCATGATTTTATTTTTTTTTGGACTTTAATATTTGATATGAGATGCTTAATTAAACTTATATATTAGAATTCATAGAAAACAAAATATCTTTATAATTTTTGTACTATATTTTCGTTTAGGAAAATTATTACTTTTAATTATTTAAATTTAAATATTCTAAAATGCCTAGTAAAAATGGCATTGTCTCTATCTGAAATTATATTTAAAAATTTTTAAAATATTTAATTCAGTTTCATATAAGTGAGAACAACTATTTGAAATTTTGAATATATAGCATTAGTTGATCGGTACTATACCACAGACTCACTTATAAAATATAATATTCTGATGTTCCCAAGATAAGAGAGCATTTATTGCTAGAAATGACTAGCCAATAAGAAACGCATCGGCTGCTATAACCAATACTCGACGCATTCCTATGTCGCTTTCCTAAATTGGAGCGAATGAGACTCAAAAGCTTAATTATTTGTGCATTACCTTAATTTACCTAATCGGCTAATCACAGGTTCATCCAATGGCCGCCTTATCTGAATTTGTTCTTTTTAATTTCGCATTGTAACGGAATATTTTTTGTCATAACTTCTTATCTTCAAAAGTAGATCTTTCTTGGATTCATATAAGTATATTTAATGCTATTATTTTTTTATTTTCTAATAATAAATTGGTATAACTATCCTTTTCTACTATAAAAAAGTTGCAAATCTCTTAATTTAAATTCCAAACATCAAATGTACACAAATAATAATAATAATAATAACATGCGGTAGAAATTTTCATAATATATAAAAAGGCATTGGTCTGATATGTGTTTCCCCAACTAATTTTGAATTCATTTTGAATTTCGTAGAATATAGTAACACTTTTGTTTTTAAAAAATAAAAATGCTAATAAAATATGTGTGAAATCTAAATGCATATATTTAGAAGGGTTATTTAGATAAATAGTTCATAGATATGGGTGCATACGCTCTTATTTCTTCTCTATACATTAAGATTTAAGAGTTATTATCGTATAAATGCATGTTAGTCAGGATTTCCAATTCATGAATTATGATTCCAATTTTGAATTTTTTTTATTTCTCATAATAGAAAACATTATTGTTGTTCTTTATTAGATTTAGAAAATGTGGTGCATCACGTCCTCTTGGTGTTCGAGATCGAGAAGTACTAGATTTTGTCTAAAAGTTGATGTGTTTGTGTTTTTAATAATAAATAAATCAGTACGGATGAGCTCTTTGCACCTTTAAATTTTCTGACCACATGTGTTGGTTTCATGCTAAGGCTCAAATTTGGTGGCGAATTGAACGCTCCAAGCCTAGGATTCGTTTGCTTTGTTATTTCATGTAGGACCGTTCAATCTAGCAGAAATTATATGAAAGGAATTTTTTCTTTTTAAAAACATCAGTCGATTCAGTTCGATCGGTTTGTTAAATCGACTAGTAAAATGGTGAGAATTAATAAAGATTCACATATTATGCATTAAAAGATTCTAAAAATACATATATAATCATGAATATATGTCAAAATTAATCAATTAATTCCATCTCCAATCGGTTAAATGTAGGAGTCTTAAGTATGAATGGTTATTGACTGTCGTTTTTTTTTATAAAAAAAAATTCAAATTTTGCTAAAAGAATACAAGATAAATTGTATTACACATTGACCTAGGCTCTATCAATGTATTACAAACATCCACCTCCTGATCTAACAAACTCTTTGAAAGTGCATAAAAAAATATATATATTATTAAGAAAATTTTTGTAGTGTGTTGTATTTTTTTTTGTAGTGTGTTGTAGTTCCCTCAAAAACGCAGTTTAGCTCCGATGCATGAAAAGGATAAATGAACAGCCTATATATGAATTCCGATTTCCGAAACTTCATGCAAATATTATTCGTTAACTTATACTGGCATGATAAAATTCATAAAATGGCATATTTATTCTCGATATAAAAGTTTCTATAATAGTGAAAAGTCACCTGTCGTCAAAAGCAACGTAAAAATTTACTAAAATTTCTTCCTAAAATAACACCATAACTGAATTATTAAGTACAATAGTAGATGAGAATATTTAGTCAAAAGAGAACAGCATGTGCCATAATTAGATGGGGTAGCAGTTTCATGGTACAACACTCTCAGACCCGTTACAAAATCAAATCATTAAAGCTTACAAATTTGTCACTTTGAATCAGCAACGAACCCACCTCCTTTTTGAACAAACGGGTTATGAGTCGGAATGGGTTGGGTTTTATTCAGACTTGGAGATTGGTTGCATTCTAACCTGTTATGTAAGACTATCATCCGTATTTTTTTTTTGTGTTATTTATTTTGTCAGTATGTCAGTGCGCGCTTGCTCACACACGGGCTCATTGGAGCAGAAATACCTGTTTTATAAAATTGAGTTATGGTCTTGCATTTAGTATTATTAAGTGTAGATTGCTTTAGTTGTAGGATTCGGAAAATGTACAATTTAATCAAATAAAACGGACTGGTTCACTACCAAATTCATAGATCAAGTTTAAAAAGCTCGTGCCAGAACAGTACATGGACCACATAGGGATTTGAGACAAAAGCTTTTAGCCTCTTAATCTTTTCTTTGATGCCATGATATTCTCTCTGCTTTATTTTGAAGAATCTTTGAAAGTAGTTTGGGTGACCAAACACACACTTGCACAGTGGCACACAACGCACAAGGTGATAAGGTGGCATGGTTTAGTGCATTTGTTATATGCATGCTAGGTGGTGTGGGGTCTATAATATATAGAGAGAACCTTGAGTTGGGCTACACATGGAAATTTATCCATTTGTCTAAAACCAACAAATAAACTAAAATGCGCTTTCAAATCTCAGTTCAATATGCATGTCTTTGCTTTTGCACTTTTATGCTTTTATCATCTTGGTTTGGCTGGATTCAATTCAAGGTGTTCATTGAAGTCTGATTAATATGCAAATAGCATAGCGCACATTGTTTGGCGGTCTCAATGTAAATCTGTTTCATGTTTAATTTGGAATTCGAGGGAACAAATTAAACTACAAAATAAAGTAAAGATTCTTCAAACACAAACGAGATGCAAATGCAATCATGACGATGATATATATGCTTGCTTTAAATTGAGAGTGACTTTGCACACCTTAACACAAAAATTTAACAATGTCTTATTGCTGCATTTTTGTGCTGTATGAAAATTTTATGCTCACATGCCGATTGCATTATTGCAATTTATCAGCTTATACAATTTAGTATTTATGGTGCAGGCGTGCAGCATATTTCTAATATGCAAATAATTCATGGATTTCGAAACTCTTTTTTATAAAGGTTCTCATTGAAAGTATGCACTGCAAAACAGAACAATTACCTTCTTTTTTATTTCTGAAGGTTGGTTTGAAACCAACAATTTTGTTATAAGAAATTTGAAAATAAATGTTCTCTCCGTGATTTGAACCAAGGACTATTTGATTGGCGGAATAGAGCGACACCACTGGACTAAACAACTCAGCTTCAAAACAATACCTTCAGCCAATGATTTTAAGCTTCATTTAATTTAAGTAGTTAATGGAACACAATTTGATTGCTAACTAAACTAAATCATATTTGACAAAAGTATTGTTACCATTTTTAACTTCCTTCCTGTGTAATCCTTAAATTCCAAACAGATAAAGGAATTGTTCCGAAAGGGGCGGAGGATAAAGAAACACATATTGGAGAAAGCTAAGTAGTAAGTACTACCATTGGCCTTGAATCAAGGAACAGAAGGAATTGACAAAAAACACAGCCTGATTAGCGAATAACAACTCTGCTATTCAAAACAGATAGAAAAACAAATGAATTTGAATTAATATTCCATCAAAATCTCCTGCTAATAAATATTCCATGAAGATGGATGCTGAAGTATGAATATTCTTTCGTACAGAGTATATATGTCTGCATGCATATATGTACATTATGCTTGACGAATAAATCACAACATTGGAACATATTATATTGATTTAGAAGCATCCATTCCTGCACACTTCAATTTACTTTTATTATAAAATCCCACCAAACTCTCATTATGTCACCAAGTACTGCAATTTGCTGAAGTCACATGCTTGTACTTAATTGTATCAAAAATAAAGGGAAATCCATGTTAGTAGTTCCCATTGCTATTATTGTAAATTAATATTGCTTTGTCAATACAAAAAATCAAGATAAATTAGGTAAGATCACGGTACAAAGAAGCTGACGCAAAGTTTATATTAATTCATAAGACGTTGGTGTCAGAGTTTTCTGTTACTTTATTAGTTTATTTTAATTGTAAGCTATGAGTCACTTCTAATCCACTAATCAGGTGCATCATCTAGTTTGAATAAGCATTGTTTATGTTTTCGCAACCAAAGAAAGTCTAACAGAAACCCTAGTACAGCCGCCACACAAGCACTCTCGCACCCTGCTTGTTGCATAGCTTGGTACCAGACAAAGGGATTTCAATCCAAAATTGCTTAAAAGGTCATGCTATGTAGAAGTATGATTTATTTCTTCAGCTCTGATAACTGTTTTTCTTCAATTTCAACTCCTAGTTACTTCAGTATGAATTTTTATGTAATCTTGGACTTCTAATACTAGATAAATAATATATAATCTAAATTCAAAACATTTTATTTATTGTTGAATCTGATATCTAATAAGTAGTATATACCATATGTACACTATCAAGCACGTAATAAATAATAAAATTTGATGTAAATTATACCGTTATGAAATGGTCAATCTTTTATTTTTTTTAATGAGATATCAAATTATATTTAAATTGCATGAAACTTCATATACAATCAATCCATTATTAGAAAGTGCTCACTTTTTAATTTTAGTTACTAATTAACTTAATTAACCATCAAGCACAAAGGATCTTGCCAAGCAATCAACACATACATGAGAAAATGGAATGAATCGATTACCTCTCGCGGAATCGTATCCGCGAGGCTCGACCAATGCATGGGAGTTGATGGCGTGCTCTCCTTCGCCTTCTCCTCCGTCGACGGCCGCCTCGAGACCACCAAGAAGTTTAATCACCTCCTCTTTCAATTTGTGCTAGCAAGGAAGAAGAGAGCAACTAATTTCTAAGGTTTTCTCTCTTCTACCTTTGTCAATTAACTAGTTTAATTAATAGAGAAGGGAGAAATTTCAACACATGAGCTAGATGAGGTGGAAAAGAACAAGAGAAAGAGATGAAAATTCTGAAATTTTCTCTCTAATTTTCGTTCTAGGAGGAAGAGGGAGAGAAAAGACTATGGTGGCTAGGGTTTCTCTCTCCAAATGACCTCCTTTTATAGACCAACCACTCCACAAACTTTAGGGACATTTTTATCCCTATTAGGGCAGCCACTATATGGGCTATCAAGCCCATTTTGTGGTGTGTTAAATGTCTACTAATTCAATTAATTAATGGACATTTCTCTTGTACTAAAATCGGACCTTTAATTTACTAATTAAATAAAAGTCCATAAGCTCTATTTAATTCCTATAATTAAATTGTGTTGAACAAAATTAATTATTAATTTATTAATAATTATTTTTAGAATTAGTTAATGCATTAATTTATTTCTATATGATCTCCTTGACTTAATTAATTATAACGGTTCGCAACGGTATATAATTAATTAATCAACTTATCATATTTTCGCAATACACTGCTGCGAATAAATAAATAATGCACTGTGTGATTAAAGTCCTATTTGTGTGACCCTTTGAGAATTTATGCTACGTTGGCCATAGAATTAAATCGTTATTTAATTCCAATAATCATAAGTGGTATCTAGCAACACGTTATGATTCTCAATTCGCATAAATAATGTACTGCTACAATATCCCAATTCTGCATAAGAAATAAAAGTATCTCCTTGTCTGATTCTTATGTCACATGATATCATCGTATAATCCAAAATAAGAATGTGTCATTCTTGCAGATTATACGTTTCTTGATCTAGAATTGATTGTACAAGTTGGCCAAACAATCCAACTCCATCAAGGGGCCCAAACAAATATCATCACTCACTAGGTATACTAATGAGGGACAACGGTTTTCTTGATGAACAACTTTTTTCCGCACAATTCAAGAGAACATAAATAAAGTCCGTATAGCAGCCCTTATCAGAAATCAACGGTAGACGATATTTATTGAACCTATCCTCATGTGAAAAAGTTGAACCATCTCAAATTTAGAATTAAACTCATATGAAATAAACAATGACACATAACACAATCCATATGTTTATTTCATTGGATCATGTCCTGTACTATGTTCTAATAACATACACATATGCAATTAAGTTGGTAACACCTTACCTATGATTTGTAGAACTTAATCATCACTTAACTTGCATACTAATCTTTTATGATAATTAATGTTTCTTGTTAATTATCAAGATTACGGACGATTTCGATTTATTACTGTCATTCTAATGAATTATCCACAGAGATCCATAATTCAGATCCTCAACCTGAATTATCTATCAGTAATAAACTCTAGGAACAAATGATCAAATATCATCAATAACATAAACTAAGAAATTAAGTCATTAAATATTGACTTCTATGACACAACTCCAACAATCTCCCACTTGACCTAGAGTCAATCAGTAGTGACTTCTAACCACTGAAGAATTTAGACTGATGTCATATATCCATATATATACATGTTTTGAACCTCAAAAGAAATAATACGCTTAAAGCAAGTTACCCATACGTCCATCACGTATGGATGCACAACTGCATCTCGTGTACTGTTCAAGGTAGAGGTTATGTCAGAGTGTTCGTTGTGTTCGCGAACCTATCCAATTTTGTTTGACCCTATACGTATATATACTCCTATATATATGTTCTTGATTATCATCATATGGGATCAAGTGATAATGTCATAGTTCATAGTTTGATCACCAATTTAATATTGGATTCTTCAAGACTAAGCTATGGTTCGAGATGCATATAACCATATTAGCTTAACTGAGAACTTCTTGATCCAAACCATCCTTTTTCATTGTTTCACAAGTTGCTATATATTTTGCTTTGGTGACGGAAACGGTTGTAATATCCCATTTAGAACACTTTCTAAACTTACAACACCACCATTAAGCAAAATACATATAACTCAATTGTGATTATATCAATCTTTCGAAAACTAGCATCAGTGCAACAGGTTACACGATCTTTCTTTCATCCTAAAAGATGGAAAATCATATCATTCTTTCTCACAAAATACTCGAGAATATCTTTGACTATTGTCCAAATATGTCTCTATTGTATCCATTTGATAACCGTTTATCATGTTCCTTTGATACTACACATTGGGGCATGTGCATAAATATGACATATATAATGAAACTCATAGAAGAATGCTTGAACTGTTTCATACACTTCTTCTCGAATTGAGTTGCAATAAACAGAGTCAAACTCAAGTTTTATACCATATGACGTGGTTAAACATTCTTTCTTGGAGTTCACCATAATGTGTTTCAAAAACACTTCGTCATTATATGCACATTAGCTTAAACCTAACATCCATCATAATCTATCTCCATAGATTTTGTTCCCTTAGATTTAGGTGATCTTGTCCAAGTTCTCTATTGAGAAGAACATTCTTCAATGAGATCTTGATAATATTCATTTCCTTAATGTCATTCTCAATTAGTGTCTTGTTATATTGTACAATACAAATAACGCAATCATGCTCCCACTGAATATCTTGTCTATACAAGATGTTTTTGACGAAGTTCAACTCCTTGACTTATTTGTCAAAATGTTTATTCCACTTTTTCACAATACTTACTTTAATTCATTAATGGATACTTGAAGTATGTATATGTTTCTAGCAATACATCAAACATAGTCTTTGGTTTGTATCATATACACAACATCTTCCTTCATTCATTCGAAGAAGGCGGTTTTTGATGTTTTTTTTCATATATCAATATATACGAAATATAGACGTTGCTAGAACGATCTTTATTCACTTATACATAACTACAAGCAATAAGCCGTGCTTAGTATATAGTCAACTCGGTATCGACTTAGACATAGCTACAAGCGCAAAACTGTGCTTTGTACAAAGTCAACTTGCCGACAATGTCAATCTTTCCTTTAAAGATCTAAATGTTCTTGATGGATTGCTCCTTCATGAACATCAACCAAGGTCTATACCTTGTTGTTATGCATAGATTGTATTTAAAGACCGTATGGATTTAAACCATACTTGTGGAATCGGATGCTTCCATCACTTCTTTATTTATTAACGGATTCTCATATGTCAAGTATGAGGATATCGTGAAGCCTATGTACCATTCGGTTAGGCGATTCACTCTCGTTGACCTTTGTAGGATTGATGCTTGAGCATCATGAACTATTTCTACAACAACTTGTAGAATAAGTTTTTGATCCTAATATATCATACGAGTTTCTCAAACATCATCTACAGACGAGATGTTTGAGTACTCTTTAGAAGCGAGCGTGCATATAAACTTTCTTCTTTCACAACTACTTGTAAATGAAGTTCCGCTCAACTCCCACTAAGCACCATATATGGAGTGACAAGTTTCCTATAAGAGTACTTCTTGTGGTGACGTATAAATTCCTTTAATGCTCACTTTGCTCCCACTACTTATTCTTGAGAGAGTTATTCTCCAAGATTACGTCATGATGAGTAATAACTACCTTGTTCTTATCATGTTCGTATAAGTTGTACCTTTCGGTCAGTTTAAGGTATCCTACAAAACATTAAGCGTCCTATTTGGGTTTAAGTTTATCAATCAACAAACTTGAAATAAGTTTCTTAATACCAAATCTTGAGAAATAACGTACTTAGAGATCAAATCTCGTAAGATATCTTTCTCAACGGACTATGATGGAATTTTTATTCAGTGTAAATAATATTGTCCTAAAAAATAAATCTCTAATACGAGTTGAATAAGTCAACTTGATTTATTACCGATCGAACCATATCAAACAATGTTCGATACCTCCATTCTTGGACATATTATTCTAATATAATATTTTCATGGAGCGAGTTGTGAAACGACTTTCATACTCTTTAGATAATATATCAAACCATATGACTTAACTATTTACCATGATCAATCGTAAGACTTTTACTTTTCTTGAATGGTCTTTTAACTTCACTCTTGAACTCTTTTGAACTTGTCAAAAGGATTCATACTTATACCATATCAAATAGATACGTTAATATCTACAATGATCGTTGGTTAAGAAGTAAAGTTTCAATACCTTTCATTGCACAAATACTTATAGGTCTATATACATCAATATGTATAAGTCCTAATCAAGTCATTTGTTCTTAAATCCACTTAGGTCTAAGGTGCTTTTGTCATCAAACAAACATGATTCGCATATATCAACTGATTCGCAATCGAATTGAGTAAAGAGTTCTATCTAATGTAGATTCTCGTAATGCGATTCTCGTTTATGTGTGACTAAGCAGCTATTTCACATTAAAGTAAAAAACTTACGTGAATTCTTACGCATCCTATTTGTCATTCAACACTTGTTTATCTATTTCAAGCAAATTTAATCAAAATGCATGAAATCATATAAACAAATCTATAATAAGAGAACAATATTTATCTTTTACAAAAACATTATCATCCATCATCAAATATGAAGTGGAGATAAGAGTTTTTTGAGATATTAGGAATGAGATATAAAACCTCTAATTTCTAAACAAACTAAAGATAACTCTACGTATTCAATGGTAGTGGTTTAGACGAACAAGCCATTTCTTAAAACGGAGTTTACTTTATTTATTTCAAACTTTTTCTTATTCTTCATTGCTTACACATTTCGTTAAATGCGAGCACATGAACTAGTACCTAATTACTAGAGAATTAGAGATAGCGAGATAATTTGAATGACAAGCACCTTAAGGATTAGAACATTTCTATTTATCATAATCATGGTATTTCGGACAACCTTTCAAATGCTTCCATAAAACGACAAATGAAAACATCTCATACGACACACGGTCTCAAACGAGAGTCTCGAAATCTCAACTCACACCTTAGCAAAGTATTCCTTTAATACTCGACTAATTATCTTTTGCACAAATAAGTGTGCGAAAAGTAACATCATATCCTTCATTACTAAGTAAGAGATTGCATGACAATATCAACGATCCTTGATATTGGAGATCTTAACATCTCTAGTTGACAATTAGTTATTCATATCTTTCGGTTTGTAAGCTAATGGAACATTCATATAAAAGAAGAATCTCTTGGTTAACTCATACTCTATCACTCGATCATAAATGATTGAGTCGATATCTACTTTCTCTAAAAACAACTTCTTAAGTAAGTGGATGAGAGCGTAGGAGTCAAATCTAGTCCGTATAAATTCTCCAATTCAAAAGTCTAGAAATTCCAATTTGGATATAGGCATCCGCTTTATTGAATAGCTTTTCGCTAAAAGTTAATCAATCATTGCGATGCTACGTTCGGGAAGTTGAGGAAAAATTTAGGAATAAGCATGCTCAAATTTCTTTCCACTAAGATCATATCTTAGGAATCAGTATTATTTCTCCAAATAAATACCTTTAGAAACGAGTTTGTTCTTTTCAAAGATTGATCGCAACAAAAATTAACACGTTTAATATCTATAACAATTTCAATTTAATGTCATTTAGTTTATGCAATGTTTTATTTATAACAAATAAAACTCCCACTACATTTATTTAATGTCCCAAATGTAGTTGGTTTTCCAAGATCTCCGTTTTTATCAAGTAGAGCTTGCTATGGCACGTCACCCTACTTAACTAGACAAGGTAGGTTCTCCAACCAATTATATCAAACATATGATTCTTGGTTTGTGAATATCTATATATATTAACAAACTTCGCCCCGATGTCCAAACTCTAGTTGGGTTCATCGATAAGCAATCTCTCTCTATTTGCTCCTAACAAATCATTTTATTTGTACCCCGACTATCGAATTAACAACCATGACGTCCGCTTGGACGGACCGTGCCATGAGAGGGCAATTGACGTGAAGGGGATAGAGAGAAAGAGGGCGGTTGACTTAATCAAATTATGGGACAAACAATTATGTGACTCTTGTTTGGTGGTCGTGTAAATATACACCCATACCTATCCTATGACATTCATAGCATCCACAAACATTCACATAATAATAAGCATCTCAAGCATTGTTATGGGTTTGTATGGCTCCCGCTTGCATTAGCTTCGCCGCATCTCCATGTAGCAAAAACTAATCTAATTGTCCCTCCCACTAATCATATGGATCATATCCTATATAATTAAAGGAACAAAATACATGTGAAAATATCTCTAATTCCCTCCTAGCCCTAGGGGCATGCAAGCCTCACAAGTTACATTAAGAAATTAATCATTATTAATTAATTAACCATGGCACCAAAGGCCTTACATACAATTAATCACATGCATTCACAAAATTACAATATACAAGGCATTGGTTTCTTGAGCCATACTAAACCCACGATCCTTCCTACAAAACAAAGTTAGCACATGTCCCTTTGTTTCTTAATCAACAACAATGAATTAGAGTCTTTGCACATCGCTTGTAGTTCGGTTCTTTCCGCATAAAAGTTTAACCTTTTAAAAAATAAATTTGCTTAAACCATTTGAAAAATCAAATCAACGTTTGAAACAGAAAGGATGAGTATTAAGGAGTATTCTAATTAACTTATTCAACCAACTTGATTAATTAGAAAATACTTTAACTATTTAAAATATTAAATGGGACCCGATAAAATTCAAAATTTTTCGGTCTCCAAAAATTATGAAATAAATCATGCATACTCCCTATTATGAGTACAGCTACCTGTCAAATTTTCAGGGAGAGATCACTTACCATCAGAGAAAGAAAATTAACAAATCGTCAAACTGTGCGCGAAACACCGTTATCTGATTTTCTGTTTTTGTCTAATTTTTTTGGTCTGTAGGATCATCTTCCAAAACGATTTCATGCAAAAACTTTACATAATAATTATACTTTATGTTATTGGTTACCAATCCATCAAAAGAAAACCAACTAGTCTTATTTAAAATCATCAAGATAAATAGAAAACAAGCCACCTGCCCTGTTCTGAAACAGATTGACGACTAATAACTTTTAACTCAGTTGAGGTATCAAACCTTAATGAAATTCTTTGAAACTAATTTTCACAGAATTATAACTTCAATTAGAAACTTTTTATTCAAATACTTTTTCAAAAAAGTTTCTCAATTAGTACAGTTAATCCAAACAATCAATTTGTTGGAAAAACCAGATCTGACAACCGATTCAAATCTCTTGACTTGAATGCCCACATAAAATCCGAAGCATGCTTCAAAATATGCATGTCCAGAAAGAGTATCAAGTCTACAAGATTTTTAGCCAAGAAAAACAGATAGTTATTTTCGAAAAATAAATCCTTCATGTCTAAAACACAGAACTGTGCAGCAGAGTACCAGATATGTGCACCGTTACCGTTTAATTCACCATAAATTCATAACAGCTTAGAAAAAGGTGAAACTAGTGGCAATAGGACCACATCTCATAGATCTACAACCTCCATCCAAAAGAAAATTTTTTTTTTGAAAGCTTTTCTCAGCGAAAATCCAAAACAATCACGAAATCAGAACAGAAATCCAGACAGCAAGCAAGTGCATCACTAATCCATGTGTCAATTAACCATTTCTCATCTAATTATGTGTTAAAATACTTAAGCACAACCTGGCTCTGTTACCACTGTTAAAAAGTGCTCACTTTTCAATTTTAGTTACTAATTAACTTAATTAACCATCAAGCACAAAGGATCTTGCCAAGCAATCAACACATACATGAGAAAATAGAATGAATCGATTACCTCTCGCGGAATCGTATCCGCGAGGCTCGACCAATACATGGGAGTTGATGGCGTGCTCTCCTTCGCCTTCTCCTCCGTCGACGGCCGTCTCGAGTCCACCAAGAAGTTTAATCACCTCTTCTTTCAATTTGTGTTAGCAAGGAAGAGGAGAGCAACTAATTTCCAAGGTTTTCTCTCTTCTACCTTTGTCAATTAACTAGTTTAATTAATGAAGAAGGGAGAAATCTCAACACATGAGCTAGATGAGGTGGAAAAGAGCAAGAAAAAGAGATGAAAATTCTGAAATTTTCTCTCTAATTTTCGTTCTAGGAGAAGAGAGAGAGAAAAGACTATGGTGGCTAGGGTTTCTCTCTCCAAATGACCTCCTTTTATAGACCAACCACTCCACAAACTTTAGGGACATTTTTACTCCTATTAGGGCAGCCACTATATGGGCTATCAAGCCTATTTTGTGGTGTGTTAAATGCCCACTAATTCAATTAATTAATGGACATTTCTCTTGTACTCAAATCGGGCCTTTAATTTACTAATTAAATAAAAGTCCATAAGCTCTATTTAATTCCTATAATTAAATTGTGTTGAACAAAATTAATTATTAACTTATTAATAATTATTTTTAGGATTAGTTAATGTATTAATTTATTTCTATATGATCTCCTTGACTTAATTAATTATAACGGTTTGCAACGGTATATAATTAATTAATCAACTTATCATATTTTCGCAATACACTGCTGCGAATAAATAAATAATGCACTGTGTGATTAAAGTCATATTTGTGTGACTCTTTGAGAATTTATGCTACGTTGGCCATAGAATTAAATCGTTATTTAATTCCAATAATCATAAGCGATATCTAGCAACACGTTATGATTCCCAATTCGCATAAATAATGTACTGCTACAATATCTCAATTCTGCATAAGAAATAAAAGTATCTCCTTGTCTGATTCTTATGTCACATGATATCATCGTATAATCCAAGATAAGAATGTGTCATTCTTGCAGATTATACGTTTCTTGATCTAGAGTTGATTGTACAAGTTGGCCAAACAATCCAACTCCATCAAGGGGCCCAAACAGATATCATCACTCACTAGGTATACTAATGAGGGACATACGGTTTTCTTGATGAACAACTTTTTTCCGCACAATTCAAGAGAACATAAATAAAGTCCGTATAGCAGCCCTTATCAGGAATCAACGGTAGACGATATTTATTGAACCTATCCTCATGTGAAAAAGTTGAACCATCTCAAACTTAGAATCAAACTCATATGAAATAAACAATGACACATAACACAATCCATATGTTTATTTCATTGGGTCATGTCCTGTACTATGTTCTAATAACATACACATATGTAATTAAGTTGATAACACCTTACCTATGATTTGTAGAACTTAATCATCACTTAACTTGCATACTAATCTTTTATGATAATTAATGTTCCTTGTTAATTATCAAGATTACGGACGATTTGGATTTATTACTGTCATTCTAATGAATGATCCACAGAGATCCACAATTCAGATCCTCAACCTGAATGATCTGTCAGTAATAAACTATAGGAACAAATGATCAAATATCATCAATAACATAAACTAAGAAATTAAGTCATTAAATATTGATTTCTAGGACACAACTCCAACATCCATAATGCCAACGACATGCCAATAAACATTTCCCAATATTTACAATTCTTTTAACTCAATTGAAAAGACATTGCCAAGTTTGTCCAATCATTCCATTTCCGATAGATTTTTTTTTTTTTTTTTTAAGGCTCATTTCCGATAATTTTTCAATAAATAGAACTTTATATAAGCTGAAATTTATACATGATTCACATTTATAGATGAAAAATGGAAAATACAGGGGTAGTGTTGAAAGTAGTGAATGAGTTCTGATTTGAGAAGCCTCCTGTAGAAAAATTCTCTTTAATTTTTTAACAGCTGGTTATATCTGCATTTATTTTGTTTATTACTAGGATTACAGATCAATGATTTCATAATTTGAATTTGAACAAAACTATCCCAAATGGCTTACAGATAATTGGACTAAAACAGGTGGAACCCTACAAACACCAATCTTTTGATTGAAAGGAGTCTGGATTTCAACGCTTCTAATTATCATATAATTGGCTTCTTAAGGTAAATAATAATATTAACAAGTTTAGATAAGTATTAGGAAGCTTCGGATGCAGAGGATATGCTATTAATATATGTCAGAGCAAATCCAAATTCCAGGGACCACAGGGCCACTCCATCATTATAAGACCCCATTGCAAAGAGGAGATAAAAATTTAAACAGGCTTTTGACTCTGAGAAGCTCTTTGCTACATGTCTAATGCTCTTATTGTGAGAAAATTTTACAATGGAACCCTTGTATTAGGAAGTATTGGCGAAATTAATTCACTGACAACTCTCAGTCAATCTGTCTTCAGCTTAAATGCCCAGTAGTTATAGTCTTATAGACACCAATGAAATGCTAACAAGAATGTAAAGACAAAATTATCATAGTAATGGTATAGTATGCATACTATTAATTTAGTTTCACGCATCCTCTGAACTCAGTTATGAATTTCTTTTATGGCTAATAGTCTAAGTTTCTCTGTGTACAGAGGTGAATTTATCTTCTTCTGTTTGACTGGATGCGTGAACAATAAAATTTATAAATTGTGGATAGGCCGATAGGATCCCAACAGTTCTATTATTTTTATATTATGCGCTATGGGATTGAAGAAAATTTGAGGAAAAAACGTTTGATGACAACTAAATTGTTATTTATATAATTAACCATTAAGTGTTCGTTTACTATAATCACTTTGTTCCTTTTTTCCTCAGAATCTAAAACATGCATGACTCGTGTAACTTCCAATTCTCCTTTTATTTTCAATGTGCATTAACTTTATTTAATTGCATTTGGATCATCTTGTGATAATACTTAATGTTCAAGATTAAATAACCCTCAATTTCCTAAATTTCTACAATACTTGTCCTAATGAAGGATTCTAAATTTTTTTACTGATTAATTCTGCATAAAATGGATTTCAGAATTTTATAGTTTAGATTTATTATTTTTTGTTTATGAAATAGTACTAGAACAACATTTTGAATTTAAATTTGTATACATACTTTGAATTATTGAACGAAAAGAAATGGAATTAACAAAAGAATATATATGGTAATGTACAATAATATAAACGGATTATATATTAGAATTTTAAAACATCTACAGACAAGACTCTAATAATGACTGAATTATTTTTATTAGTATTGCTTGTCAACCACGATACGGTCAAATGTATACAATTAGGACTATCAACGTAATGTACTATTATTTTGAATTTGCTTGAATTTTTAATCCGGGGGAAAAAATTAAAATTACATTGAAGAAAGGTACTTTTGCAACTTCTGATTTGTCAGGGGTTATTTTAGAATTTTTTTTTTTTTTTTTGTTCCTTTCTCTTAGATGACTTGGCTCTAATGAGCGCTACAGCTAAGTAAAGACAATAGTTAATGGACTTAATGAGACCCCATTTGTGGGCACAACTCTGCACGTAGGACAGTCTTTTGTCTGTCACGTGCAGCTTTCATTTCACCTTTCGAGAAATATAACAGTACATTTTAGTTTAAAGTGCTATTAATATGTTTTTGGTATGCTTAAATTTTTCTCTTGCTCCTCACCTCAGCCATAATGATTTGCAGTTGGGATCTATTATTAATACTAAATGAACTTAAATTTGCTATAATGACTTGGAGTTGGAACTATTAATATTTAACAAATTTTAATTTGTCATTTATCTTGCATGAGCAATCTTTTAAATAAAAAATATAATATTTTAAATATTAATCGAAGAATATAGTAGAATAGAAGAGAAAGTTTAATATGCACCATAGTGCATAGGATTTTCTATGCACCGCAGATTTTTTTCTGGATATTTTGAGAAAAAAGTTCCAGTATCAAACTTTTTTTACAACATATAATATTATAACCAAAATTTTTATTTATATTTAAAAATTTAAACGTCAAAGGCTGAACCGTTACCGCTGATCTAGTTTATTTCATAATAGGCATCCACATAAAATTTTAATTTTTTAAGTTCATTTTTACCCCTCAATTTAGTATAAAATGGACCCTTATGAAATATAACACGGACATAGCCTTTATACAACGAGCAAATTTAATTTAATTATTTTGATTTGGTTATTTGTTACTTCAAATTTTGTATGATAAAATGAAGACGTGAGATTATGTCATTTTGAGTAGGTCGAGACTATTTGACCAGCTTTTTTTCAACATATTGAGCAGCTTTGACTACGGAATTTCTTTCAGCTAGTTCTCTACTTTGCAAAAACTTAGCAATTGAAATATAAAACAAGAAGTCTGTTCTATTTCATTGAGACATATAAAAGATAATCATGTGTATTTCATACTAGTGAATTCCACATAAAAACTAATTAAATATGCCGCATGAAATTTTTTATTTTTGATTATATTTTGATCAACAAAATGGACATTTTACACTCTATTTTACATAATTAGAATTTAGATAGGCAGGATTTTACTCCTACCCAATTTTAAACAGTCCTAAGAGCCTAAATGCCTAATTAGCTTCAGAAAATTTGTCCATGACTTAAAAAGTTCAAATTCAAACTTTTGAAAACTATGTCAATAACCATAGTTTGACAACATAATTACAAATTTTAAAGCATTTATTCTGCTTATTATTATGTCTAAACATAAAATATTTCCCCGCCCCATTGCATTCCACAATAATTATTGTACAATTTTACTTTACAAAAAGAAACTGGAGCACGGATTGTGAGCATAGATTGTAAAGAGCAAGACACCAACCGTGTGATGTAAGCTTTTAGCCTTTAACCAACGAAAATATATAAAACAAAATTGTGAGCCTTTGCCTTTTTCTCCTCTTTGTAGCAACACCAGCAGCCCACTCTCTACTTCTCTGTAATCTGGTGGGAGCGACGCATTATTGGTCTCCTTCTTTCCTTTCATCACTTTTTAGTTTTTATTTCCTTTTCCTCTTCCTTTTGTAAAAGTAAACATAGAACATAACGGTCAACTATGCAGCTGTCTGAGACCACAGTGTATTTGTACACTGTACAGTATATAGTTTGTGTACATGTTCATTGATTCTTATTTGTTGGCGCCGTATTTTCAAATTACACAAAAAGATGTTACTCAATGGTGATTTACTGATTTTAAAGCGTGCTTAAGATTTGAGTTGGCATTCCATTCCATCTACGTACAGAAATTTAGTTGGACATCTTTAAAAAATCTTAAAAAAAAAAAAAAGATCAGCACTTTATTGGCACCAGCCAGCAGAAATAGCTGTTACTGGACAGTTTATTCATTATTCGGAAGTCCCGACATTAATGGTTAAAATTAAATAAAGTAGTCAAATAATTAAGGCAATTAAGGTTATTGCCTTTTCAATGAATAGGTTTGTTCACGAGTAGAATGTGTCTGCAGTTTGGAAACTATGTATCCGTACTAATTAGCAATAAGTTGTCGTGCACAAGTTTTGTAGACATATGTGAGCAATTTTAACTTGTACAGCACAAATTATCAAATCATCATACATGCGTAACATGCCCAAGAAATATACATATCATGAAAATCCTAGAAAATTAACTAATGAATAATCAGATTTAGTGTCGCCTTAATTGTATATAAGTGCAGCACAAAATCTAACGGTAACAGTTTTGATTTTTTTTTTTTTAAATTTATGTAACTTGTTGAGATTTATTCTTTTTCCTTGTATAACATCAAAGATAGTAGATTTAAGTGAAAAATAAAGGGAGATGGTTACGTTGAATTTTCCATATGCTCATATGATATTTTTCTATTTTTTTTTCCAGGCAGGGCGGAGCCTGGATTTAGTCTTCGAAATTGTAAATATAAAAAACATACGACAAAAAAATTTATTATTTTACTATATAGAAGTAAATTTTCTGAATATGAATTGTATCAAATATTCAAATATAAAAAAAATGTTTTTTTTTCTTGAAAAATAATAAACTAAGAGTTTAAAATTAAGAAACGTTTTACTTATAATTTTTTTCTCTTTTTACTTTGCTCTAAGGGAGACAAAAAAAATAATAATTAAACAGGTTTGGACAAATAATAATCTTGACTAGATTATCTTTAAGCTATCTATTGCATTTGAATCTTTTATTATAGGAACAAGATATTATATATTAACTAAATTTAGCATAAAATTGAAAAACTCTTACTTACATTCTAAATTCTTCATCGGCGGAGGGGGCAAGCCCTCCTTTGCCCCTACTGCCTCCCGCCCACTACATTTGACATTTTGATGGCTTTCAGAGTTAAAGTTCATTGGAACATTTAGATCTCTGCTTTCAAATTTAAGTAGCTATATAATAGCTACTTTAGCAATTGTCTCGTATAATACTGGAGCATCTTTATTTTTACAATTTATTTTTTTTATTTTAATTCGTAAAACTTATTGATTGCAATTATTGATCATGATTATTTTTATAAAAATGTTAAACAAGTAAACTTACTATTTAGCAATTATTTTACATATTTTATTTTACCTTTGTAACTGTCATGTCATATCAGTACTTATAATTAATGAAGTGCACATGCGCTTGTATGCTCTTTCAGTGAAAGCAGGAACAGGCAAATTAGCCAGAAAAAAGAAAGAAAGTATAGCAATCACCATAAAATAAAAGGAAAGTATACTGGATGCTTTCATAGCAAAATAGTTTGATTCTCAGGAGGACCCTCATGTTTCATTGATAGGTCCTTGATTGAACCAACAAGCTAGATTCAATAATTCGGAGAAATGTTCGAAAAAGAAAAAAATCGAATCATGAATCATGAATGATTGATCGACTTGAACAAAAGTTGGCAAAAGCACCACTCCATCCGGTCTCAGCTCTCTTCTCGGATTTCTCCTTAGCACGAAATTAAAGATACGAAAAAAGATACGGGACCCGCGTGCCAGAATAGGCAAATGTTAGCGGTGTGCTGAGAGAGAAAGGGACATGTCTCAATTCTCCCACTGTCTCTTTACAATATATTGTTCGTATGTTCTTGCTTTAATGAGAAAACGAATTTATTTATGGATATTTTTCTCCCTTTTGATGGAAATTTTGTATGGATTTTTATATGAATTTATTTATGGATATTTTTCTCCCTTTTGATGGAAATTTTGTATGGATTTTTATATGCTCATGCAACAACAAATATTTCTGGTTGGTCCTTGATATGTCTATGCTGTCTTTCATTTTCCAATTTAATAACTCAAGATCTATATTTCAAACTTTAAAATAAAATTAGACGTTATTTTTGTCACTTCAATTTTATACATGCATAAATAATTTCTTTTTCATTTGAACAAGGAGCTTCTAAATTTTAATGTGATGTGAATAATTGCTATATTTGTTTCTTATGTTCTTAGTTCCTATAAAAGAAAATCAAAATATTATTTTTTTATGTTCGTGTAAAAAAAGAAATATCAATGAAAAACAGAAGTGTAAATTTTAAGTATTTGTTTCATAGATCGTTTATGACTGAAGTGGAGAAGATTTGAAAAACAGAACTCTTAATATTTAATAATTTGAAGTTATTACGACATAAACAAGTGAGATTTTAAAACGCCACCGATTGTTACAGTGAAAAATCTCTCCTTTTTTAACCGAAAGCGTCCCTGCTGCTAAAGTGCTAACTGCTTCCATTAAGCCTAGACCTGTCTCATAAAGTACCGGTAAAAATTCTAACTCTTTCTAAAGCATTCACATTTCTTATCAATTATAATTATAAAGAGAAATGTCATGCTATAATACATAATTTGAATCGCTTTCTTAAAATTTTGCAATATCTAAAAAGTTACATCACGCTACGCGCGTAAATCCAAATTAATCAAACGAATCAAAGTGCGTATATATACTATAATTCCAATATCATTACAAATAACAAAGGAATGTGAAATACTCCCTGAATGCAGCCTCTTTATTTCTATGGTATGGATGTATTTGCAATCTTTTAATTCCACCATTTAGCAACGTCTTAGACGTCAGATCTAACGGCAACAATACAATAGAATAATATATTATGTACCACTTCGAAGCTACATTTTCAAAACCGCTTCAGTTCGGCTTAAATAAGTCATTAATTTTGAAATAAACGAATTTGCAAGTGATGTAAAGTCACTTTTATTAAAGAGAAAACTAAGCATGGCAAAAGTTATGTTAAAAAGGATGTAAAGAATCACGTCTTCGGTGTTTTTATAGAAACTATCAAAAAGATGTACTCAATATTAGAACAAATAAAGAAATAAAATAATATCATGCAATAAAAATATCTAGTTAAATGTTCAAACAATAATAATATAAATAATATTACTTTGTTATGTCAAAGGATATGATCTTTTATCTAAATTTCATTTTGATGACTATTCTAATAAAATAAATAATATTACTTTGTTATTATGATGTTGTTGTGAACTTGTGATTATATAATAATTATAATTGTTATTATTATTATTTCATATTTAAGTGTAACGACGTATTATCATGTGGTAGTGGTATTATCGCTTAACTTGCTCAACTCAATATAAATAAATTATGCTGAACAAACCAAATGGGATCTGGTGCTGCGCGGGACGGTGCAGCGCACCATCCCAACCGTCCGATCTATGATGGGTGTCCCGTGCATAATACCAGATTGATAGGTCCAAAGAAAAGTTAACCGTCCAGATCAGATCGGACGGTTGGGATGGCTGTGCTGCACCGTCCCGCGCTGCACGGGATTTGGACTCTGAATTAATTTATGCTCCTGTCAAACGCCACCTCCGCCGAAGAAAAAAGAACTTTGCTTGATGGGACAATTGACAAATCAACAATAACTACAAGACTACAAGACTAGTTTTCAAATATAAATATACTCAGATCTTTTTTTTTTTTTTTGAAAGACAATATACTCAGATCCTCAAACAAAAAATATATAAATATACCCATGGTCGTACACGTATATCCATCGAAAATAGTCGCATTGTAAAATGCTGCAATTTGAAGGTTTCAGAGTAAACTGACTGTTGAGATTTTGTCTTTGAACAAACCAACGAACACGATGGGGTTTGAAGGATAGGACTTGTCTCTGTTGTTTTTATCTGTTTCCTGCGCTAGTGCCATGGGGCTGATTCGCTTCTCCCGAGGGTTTAATTATATTTGGGTCTCTTTCAGTCAGAAGATTGACACTGACACCAGTTGGTGGCGATGTTATTGGTATTTAGTCGGGCCCCACCAAACCCTGGTTAAAACTGCCAAGAAATTATAGAAAGCAGAAACCATACTTTAATTTTTCTTTTTTATTTGTATGATTATCCATATCATCATTTGGGTGCCATTATAATTGTCAGCTTTTTCTTGGTGGTTTTTGCTGTTTTTTAATTAAAATTGCCCGTCTTGGAAATGAGATATTTATTTCTAAAAAAACCACTTAAAATCGTTGTCAATTTCGGAAAAGTAGATCTCTTCTTGTGGAAAGAGCAACTCTTTTTATCATTGCATTTATCTCATTTATTGTAATAATTCTAAAAAAAGGAGCTCATTTATTGTATCGCTAGTTCACTACCCATCTGTTCCTTGACTTTCAATTTCAAAGGAAGAACGTGATTTTCCTTATAACGAAATTGTTATTAATGTCAAAACGAATATGTCATTTACCCTAATAAGGTTATATTTGAAATATGGAGAGTGATTTTTCCCCGAAATAATTCTTGTCTACTTGTCTTTCAAACAGGGGCGGAACTAGGATTTTAGTATAGGAGGGACGAAATTAGAATTTTAGCATAAGTATATGTCCGTATTTTGTTTTCTCCAAATCAAATGTACATCTAAATTTAATTTACTCGTAAAAATTAAAAGAAAGAGATGTTTTTCTTTGATTAGTTGTATATCATATGCCAAAGTAACTACAAAATTTTAGAAAAGGATCTCATTGGATGAGAAAAAATCTCTTTTGATGGAAAGATTGAATTTATTTTTAATTTAGAGTATGTCAAGATATCATTTCATGCTAAATTTGATCAAATATTCTTATATTGATTAATAAAAATTCAAATCTTAGCGTGTGCTGGACACACTTTCCCCACCCCTAGTTTCACCCCTGCTTTCAAATGGTTTATAACTGTTTAGAAACAACTCTGAACTAGCATTATTCCATTAATTCAATCTCTCTAAATAGCAAATTAAACTCTCTTCCGGCTAGCACTATATCGAATTATACACTGAAGTAATGTTTCAATTGTTTTAAATAACACCGAGTTAGCACTCTTCTTATATGTTTGTCACTCTCCTTGCACTATTTTTAACTGACCAAGTACTATTTCCCCGATTACACAAATGCACCGTAAAAGTTACATATGCCTAATTCGGCATGTATTCCGGTACGTATATTTCTTTACTTTGTGAACTTATTTTAACAACCTGGCTCGCATTAATAACAAATTAACAACAGAAGCATATAGTGAAACAGTCGCAAAAAGGAAAAAAAGAATTTAAATTCATTTTGAATTAAATAGAGAAGTATCCATGGCTTAAAATCAAATTGCATTTTATTTTTAAACTATTTCACACATGCTGAATATGATCGAAAATTTATAATACAAAACACTATTTATCATTTTTAATGAATTAATTTATTTATATTTTTGCTGAAGAAACCCAATTTGAAAAATTTTAACTTATTTTAAAATAGCATAGATACGAGAAAATAGTTATTTTAATTATAATAAAGTCTTAATTTACTTTTTGCATGTACTTAGAATTGTTTGGATTCCTCTAGAGTGACTAAACAATTAAAAAATAAATACTCAATTTTTTTCATCAAAATAGTGATTTCGCGTATTTAAAATTTCATCCTGGACTCATTTACAAATACATGCGCACATGTGTATGTCTAGTATTAGCACAAACAATATTGAAATCTTTACATGACGCAAACAAATATTATTGGTAGATGAGCCGGGAGCAATAAGACCACGTCGTTTATTGGCAGATGCGCCGACGAAATCTCTTATCGAATATTGCCACCTTTCTTTAATTATTAGTGATTTAAAAAATATATAAAAATTCGGCGATTGGTTATTAGTTTATAAAAAATAATTTTTTCGATGTTCGAAGCATTTTGTTAGTGAAGTAAAATTAATGAGAGTAGATAAGTAGATGAAATAATATTGAATTATAATTTTGAAACTAAATTAGCTTCATGACCTATGTCAGCAAGCCAAGTCGCGAGTATATAAAAAGACGCATTAACTTTTTTTTTTCTCAGTTATTTCACATCTTAAATCATTTATGTTAGACGCATTTCAAAATTAAAATAAAATATTAATTTACTCTAATCATATTTTTATTTTAATTACGGTGGCTAAACGTAAAAATTAGGCGAGTGAATCCAAAAAATTCTCATTAAGTAACAACCGAGCAACAAAATGATCAGTGTTGCCATAGATGCGCACGACACGGTGAGGTCCCCCAACTAATTCCAGCCATTTCATCTATCTCACCGTTCCATTACTAACAGACTGAAATCCTCTACTGTCGTAAATGACAGTAGAGGTCTACTGTCCTCATAATTTTATTAATATTTAAAAATTTTAAAAATAAAATGTTAAATCTAAACCGTTGATCTTGTTCAATTTTACGAGCGATGTATTTTCATATAATTTTTATAAATTTTGGAGTTGATTTAATACTAGATCAAGTAGTCAACAAATGAACGAATCTGGTTAGATTAATTCTAATACGTTCATAATTTCGTCACTTAATTAAGTATCAAATCGACTCCAAATTTTATAAAACTTATATGAAAATGCATCGCACGTAAAATTGAACAAGATCAATGGTTTAGATTCAGCATTTAAATTTAAAAATTTCTAAATATAAATAAAATGTATGAAGGGGTAGACATCTACTGTCGTTCATGACAGTAGAGGATTTGAGTTCCATTACTAACGGATACAGAGTAGCCCTCCAATGTATTATCAGACATTATAATTTTTTTTCCTTTTTTATTGGGACCATTCCTGTAGCAACACGACAAAATTCTCACTTGTATATTTTATTCATCAACATTTTTATGACTTCTATTTTCCATCTAATGTTCAAAATTCTCACCTGAAAAATGTTTTATTTTTCCTGCATTTAAATCGAACTATCCAGATTGTGATGCATTTAGTTGATTTTTTATCATTGACCAGTTTTACAATCTCAGTTATTTGTTTTGCTCCTTGAAACTAGGAAAAAAAGATCACAGTTATTACGTCCTTTTTTTCATTAATTAATTCTTAAATAGTTAAACTTCCTCTTTTAAATAGTTCATAACGAAATATACTTTTGAGCTGCTTACATTATAAAGATAAAGAATATTTGAATAACACAAAAGTAATAATCTTAGAGAAGCAAAAATAAATACCATTAAAAAGAGTGCAAATATTATAATTTATTTGTACATTATCTGAAAATAGTAGAATATTGTTTGGCACTCTAGTACTCTATCATCGCACTACATAAAAATCTTCATTTTATGTTTGGCATCGTATTTGAATTGAAAATATGAGTAATACTAGAGTCAAGCGTATTTGACGGATGAGCTCGTCAAACGTGATTAAATCTTAATTCTCGACTTGCAAATGAACAATTTGAATGCTTTTGACATTTTGTCTTCTTCACGATTGAAGTCTCATTGAAGACTAAATTATATATATGTTTTTACAAAACTTTTACTATTTTAATTTTTTTAAAAAAATAATTGGATGATTCAATTTTTTTGACCAATCAATTTTTTAAAAAAACATAAAAAAATAGCAGTTCAGCTCGATCATTTACAACTTAAGATTCTAGACTTAATCGCGTTTGACTAGCACAAATGTTAACCAAACAATCTTTTATCACTCGCCAAGCAATATTACAATCACAACATTATCTCGACGTTGAGTTCTAATAAAATGGTAAAATCGATATATAAGTTTTGATATAGGGGAAAAAAAAAATCATGAAGTTTTGTTTAGAAATAAATTATAAAAAATTATTCCTATGTCAGAAATCATCGAAAATATTTATAGAAATAGTGAAAAACTAGGAAATATTTTTTCTGATAATCTCAAAATAAATATTGTTAATGAATTCAGCGATAAGTTCGACCCTAAATTAAGCTATTGAAGCCGTTTTTTTAATTTTAAAAATCACACAAATACGCATTTGAAATTTTGTATTTATTATTTTTTCTTTGAATAGCCGTACTTTGAAAAGTTAATAACCGTATGGCACGCAGCACAAGAGATGAGGACTGAACAAAAGGCGAGTTTCAGCGGTAACCGCAACGGATAACCTCAACGTTTGATTCACAATTACACGCACCACCGACTCAAAACGAAACCCGTTAACCTCTCTCCAAGTCCGTCAGTCGGGCGTACCGACTCTCATCCAAAACCTTGCTCCCAGGCTTCCAGCCTTCCCCAGTCAATTGACGCCCGTCAAAGCGTCGTCAACCTCTGTCGCTTTCTCTCTTTTGGTGCTCTTCTTCACTCATCCCATCATTCCATTTCCCCCGCCTTTCGTCGTTTCCTCTCTCTCTTTTCTCTTTTTATCTCCCGCTTCTCTTTCTCTCTCGTTTAACCCTTCCCTCTATTTTTAATTCCCACATCCCCACGTCCACTCTCCATTTTCAAATAAACTACTCCGCAAAGCATTAAAAGAGAAGATTCCAACACTCCCCCACACTATTTTTACCTAGATCTCCACCCCCTTCTCTCTCTCTCTCTCTCTCTGACCGCCATGGGTTGCAAGGGGTCAAAGCTCGACGATCAAAAAGCGGTGGCGCTCTGTCGTGGCCGGAGCGACCTCCTCGCCGCCGCTGTGCGCCACCGCTACGCTCTCGCCGATTCCCACGCTGCCATGGCCAACTCTCTTCTCTCCTTCTCTGAGTCGCTACACCAACTCCTCTTCCACACGGGCCCACCTGTCAGTGACTCCCCCACTCTCCCTCTCCCGCCTCACCGCAAACCCGACCCCTCTCCGCCTCCGAATCACCATGTAGACAACAACCCTCGCTCTCATTCCGGGGCGCATTTGCACTTCCGCCCGTCGGATTCTGAAGCCGAATCCGATCACGAGTCCGGTCACTCTTCTGTCGACTCGCCTTTGCATGACCAGCATGAGCCTATCTCTTACCCTTACATGTACCCCATGCCAATGTTTAATGAGAATTATGGCAATTTCCAACCTAATTTTAGTAACGTCAATAATGGTAATACCTTTTTTCATATGCACTACGCGAAGAGCCGACCTCCGCCGGCATCTGTCACTGTACAACACCGGCCGCCTAGTTCAGAAACAGTGTACTCTACATATGGGTACAACAACCCGTATTCGTACGGGTATGATGACACTGGTGGTGGGTTCTTTGGTGGTGCCGGTTATCCAACACACCCGACGGGTTCATCTGGCAATGCAGGACCTGACGCCAGGCCAGGATCATCAGCCCCGGCCTCGCAACCTCCTCCTTCTCCTCCAAGGGTGAATACATGGGATTTTCTAAACCCATTTGAAATTAACTATGACAATTATAGTGCTTATGGGAGAAATTACTATGCTCCTTATACACCGAGTAGGAGCTCAAGAGAGGTCAGAGAGGAGGAAGGAATACCCGACTTGGAAGAAGAAAATTACCATGAAGTTGTGAAAGAAGCATATGGGGATGAAAAGTCTGTCGCCTCAAGCTCAACACAAGACATCGGTCGTGCCAGTACGGGTGACAGATCAAATTTGATTTACCAACAAAGGTATGAGCCTAGAAAAAGTGATGCAGAAGAAGTGGTGCAGGAGATGGTGGATAAGAAGGTGGTGGGTAATGAGGTTAGAAGGTCAAGTGTAGCGCCTCAGAGAAGAGCTGTAGGGGATGTCGGTGATTTGATGGACGAAATTAAAATCCAGTTTCAAAGAGGGTCTGAAGTTGCCGGAGAGCTTGGTGTGTTGCTCGAGGTCGGTAAGAGACGGTTCCAGCCTAGAAGTTCAGTGTACCAAGGTAAACTCAAGTGTTTTATGTTTTTCCTTTTTTTGACCTTTTATTGCTACAAGTTAAACAAATGTTCGGAAATTGATTTCTTTTCTTTTTGGTATCAATATAGTTTCTTCTAGGATGGCATCAGCAATGGCTCCTCTGTCTATATCTAATGTGGGTGACATGTACAATTTGGAAGAGAGTAAGACGGCCAGTTCAAGTGGTAGTCTGTGCTTGACATTGCAGAAGCTTTATATTTGGGAGAAGAAGCTATACAATGAAGTCAAGGTTTGTAGATTCCTTAATTAGATGGTAGCATGCTTTATCTGTTTGAATTTGACCATATAGCCTTTAATCGTGGCTTCTTCCTTTGCAATTTATGGCTGGAGTTTTGTTTGCTTGCCATATTATAGGAGATTAGGTGACAATTTCTTATATTTGATAATTTAAAGAAAGCATTCAAGTGTCTTATGATTACCTGTTAATCTCCTCTAGATTATAATTAATTGAGTCATCAAGTTGTGATGGAAGTTCTGTTTGGAGTTAGTACAGGTGACAGTCTCATAGTAGTTCAAGTGTCACTTGCTACTTAATGCTTGCAAAGAAATACCAAACCCAAAATGGACAAAATTTTCTTGTTCTTTTCCTCCTCCCCCAAAATATAGAAAGGGTGTTGTTTTCATGCTAAGGTCAACATGTTTCATGATTGTTGGACGGCATCAAAGTTCTTTCATACTCACTTGTTTACTTTTACATTATTTCAAGGCTGAAGAGAAGATGCGTCTACTGCTTGCTAAGAACACGAAGAGATTGAAACTTTTAGACGAGAGAGGTGCCGAGACCCACAAAATTGATGCGACTCGAAAGTTGGTACGGAAGTTATCAACTAAGATCCGTATAGCAATCCAGGTGGTCAATTCGGTTTCTCATAAGATAAATAAAGTGCGTGATGAGGAGTTATGTCCGCAACTGAATGCCTTAATTCAGGGGTAAATTTGTCAAATATTTATTTTTCCCTTGTTTTTGCAACACTTCAATTTGAAATTATATAAAATCATCTGATGAATTTACCTCTGTACCAGATTTGCAAAAATGTGGCGAGAAATACTGGAATGCCATGAAATTCAGTGCCAAATAATATCTGAAACAAAGAACCTCGACTCTGCGATTTCTGATAGGAGACTAAGCAGTGATGCTACTATGCAACTCGAAGTAGAGCTAATGAAATGGTCTGTGAACTTCTCGTCTTGGGTCAACACCCAAAAGAGCTTTGTAAAAGCCCTTAATGGATGGCTCTCCATGTGTCTAAACCCAGAAACAGAATTGACCGAGGATGGACCTGCACCATATTCACCAGGCAGAATTGGGGCCCCTCCAATCTTTGTAATTTGCAACATCTGGTCTCAGGCTGTGGAAAAAATTTCTGATGATGAAGTGGTTGGGTCAATGAGGTCACTAGCACTAGATGTGAAGCAGTTGTCAGAGGGACGTATTTTGGATCAGGCCGAACATATGGTTTTGGTCAGGGAGAGAGAGAGGTGGGCCCGAGAAATGGAGAGAAAAATGCATGAGATCAACAAGGAGGTTGATTTGTTAAACAAGAAGCTAGCATTGGTGCCGGGTCAGAATGTGTTGGTACCAGGTGGGTTGGTTCATGAGGGGCACCTGGGGGCTGAGGCAGGGAGCTTCCAAATGGGGCTGAAGCGTCTCCTTGAGTCGCTCAAAGGTTTTGCTGCAAATTCCCTTCAGGTTTATGAGGATTTGCATATGCATGCTGAAAGGGAGGCACGCTCTGGTAGAGAAAATACCAAAGTGCCATGAATGGGAGTTTGACAGGGTTGGTGAGCAGGTTTTCTTCAGTTTTTGTATAGCAATTTTGTTAGATAGTGAGAGAGGTACTCTGGGTCTTCCTTGGCTTGTTCTTCCTTGTTTTTCAGTTAATGTTTTTTCTATCTTCACCAGCGTATGTATAATTGTATGCTTTCCATGGTGGTGTGTGTTTTGAATATAGAAACAAGAGAGACGGGGATTCTAGGGTTGAATGGTGGGTCTCTGGCTTGAAGATCATTTTGGAGCAAAAAATATGACGCCGGTAGAAGGATTTTTGTATAATGTAAATTGTCCAAATATATAATATATGGTTAAAGTACAACTTGAAATAGCTAACGAATGTCTATATATTGTTGGAACTTGGAAAGTATTGTAATTTTGTTAGGTTCTGTTGGATGAAAAGGCCTGTGAGGTTTACCACGATGTAGTGGCCTATATGGATGGCTTCACATCCCTTTTATCTCTTTATTTTTTTTGTTGATATATAAAATTAAATCCGTGGTTCTCTTTAGTTTGCAAAGGTGAGTAGATAATTACTTGTGGTTAAGTACAGTCTGTACAGACTTAGCTATCAAATGTTTCTGGGCTTTTCTTTTAGTGATATGCAAAATGTTTGATCTGAAGGCCCTTCTCAAAATTTTGTGAAGAATTAGTCATTTGTAGCAAACCTATGTCAACAATACACAAGTTCTGGCTCAAAAGGGGCGTCGGTAAAATGATTTTGTTGGTTATGGAAACATATATTACGGTAAAAAGATTGAAATTGTCAAATCACAAGTTTATATCATGGTGCTACTCGGAAGTCGGAACTCGTGACTCTCTACCAAGCCATATATGATTTAAATCGCACGTTGAAAGAGTTTTAAAAGCTGGACAGATACTGTCAAGTGTCAAGCAAGCACGTTGAAAGAGTTGACTTCGACTTTATTAGAAAATAAGGAGGATGGGCTTTACGGGCCGTGAGTTGGTCAAATGTGGCAATGAATAATGGGCTCCGCATGTCAGAATTGAGAAACAGGGAAAGGGATTGCGGTGCGCCTGTCACAGCATTTTTTTTTTTTTTTTGTTTGATGGAAACATTCTCTCAAGCTCAATAATTCAAATTCTGAGGACAACATTCTCAAGGCAGGATCAGTGACAGAGCAGGCTGTGTGGGGATACCTGTGAGAAGAGTGCTGTAGAGGAGGCAATTAAAGTCGTTAGCTGAATTTTAATTTTTTTTTTCCTTATTTATCCTGTTTACTGAATATCATGCCAGACCAAGTTGATTGTTGGAGAAATTCTAAAAATTGCTTGAAATTGTAAAGCACAAGTAGT
Organism: Rhynchospora breviuscula; assembly: GCA_027562975.1. Classification (NCBI taxonomy): domain Eukaryota; kingdom Viridiplantae; phylum Streptophyta; class Magnoliopsida; order Poales; family Cyperaceae; genus Rhynchospora; species Rhynchospora breviuscula. Next base: position 59,406,838 of record CM050398.1, on the reverse strand, counting down.
GATTTCTAATTGAGGACTTGAGGACATAACAAGAGCAAGGGAAAGAAGAGCGCAGTGCTCTCATTTTGCATAAAATAGCTAAAAATTAAAACTTAAATTAACGTGCAGTCACAAAATCACATCAAGGAGGTAAGAGTAGAATAGAACGGGTAGATGTCTACATGATAACCAACCTTCATAAGTTGGTGCGAATAGTTTTGATTCTACAAAACGATTCTCAAACCATTGACGCGCAGAACATGGGAATATAATTACATGGTTGACATATTAAAACTAATTTTTTAAGAACTATTGGTGGAGAAAAGCTGACTTAATGATATCATAGGCAGATAAAAAAATTGCCTCAATCTCTATATCTGACTATAAAGCGAAAATGCAAAATAAATTATTCCATGATTTACATCGAAAATTTAAGAACTTTAAACAAGATAATATGGAGTAAAGGGAAAGAAAAACAAAAGTTTGGTTTGCTTCTGGCCCCTCAAAATGCATTAAGTTATAAAGAAATTCTGTACACTTATTAACACCTGTCCTTCAATCAACACCAGCAATAATCACTCCAGCTGTTAAGGAAAAAAAAGGTAAAATTAGAACAGATAAATCATAAAAAACATAATCATTTCGGTATAAGAAGGCTTTATTTTAATTACTGAGATGATGATTAGGTGGCTTATGCCAAGGGAATCATACCTATTTTCATCCTGTAAATGGTCCCAGCCTCATGTGCTTGGCTCCGGATAAAATGGTGCAGCAAATCATGATAAATATTAAAAATTGCCTCAATGCTACCAACCAAAGTCAAATTCATCTGACTCAGCCTCATCAGGTCGGGCCAGTAAATTATCTCCATCCAGACCTGAACCTTCAGACCTGCTTCTTCCCAGAGGTTCAATTTCACCATAATCCAAATCCCTCCAATCCAACCCATCATCATTTTCCTGAAAATCTCTTGCACTTTTGCTAGGCTTTTTATTTTTGTCACAAATGCACGCAACTGGGTTTTCATGAAACTCACCATGACCCGCTTTCACCTCACCCGGCTCACCCATGAACCCTTTTTGAAATGCACGCACTTTTGATTGAAATGCATCCCATGTCATGCTGGTTCGGTTTGGAAATAGAGATGAAAGCTTTTTTGCATTTGGCCTGATTGTCCTTTTGTGCCCGAAGTACCTCCTGTAATCAAAGCGGGTTTTCGTTCTTAAATTGAACTTATAGGTTTCACAGGAAACATAAGAGTTTGTAGTATGAGAAATAACTATTGGGTATTGCTCAATTTTTGGACACCACTTCTAATGAAAGCAAATGCATTAGTGCCCCTACCAGAACCTCAAAACATCTCATATGCAGATGGGAAATATTGTGCAAACCCACTAGAACATAAGAAATATAACACACATCCCTGAAGAATATAAATTAAATTTGTACCCCTCAAATTAGATTTCGGCATAATTCCTCTTTTAAATAAACGATGCAGATAAATTGGTATTTCTCAAGGAACTAAGGGAAAATAAAAGTATGAGGGTGCGCCGTGAATTTTCAGTTTCAACTGGGTATACATGGTTAGTTGACAATGTGTAGGGGAAAATAGGAAAGTTTCTGTATTAGTTATATAGCTGATACACACTAACACACATTAAACCCTTTTTTTGTTGGTAGGGGGGCGATAACAAAGTAAAGAAGAAGAAGAGATGCATGTACCTCCTTCCAGCCAGCATCCTTGCCATGTTGCCATTATTGTTACTGACAAAAACATCACTCTCATCACAAACAATAAAATCGAGGGCAGCCATGCGGGAGGAGAAAGGCTCAAATGGGGCCAGTTCATCCCTGCTGAGGAGAGCCTCTTTCGAGTGTACGTTTGGAAAGAATGCCTTCAGTGCAGCCAAGGTCGCTTCACCACCATATATCTCTCCTGATGCCACATACAGATGTACTTCATCTCCAAACCCAAGCGCTCTTAGCATCAGTGCCACCTCCTCTGGTGTAAGTGGGCACTTCCCATGCCTTCGCTCTTTGTCTGGGTCATTTACCTATGGAAATAATTTTCAAATAGGCATATTATTTCATATGTAACATTCTCTACATTGAATATGATCCTTTTACAAAATCTGGGAAATAAGTCAATAAATCTGGAATCAGGGCCGGAACCAGGATTGAAGGATAGGGTGGGCCGAGTTGTCGAGGTCTGACTTGCATTGCACCTTAGTAACTTGGGTTTCCAATATTAGAGTAGGTCGGACACTGATAACTGAATTAGTATTGTATTTTTGACATTGTACATTAAATTCTTTTTTTCTCAGTGTAGGCCGGGCCTACGCCCGCCCACCTTATCTCCGCCCCTGTCTGGAATGTACCTAATCTCAAATTCTCAACAGCCTGTTGCGAATATCTAGACCAATATGGGTATGCTGAGATGTACAGCCCTTAGCCATCAGACTCATCCTGATTTGTACCGACTCAAAATCATGAAGAGATTGAATAGCAGAGGGCAGCATAAAATGTGTTGTGCTGGCATGGACAAAGCTTTATTCAGCACAGGAGGTTGAACAGATTGATTTCCTGAGTGTTTCATATCGATCACACTAAAAAGCATTTCAGAGGTGGTTCGTTAAAACTTGAAGACTGAGCATCTGAATACACTGGGCATGTTTTCAATTTTTACTCTTTGAAATGGATTCGTAGTGTTATGTGGCAGTGTCAGAGTTTTTTTTTTTTGTCACACCAACCAAACATTTCAAAATCATTGTACATCCAAATAATTGAAATAAAATTGCAAAATATGATTTACTTTTAAGAGCTGTTGCAAAAAAAAAAAAAAAAATGGCTTACATGTAAAGTTTTCCAGCGTTTGCGGATGGCACCTAGCTCTGTTCTTTCCTTCTCCCCTCCTCCATAATAACATCCGGAGAAAGCCAGCATATCAGGTTCAAATCTATTAATATGTTATAAAATTATTCGAGTGTTGATTTATGTAATTATTTTAGTTGGCATTGCAACACCAACAACTATCTGCATATTACCCCTGAATAATATGGAGCGATTTTTTTAATCTCCTATATGCACCCCTAAATTGCCTGACAATGTCATGTTTCTTTTCATGAATGCACTCATTTTTAGTGGATTTTCAAAAGATTGGCGATGGCTAAGATTACAAGTGAGATAATTTCAAGTTGGTCTGGCCACAGAAGAAACCTTTTCTTTTAATTTGTAGTCATAATGCATGTGCTTCTTAACAACAAATAGACTGTGGAACTTCTAATACATACCTAAGATGAAGTGCAATGAAACGGCTGCTTTTTGACCTCATTCTCTGGACAAGAATGTTACCCATTTGACGAATTTGATCTGTAAACTTTAAAGCATGATAATTTACTCTGCACCGCAGCTTTTGAAGATCTGGTTCCAAATTGTTTGACAGCCTATAATCATACTTTGTCAGCTGTACAACCTGCATTTTTCATTTAAATTTTTAAATTAGCAAATGATTCTCTATGAGAAAGTGGCAAAGTTTAAGAATTCATGCATGCTGTTTTTAAATAAATTTAGAGTTATGGTCTTCAATGTGGGATGAGCTATTTTTAAGTCGTCTGAAATTGATAAATAGAACCTCATACTGATTATGACTGGTAAATAGTTTTTTGTACAGCCCATATGAAAATGTTGACATTTTTTAGCTTATTTTCATTTTTTTTTTTCAGAATGGTATGAGCAATATGTTTATCCAACAAGGAAATGAATGGGCCAAAACCAGGCTTTCCAAATCTCATACTAGTAGTAGGGTTTCACACCACTGGGTAATAGCATCTGTCCTCAGAAGGACCGTCCCAGCATCTTATACTAATATTCAGGGTGGATTCATATTGGGGTAAGACCAGGCATGTGGCCATCCTTAATTGTAAATAACTAAATATGATTAGTAATTGTCTTTCTTTTATTAAGGTTAGGTAAATTCAATTATTAATGTTAAATTTTGCCTAGACTTGAATGTCTAGCACAGAATGTGTAAATATGCTACTTTGGAACTGCATCTTGTCTAGCACAAGATTTGAAATCTATATTGGGGTACTATGCAGAATGTTTAGCATAGTACCCTCAAATTTTGTGTCCATCTTGTCTAGCACTTTGGATTTGCATTTGCTAACATTGCACAATCCTTTTGCCTTTGCAAAATATAGCCAAGGTTTTTCAGGTATCATACCAGGTATAACAGTAGATGCCGTGCCATCTGGTATGTGTATGGTATAGCTGGTACATAGTTACAAATTTCATCATGCAGTACTTACATGTTTTTTCATAAGAGCAGGTAGAACTCGACTCTGGTAGCATTTCGGGGTGCATTTTCTGGGGACACGCATTTTGTATGGAGCACCAACAATTCTTCCACCTTTTTTGGGGACTTCTTTTACGATCATCACATCATATTTCAGTGAAGATATGAACCAGTCTGTGTCAAAAATCTCTGAAAAATTGCTGTTTACGAAGCTTAGTTTAGTACCAAATAATATAAACAGAAAAGAAATAAATGGTCCGAACGAAAATGAACAGAAAAGTTTTTTCCGTTCAAAAGATAGTAATACATAGAAATAGTTCACGCATGATATCCTAATGACTTCAAGACCATAAATATCATACAAGCTTAGGAAATGTCTAAAGTCTAAACTATCCATTTCTAGTAATAGGAATAAATAGGACCCATCTGGAACTCATCATTTTGCGAGGAACACATGATAATTCAATTGAAATGGTATGTGAAAAATAATACAATATACAAGGAAAAGTTTCTGTATAAAGTACGAACCTAGCATCCTTCCAGAAAGATTGTTCATCCAGCTCGGGGATAACAAGGGTTGCATTCAATATTCGTGCAGCCACAACTGCATCTATTATCTGAAAATACAATAAAATGTCACTACCTTTATTATAGCATATCTCGCAGTTAATAATATTTGTAATATCAATAAGATACTACTGCCAACTTCAAAAAAAAAATAAAAATAAAATACTACATAGTGCCACAATCCGGGTTTTAAGCCCATATTTCTTTCATAGCAGACCCTTGACATTATAACTAACTTTGGACAGATAACCCCTCATTTATTAAAATCAGAAAAAGAAAGAATAGACATCTCAACTAAAATTCAAATAAAAGGCGGTTACCAACTTACCATGAATGATTTCAACATATGAATTATAATTAACAAGTATATTTCATAGAAAGTAACTTACCCCTGTCCTTTGCTGATTTAATCCACCACTTGTTGCTATCATTAAATACCTGTTTGGTTCAGCAACTGCCCCCACTCCTGCTCAACCAGGTAAAAAATTTAAGAAAAATGATAGTAAATTGGACATGCAAAATAATTTTTGTCTATTATTTAGAATTTTTAAAATTATTAATCAAATTTACCACAAATACATACTGAAAAATTGCCTACTTGCATTGCTGCACCCGTAAAATTGTTTTGATAAATTCGAGCTCCATAAGTCGGTACTTGGGTTAACACCACCACTCTGATAGTAATAACAAATGAAAATAACAAAATTGGTAACAGAAATATGAAAATAATATAACAATTAACATTAAAAACTATTAATGACGAACCGGAACATGGAATTCTTCTGTGTCAGCAACCACATTTTTCGGATGCTCAGTAGGTTTCAACTGTATAGATATTCAAAAGGACAGAAAAAATGGAGTTACAAAAGTACTTAGATAGAAAGTAACAGGATTTATCATATATGTTCGCACAATTTTCAAAATGTAATTCTCCAATTTCTCAAATGTCAGTGCAGAACTTGCACCATTTCGGAAATAAACCCATGATTTTGTTGTGAACATCTGTGAAGCAAGCTTTCTGTGCTCGTACACTTTTACCCATTCCACTTTTCATTTGCATATGCTTCAAAAGTCGTGCAAAAGGGATTCGTTTGTTACTTGATTTGTTATCCATATGGGGAAACTTAACATAGTTCCTTTTTCTAAAAAGAACAGATTAAAATACCAGAAATTTCCGGTGTTTATCCGGAAAAATATCCAAAAAGACGATGAAGAAAAAAAGAAAAATCATACAAAGAAACGAAACGAAAATTCATGAGAGGTGGCGCCATACCAAGAGATGCGATCGCCTCTGGATGCGCGCGCGATGGAGAAACGAATGCTCCTCCTCCTCAAGCGGAGGCGAGAGAAGGCAATGGAAGAGCACGACCAATAGCATCATCACGGAGGCCCCACAAGCAGCGGTGGTGACTGGCATGGTCGGTAACCAGCACCTCGCCACCCGGTTTCTTCCTCTCCGACGGAGTCCCATGACCGCCACCTGTCGGTTATTAGTTCTCTACGCTACGAGAAGAGAAGGGAAGGAAATGAGAATGATTCCATTGAGGGAAAGGAAGAAAGGGAGTCGAAGAAGAAAAGAAACCGCGACTAGGTATGAATGTCATTTTGTATTTAAAAAAAAAGGGGAGTTATTTATTATTATAAAATAACTAATGACTATTTGTACGTATATGGTTTGGTTTCGGTTTGTTAGAGTTGGTAAGAGGTGGGTGACGAAAAGAGATTAAAGAAATAATAATAAAGAGCGAGAGAGAGAGTCAAGAGGAGCTTGAGAGAGCAGGAAGGAGGAGAGAGCGAATGGGAGAGTGACACGTGGACCAATGATGGAGAGGTTGCTTGCGAAACGTATAAGCTGCTCTGCCTCTTCCTCTCTCGTTGTCCTGTCCATCAGTCCATGTGCTGTGGCCTACTGGCCTGTGGGGTTTTGTGACTTTGGATTAGTATTAATCAGTGTAAAGCCAGCCTTTTCAACTTTTTTAACTTTCCAAGCTACAGGGAATAATTACTTTTTTGGAGGATATTTGTAGGAAGAATTATTATATGGAGCCGGAGCCGCGGAGGTATTTGATATGTATCTCCGTCAGCAGCGGTTTTTAGCCAACACTTGAGTTGCTCCTATTATTGCTACTATTATAATATTACATTTATTTATTTAGGAGAAATAATAATTGCTATTTGCAGTTTTGTCATCGTTTGAAAAAAAAAATGAACACGTAAAATAGACAAGGTAAACATATAGATGATCAAAATGAACACATGCAAAAAAAATAAATTTTGCCGTCCCTTGTTCTGATTTTTATATGCATATTCAACTTATTTTTATTGAACTAATTTTCTTGTATGTGTTCACTTTGATCATTTTTATGTTCACCTTTGTCTATTTTATGTGTTTATTTTGTTCAAATGATGGCAAGCGATGACAAAACTATTGATGACAGTAATCAATTTTCTTTATTTATTACTTAATACAATTTTTTTACACAAAATACTTTTTTTTTAAATTACGTTGGATAACCTTTCGTTGCTTTTTTTTATATGGAAAAAAGATAATTTAAAGTTTAACTACTTAAGGACTAAAACTAATTTTCATATCAAGTTTGACCTCCGACATATTTAACTCTATTTTTCTTTTATCTTGTATGTTGCTCGCAATTGGATACGTATTTTATTTGATATTTAAGTGTATAATTTTCCATAATAAACTAACAATATATACAGTTATGACACATAAAATAGTTGAGAAATAATACAAATTAGAGATATGCCATCAAGTCCATTACTAAATAACAAATTAATTTTTTTCCACTACAAAATAATAAAAAAATAGTGTTATGCCATGGTCAATTCATATGACCATTTTACCCTTATAAATATGCCACAGTAAAATATTAGAATTCGAAATACGCCATCTAAAAAGAAATAATAATTTTTATGACGATATAAATTAATAAAAAATAGTTTTATACCACTACAAAACTCTAGAAATTACTCTTCTTCTATTGATGTGCATTAAAATAGCATCATAAAACTAATTTTGCACAAATTATGATGATAAATGACATATTTGGTTTTGATAGGGTCAAGCCTAATAACATATTGGCCAGACCCACTAATCTTTGAAAAGCCTTAAACTTACGCTCGAGGCTCGACCCATCTAGCCCAAAGTTGCTTTTCTATTCGGATTGTCGTTTGCGCAGGAAAGAGAAAAAGAGAGAGAGGGATTAGCGAGACCCAAGAGCGATTCGCTGGCCATTGACCCTAAGCGTTTTCTGTTGCTCTAACTAACTTTTAGAGTGGAAGATGGAATCCAGGGACGAATGGAAGCACTCGAAGAGCTTGCTGCCAGCCCGAGGACCACGAAAGATGGGAAGTGAACACTCTCGTGGTACCACAATCAAGTGGGTTTCCCCTCCAACGACACCTGACAGGTTGACATCAACATGAGCAACTGATCTACCCATTAACGACGACTATAAATAGTGACCCCCACCACGAGGGAAGGGTTCTATCTCTTTGCATTTTACACATCTCTGTAACTTGTAATCACCATTGATGAAATAAAACTCTCATTTTCTAGATCTAAACTGTTTCCTAGAAGTACATACTAATCCTTTTCTACGATCTCTATATTTCACTAAACCTTCACTCTCGACATATGATCGTCTAAAAACAATCTCCGTACCAAATATAGAAGTATCAAGTTTAATTTACACATAAAAGTTCAAAAATTTGGGCACCAAAATGATTATTTGCTGGTCATTGGGCACATTTGCACTAAATCGTAGTGCTAAAAAATATCTGACTTAAAAACAAAAATAGGTTGACACCGCTGTCTTTTTTTTTTATATTTCTAGGGTTTATTCAAACGAGGGTGATTCGGGGATTGTTTAAAATATTGACGTATTTGAGGATGTCATTTTTACAGTTTATTATGTTTTTAGAGAAAATAATGACATAAAACTAATTTAAACAATTTTATAATGGCATAAATCTAATTTGCAATCTAACAATGGCATATTTCAAATTAATTATTTTTTAGTGGCATAAATTTAATTATTTCTTAGAAAAAATAACCCTAAGTGATAAATAAAAAGTTTTAGCAAGCTTGTTCCTTCTAAAATGAGAGTATTATTTCTCACTTAAGTCTTTAGCAAGCTTTTTCCTTTTTAAAATGGGTTTTGTGATAGATAAAACTCACGTTTCTAATGAATAATTTTCAAAAAAAATAAAAAAAATTTGTTAGAGATATCTTCTTTTTGTTTGAAAAAAGTTTGTTACTGATATCTAGGGGTACAAAGAGGTCGCTACCCTTCATTTCATGAAGGGGATGGTACATTACTACATTTTATATTCCGTTGAGAAGGGCAAGGCCGCACGTTTATAGAAGCAGGTATCTCTGGGGTAAATGGGTAATTGGTAGAGGTGGTAATGAGTTGACCGCCTGCTTATTATTGAGATAATTTATTGAGAGTAACGTCCGGTGCCCCCGTTTGACCCTTTTTTACCATAAAACATTAATGGGGTCGTTTGGATGGGCTAGGAATAGTCTATTTCTAGGAATAACTTCTTTCTAGATATAAATCTCTCTCACAAAGTTATACACTTTCCAACGTTTTATCCCTAAAATCCTTATTCTTTCCTTATTCCCATACGATCAAAACGAGCCCATGGTATTACGTTATCACCGAGATTACTGTTTAATGATAATAATACATTTTTTTAGTAAACACTCTAATCAAATCTCAAGAAAGATTTGTACTAAACTTTAATTTCAAAATATATGCTTACAAGCTTATAAAAATAAACAAATAAAGTGATACTACGTCATCTTTCTGGTGCCAATCAGTAAATAACTTTGTTCGAAATTTAATCCATATTAATATCAATACTTCATCCAATTAATAATATTCTTTATATAATACATTAATCTATTATACACAAATCTTTATGCTTAGTAAACCTGGAACACATCTCTGAATATAAATTTAGATGAATAACAAAATATCACATGATGCGTTTGGATTGCTTGACAATAAAATTAAAATTTAATTATTCGAAATATAAATATTGTTTCTTAGATTATTGCAAATAAGTTTTTTTTTAACTAAGAGTGTTATTTTTAAGTAGTCTTAAATCTAGAATAAATTTCTATTTCTAATGTGTTCATATCATCTTTTAATTCGAATTAAAAATAATCGTGAATAACTTTTTAATCTGGGTTAAAAGATGATCCAAACGCACTAGGAATATAAAGTTATTCCGAATTTGGAGCCGCCAAAAACAATACTCTTAATCTAAAAAAATATATCCTCAACCGTCGAGAAATAATATTTTTTTAATTCGAATAGCTAATTATAATTTTATTCTCAAGCGGTCCATGTTTGGTACAAGATTAAAGGTGGAGTAACTCATTTAATCTACTTTTACTCCTCCAAACATGATTTAAATTTGATGGAGTAGTGTGGAGTAGGGAGGAATAAATTACTCTATCATTTTAGGTGAAGTAAAGTTACTCCGCACGGATCAAGAGATGATTATCATTATTTAGTTACTCTTAGTCTTTTATTCCATATTTACTCTATCTTTTCAAACCAAACATGATATAAAATTAGAGAAGTAAAGTGGATTAACTATTTACTCCTCTACCAAACATGGATAATGAGTAGACCTCCCCTTACAGGTAAATAAACTTAACAAACTTTTGATGAATTTCTCGCCTGCTTGTTTTAAAGATCTAAATTTAACAGACCACGTATTATATTATTGAAATATTTTATATTTCAAATAAATTCCTAAATACAAAATGAGATTTATTGCTAAATTTTTAATCAATTTAGCGTTACAGTCCCAAAACCCATAAGGAGAGTTTATTTAGATATTTAACCAGCTTCTTTTAAATCATATTTATATTTAATACACCAAAGTTAAGAGAAAATTACTCTTTTTCTCTGTATAGATCGGCAAGGTTTATCATTTCTTTTTCAACCATCATCAGCGTATAGGTAGAAAAGAGTACATTTTATTCAAACATATCGGAGAACAAACAAATGCAAATAATTGAATATGCATTTTGGGACAATTATTATTATAAAGAATTTAACCATAAAAATTTTTAATAAGAACCAAGATTTATTTTATTTTTTAATAAGAACCAAGCAATTACCCGTTCTATAAACGTGCAATTCTCTCTTATCCGTTTATAAAACGCGTTAATAGGAATTACCCGTTTTATAAACGGGTAAATAGGCTACTAACGCATTTATAAAGCGGGTAAATAGGCTATTGCGTGGTAAAAAACCCCGTTAACAGAGACGCCTGAAAATCTGCTCTGACTCTTTGGTCAGCGATTTTCTTTTTGTTCGAGTGAAAACCAAGGAGACACAGAGACATTATTGCCTAGGTATTTGAGATTCAGGAATTACTTCCTACAATCAAGACTTGAGCAATCAAGCAATCAAAGGGAGCGCCTCCCTCATCTCACGTGACGAAGTGATCTCTCCCATCACTCTACCTGCGCGAGTCTTCTCCCTCCCCCCCACGTACTGCTCCTCTCTTCTATTTTCCTTCTCCATTTCTTCTCCGAACCCAACTTTCGCCTCACCACGCATCTCACCTCCCTCCCCTCACCGGATCTCTCCCTCTTCACCATGCATCTCGTCTCCCTCCCCTCACTGGATCTCTCCTCTTCACCACGCATCTCGCCTCCCTCCTCATCATGCATCTCATCTCCTTCCCCTCACCGAATCTCTCCTCTTCACCACGCATCTCGCGTCCCTCCCCTCACCGGATCTCTTCCTCCTCCTCCGTCTCCTTAATCGTTCCTCTCCAGTCTCCTTAATTTCTCATCTCGTTCCCCTTCTATTATCTCTTCCGTTGTTTCTCCTTCTCCTTCACCATAGATCTCCCATCACTCTCGCGCACTTCTCCAGATCTGATATAGGAAGAAGGAAGTAGATCGAGAAGGGTGAAAAGAGAAAATACATTTTTAGTTCCGGTTCTGCTATGAGTTGGGAGTAATTCAATGATTATAAGGGAGTACCTAATCAGTTTACATGAACAATTATATATCTTTTGTATGGAGTAAATAATTCTTGGTAAGGGAGTAACTAATAAGATACTAAGGGAGTATGTAAACATAACAATGGAGTATGTAAACAATACAAGAGAGTAACTAATATGTTCAAGGGAGTATTTTAATTTGAATTAGGGAGTATATAAATTTATATGATCACATAGTTGTATATCAGAAGGGAGTATATTATTTATAGCAAGGGAGTATTTACTTTCATCAAGAGAGTACCTAATAAATTTAAATGAACAATTATTTATGTGAGTATGTAAACATTACAAGAGAGTTATTAATATGTTCAAGGGAGTATTTTAATTAGACTCAGGGAGTATATATATATTTTATAAGAGAGTATTTTATAGGATCACATAGTTGTATATCAGAAGGGAGTATTTTATTTATATTAAGAGAGTATTTACTTTTGATAATGGATTATCTTTATAAGGGTGCGAAGATGGAGAGGCATGAGGCGCGTGGGTGAAGGAGAAGTGAGGCACAGAGGAGGAAATAAAGGAGAAATGTGAAGGACAGAGAAGATGGAGAGAGGTGAGGTGCGTGGGTGAGAAGAGGCGCATGAGGGAGAAGGGGTGCGTGGGGGAGAAGGGGCGTAGACAGGGGTCGCGTGGGGGAGAAAGGGCGGAGATAGGGGGCGCGTGGGGAGAAGAGGCAGAGCCAGGGGGTGCGTGGGTGAGAAGGAGGGGGCGCGCATATGAGACGGTGAGAGAGGGTGAGGGAGCCATGGGCGCAGGGTGGGAGAGGGTGAGGGGATGGATGAGAGCGGTTTCCATTTTTGGAAAGGGGTGAAGTGCAGTGTGCTTATCCAAAATGGAGTTTGATTGCGTGATTGCCTTAGAGGCTGATTGCAGTTATCAACCCCGATTTGATTCTATGTGGCGAGGTTTAGTATAATTTGGACTATACCGTTGATAGAGAAAAATTAAGAAATGGAAAAGTAAAAGTAAATTGAGAAATTTTAGTGAAAATAATTTGTACTTTATGAACGAACTTAGGCCATTTTAAACTTTTAATTTATATTTCGGATTTATGATAAAATATTAAATTTAGAAGGTGATTACGTTTATTTTAATGAAAGATTTATTGTCATCAAACTTTATGGTTTTTTAAAATCAAAACGGTAAAAGAATTAATAAATTTTATTAGTTGTGATATATCAATTTTAATACATCCATCTTTGTGATATCTTAACTCATTACAAAACAAATTTCAAATCACGGAGGTATTTGGTTAAAATAAAAATCTTTTATGAATGTTTAAATTATAAAATACAATAATTTTAGTTATAACCAACAAATAGGATGTTGGTACTAATTTTTAATTGTCGTCATTATTTTTTTCATTTAAGGTATTCAATTATGGTTGCTAACAATTTTTACTTCTCATAATTAATATTTTATTTTAAGGAAATGATGTTGCTTTATTCAATTATGGTTGCAAGTTAAAAATAAAGCAAGTGAAATGATGTAATTCCTTGGTTCTTTATTACTCATCATTAATATTTCAACCAAGGAATTGCGTCGAATTATGGTTGCTTTATTATCATTTCACAAATAGGATGTTGCTTTATTCAATTAATGGTTGCTAGTTAGAGCAAGAACAAGCACAAAAAATCTACCTCGTGGGTTGTGAGCACGATGTCGTTTGTTTTCTTTCTCTAGAAAAATTTTATATACGGAAAATAATACATAAACAATTTTAATATGAACAGAGGACGTTAATTTTTTTTTTAAGTATAGTACAGTTCGAGCGGCAATAGAATTGCCGCTATAGCACAACCACCTAGTGGCAATAGCATTGCCGATGGAAGGACTATAGCGGCAATCCCATTGCCGCTGTAAGGTTATTTTGTTTCGGTTATTCCGTGGGTTAGTTATAAATGATGTTTCTAGGCTTTCTTACCACATGTGCTGCCATCTTCACTTTATTTATTTGACTTTATGTATGTTCCCATGTACAATTTCGTGTTTCACTTGAGAAAGATACTTGTGTAAGGATTGTTACATAGAATAAAATAAGACTTCGCCACAAAAGATATGATACAAATCCACACGGGGCTGCTCTTGTTTCTTATTTATTTGTTGTAGATGAATAAGTAAAGACTTTCATGTTGCATGTTGAAAGAAATACTTATAGACACCCGTTACACAAAACAATACTCAAAATGGCCAAAACAATTTCTTGTGATGTACTGTAGATAATATCCCTCAATTTGAAAGCTTTTTTGATGGAAGATTGGCAATGAACCAGACATGAAGACAAAAAAAAGGATAAATATATGTTGAAGCATATTAAATGAAAAAATATACGCCCATCATTCTTCACATTACTCGAATCAATTGCTACCAAAAAACCAAAAAGTATAAATGATTATATTTTTGTTACATATATCTTTCTTGTTCATTGGATGCTCAAAATTAATTTTATTCTTTTTTCTACTAATATATAGCGTACTAGAACAATTCTCTTTAATTTTTTTTTTAAACAAGTGGGTTTTGACCCACCACTTCTCATTAGAAACAATCTACAAGTTTAAACTTGTGTAAGGATTAAACCTTATAATCTTTAGATTATTTATTGGATTTTAGTATTTTAATGGATTGAGAAAAAAAAACCCATTAATTTGTTCTTTGTTAAGCACTATATATAAAACGACTTATTTAAAGTGTGTTCATATTGAAATAATTTGTAGTTTTTTTATATTTTTTAATCGATATTTGAGATTCTTAAATATATAACGCACCAAGTGATATATACATATATTTGGTTTTTTGTATAAGATTTGATAAATGGTGCATTTATAAGTCAATCATAACTATGTTTTTTATTTAAAAATTTTCCATTGATTCGAGAATTATTAAATAATACGAGTGGCATTTAACTGTAGAGTGTATTGCAAACATGTCGTGTCGTGCTGAGTCGTGTCAAACACGCGTGTGTTAGAGCTTGTGTCGTGTCGTGTTGACACGGGTTAATATTTCAACGTGTCGTGTCAAATGAAGGAATTGGTTAACATGACATGCGTTATGACACGACACGTCTAACACGACGTGTAGTGTCGTGTTGACACGACGTGTTAAATGTGTCAAGCCATATTATAATTTATTCACTAAAAATTCATTAAAAATATTTAAATATAATAAATTGTTGAAATTTTATATATTGAAATAAAAAAAATGATTGAATAAAAATATTATTAATCAGAATTATGAAATTTTATAATATAAACTCAATATAATATCATAAATTTCAAATTGAGGGATATTATCTACAGTACATCACAAGAAATTGTTTTGGCCATTTTGAATATTGTTTTGTGTAACGGGTGTCTATAAGTATTTCTTTCAACATGCCACATGAAAGTCTTTACTTATTCATCTACAACAAATAAATAAGAAACAAGAGCAGCCCCATGTGGATTTGTATCATATCTTTTGTGGCGAAGTCTTATTTTATTCTATGTAACAATCCTTACACAAGTATCTTTCTTAAGTGAAACACGAAATTGTACATGGGAACATACATAAAGTCAAATAAATAAAGTGAAGATGGCAGCACATGTGGTAAGAAAGCCTAGAAACATCTGTTAGGAAGTCTAAGTTTTCAAATTTTTTTTTTTGTGCTAATTAACCATTTAATAAGCAATCCAAACGACTTAGACCTCGAAGGATCTAGTCCAAGCATTCACACACAAGAGAGAGAGGTTAGGAAGGCTACCTCTCCTTGTATCGCAACAAGGAGGCTCGAATCCGGCGATGTCGAGGTTGTGCGCACCACCACGCGTGTCTCGGCCTCAAGTCCATCAAGGTATTAACCAAAACCTCGATCTATGCTAGTAGATGAGAGGTTAAGCCTAATCCCTTCCTTCCCTTTGTCTTAATTAACTATTTAATTGGATGGAGGCAAGAGGTGCTCAACACATGAGCTTAAGAGAGCAATGGTGGAGAGGAAAAATTCTGAAATTTTTCCTTTAATTTTCGTCCAAAATATTAGGGAGAGAGAAAAAGGCAAGGTGGCTAGGGTTTTGGCTCCCAAAGTGGTCCTTTTATAGACCAACCACTCTCCCAAAAAGTTGTAACTAATTTACAACTATGCCATCACTAGGGCAGCCATAAAATGGGCCTAAATGGGCTCTATCAATTATTTAATTGGTCCTCTAATTCAATTAATTAGTTGCCCAATTAATTGCTCTCAATTTGGACCTTTAATTTACCATTTAAATATAGGCCCGTTAGCTCAAATTAATTACTTTAATTAATTCATGTTGAACAAATTAATTATCAACACTTTGATAATTATTTAAGGATTAGAATATGCATTAATTTATTTCTATATAATCCGTTTGACTTAATTAATTAATTATGACGGTTCGCAACAGTACATAATTAATCAGTCAACATATCATATTGTTGCATTCCTTAATACAACCAAATAAATAATGCACGCATGGTCAAAACCTATTTGTGTGACCCTTTGAGGATTTATGCTCTGTTGGACATGGAAAATAAATCGCTATTTATTTCCAATAATCATAAGCGGTATCTAGCAACACGTTATGATTCCCAATTCGCATAAATAGTGTACTGCTACAATATTTTAATCCTGCATAAGAAATAATAGTATATCCTTGTTTGATTCTTATGTCACATGATATCATCGTATAATCCAAGATAGGAATGTGTCATTCTTGCAGATTATACGTTTCTTGATCTAGAGATGACTGTATCAGTTGCCAGCAAACAATCCATCTCCATCAAGGGGCCCAAACAGATATCATCGCTCACTAAGTAAATTAATGAGGGACATACGATTTTCTTGATGAACAACTTTTCCCCGCACATTTCAAGAGAACATAAATAAAGTCCGTATAGCAGCCCTTATCAGGAATCAACGGTAGACGATATTTATTGAACCTATCCTCATGTGGAAAAGTTGAACCATCTCAAACTTAGAATCAAACTCAAATGAAATAAATAATGACACATAACACAATCCATATATTTATTTCATTGGGTCGTGTCCTGTACTATGTTCCATAACATACACATATGCAATTAAGTTGGCAACTCCTTACCTATGATTTGTAGAACTTAATCATCACTTAACTTGCATACTAATCTTATCCGATAATTAATATTCCTTGTTAATTATCAAGATTACGGACCTTTTAGATTTATTATTGTCATTTATTATAAATGAAACACAGAGATCTACAATTCAGATCCTCAACCTGAATGATCTGTCAATAAATAAATCAAGGAATAAATGATCAAATATCATCAATAACATAAACCATAGAAGTAGCCATATAATGATTGACTTCTAGGACATAACTCTAACAACATCATTTGTAACTAACCCACGGAATAACCGAAACAAAATAACCTTACAGCGGCAATTGGATTGCCGCTATAGCCCTTCCATTGGCAATGCTATTGCCGCTAGGTGGTTGTGCTATAGCGGCAATTCTATTGCCGCTCGAATTGTGCTATACTTTAAAAAAATTAACGTCCTCTGTTAATATTAAAATTATTTATGTATTATTTTCCGTATATAAAATTTTTCCTCTTTCTCTCTACCAATATTATTATATTATATAATTATATGGTATCATGTGGTGTTAGAAACACAACGAATTGACTCAGTTAGAAACATATAAACAATACCGATCTCTCTATTAACGCGGTTTATAACTGCGCAATTAGTCTATTAATGTAATTTATAAACGCTATTCCCAATAGCGCGTTTTATAACCGGGTTATTAGGTGAGAGGATATAACGCGGTTATAAAACAGGTAATTACTTGGTTCTTATTAAAATAAAAAAATAAATCTTTGTTCCTATTAAAATTTTTTATGGTTAAATTCTTTATAATAATAATTTCGGTGCATTTTGTCTTGGGTTTGCTCAATACAACATAGTAGTGTCACATGGTTCCTCAGGCCAAACTTAATATACCCTACATGAACTTTCTTTCCGCCTAAGGCCAATTTCAAATGGGCAAAAAAAAAAAAAAAATCTACGATGACGAACGAAATCCTGTTTCATTATGTTTTCATCTTTGTAATAATTTTCTGTGTGTTTTTTTTAAGAGAAACTTGGAAGAGACTGCTAACTTCCAAGGATTCTAGTATCAATTAAATGTTCATGAATTTTATAATTTGCAATTTATTACAACTCCCGACATAAAAAAAAAATGCAACCCGCTGCCCCAAATGGTCTATTACGGGATAATTAATCTGAACCATTTATAATTATCTGATGAATATCGGACGGTTCAGCTTCTCTAATGCCGAACAGCATCGGAACAGACATGATTGCAATCTGAGGATTTGATCTATGACAAACAATAATAGACAGCCATAAAACGAATCGGCGAGTACTCTAGATGAGGTGTAATTATCTCCTTTTTCGTACTCTTTTTAAATAAATTATAATATTGAATTATGTTTAATACGTAAACTACGACGTGTGCATGCAAGTCTCTTTCGCATTTTTTCGTGTTTGCTTTTAGGTGAGAAATTAAAGTGAGTTTGTTGCTTTTCTATTATTATTGGCGTAGAGGCATGTCGTCGTCCAAATTATTAGGATTCATAAACTTTAGTTAGCAATTGGCTGCATTATTCATAATGATGTGTTGAATCGGGCATAACAACTATTTACCATTAATTTAATTTTTGTGTTGTCAATAAATATTTCACATCTATAGTAAAAGTAAATTATTTGAGAAAATGCTAGAATGAAGAGTAAAATCAAGTGAGTATTTCCATAGGAACAAAATATAATAATTTCTAGAAATTTGAACTATGTGACGTGTCATAATATACAATTTTTAAAAAGTAGGAGAAGTAATAAGGAGTTTAGGACGCATATATGTGCGACAAAACAAGTGAAAGGTACTTAAAAAAGAAAAAAAAAATGGAAGATGCATGGGAACTAATTAAAATCATTGAAGATAGTATTGTATATAAAAGTTGACATGAAAAGGAAAGAATAACAACTTCTACGGCTTTATTCCAGGCATCTCTCTTTCCACGTTTTTTCATCATCTCAATTTGGTTTTCATCAACTTTTATAATAAAGATTATCTGTATCATTTTAGAATATTTGCACATGCTCTCTGGAGCATCGTTCCCTACTTGCCATGGAAAATGTAAACAAAAAGAAGCGAAAGAAAGAAAATAGGAAATAGATATCACACATGCAATTTTATTTAAAATTGACCGCAAAAAATAAAGTAAAAGATGAAGATGTTTTTATTGAGAAGGGTTCAGTTGCCCAACTATACAGAAGATTTTTTGCAGTTTTGTTAATCTAAATAAAACCTGTTTGATATGATCTATACTAATTTCTAATCACAGAAAAAAAATCAATCTTGTTTTAATTAGCATATTAAAAGCTTACAAAAAAAAAATATTGACGTGGATAATTTATCAACACTAAATTATCAAAGTTTCGGAACTATTGCTTCTAAATTTTTCTAAAACAAAACATATTAAAAGTATAAAAATAAAGATATTTCAATGTTCAGTTTTAAAAGTATATTTCTCTTTCATGTCACTATAATAATTTGATTTCCATGTCAATAAAAGTATCCGGATTCCGGAGAAGATTTCCTAAGAGTAGTATCCGGAGTGGATTTTAATTAATTTTACATATAATTTTGGATTGATGTACCTATTCGTACAAAATTTTGACTTTTCATGGCACTAAGTATATTTTAATGAGATCTTTTTTTTTTTTTCCTTCCTGAGGTCCTCTCTCAAAACCATTCAGCGGAAGTGAGTGCGGAACTGATCAATAGTTTATAGGCATTTTATATGCAACTGTACCCGTAAGTACTTCTATATTATATTAACTTTTGCTAGCAAAATAGTGAACATCCTAAAGTCTTAGCCTGGATCCTGCTCTGGCCAAGTCCTTCCGACACAAAGGATCAGCTCGGCCTCTCTTAAGGCTTCAGAAGGGTCATGATCTAGAGAGGTCAAACTTAGAAAGGATCATCCCACAATCTCAGTTGAAAAGAGACCTATAGACCATATTTTAGAGGGTTATGGCCTAAAAGGACCAAAATCAAGAGATGTCAGGCTTAGCAAAGACCAAGACGTAAAGAGACTGAACTTATGAAAGAGTAAAGCAATCTCGTCAATTGAAGTGTTAGACCCTATCTAATCCGATCTGGCCAAAACTAACCATTTTCAAATAATATTAAAATTCTTTGTCACGATGATGCTAAGCCAAGTTAATATATTTCTCAACTTCTACTTTACATTATTTCATACATTTTGTAATTTTTAATTATTTTAATTCATTAAATATAAAAAAGACTAATTTTTTAACTTTGCCTATGTTGTTAATAACATAACCAGTTCTAAACCCAAATTGAATGAGAAAAATTAAATTAACGAAGAAAAATAAAAAATATTTCATTTAATAAAAAATAAATTTGTGCAATTTATATTTAAATAATTTATAGCATTTCTATTTTTTTATAAATAAAAATATGCATATTTTAAACATAGTTGAAATAAAATTTTTAAGAAAAATATTATTTGTTCATCGGGCTTCAAGTCTTTTAGGTCTTTCAAGTCTGACCTCTCGAAACTCGGAGGGTCTAGAAGGGTCAGGTTTGAAAAGAGTCGGGGTTAATTTTCATATTTAAACCCTTCTAAGCATTGGACGGATAAAAAAAAAAAATTAAGCTTGAGCACAAAACTGGACCAAACAGAAAGAGAAGGGAAATTAGAGGTCCAATCCAGGCACAATAAAAAAAAATTAGCCTAGGCACACGCTAAAAATACACAACTGGACCTTAATTTTCAGAGAACATATCTAGGCAAGTGCCTGGAGTTGCCTCTACTTGGCTCTATCCCTGCTTCTAAGTTCGGCCCTTTCAAAAAATTTCCTAAGTTCGGTCCGATCCGGCCCTTGAGTAGGCCCTTTTAGACTCGATCTCCTGAGAGTCCGGTCTGGCTTTTGAAGGCGTTCACTTGATGAACTAATTCAGTTTGTGACATAATAATTTTTGTAACTTTGTCCACCAGAAGAACTTTAACAATCACCACAAATTTATGTCTTAATAAAGACAATGAATTAAACATTTTGTATTGCGTTGTATTGCTTCATAGTGATTCATATGCAACCTGCATGGACATGGAGATGCAGAATGCAGATGCAACATAGAGTATCGTAGTAAAATACTAAAGAAAACATGTCGGTTGGCAGTATTATTATTTTGGCGAGTAAAACAGGAACATTGAAGATTCCGATTTGAGATCTGAGATGTGATAGTGAACAAAAGTACTGTGTTATTAATTAGTTAATTAGCGAATCGAGGAGTATATTTTGGATATGCAACTTCGCTGTCGTTTGCTTGCCGATTAAACAATCAAATGCTTTTTAATGGTTACATATTTACATGTGTTGTCTTTTGCTTCAGATATAGTTCAACAGACTTCGTCTTTCAAACGAACAATAACTATATATACACAATTATCAATATAACAAAATCAATATTAGATTTGTATATATTTGACCATTTTGTCGATCGATGAGCTCGCCATGCATATGGCAGGCTTCATTCCCGAATACTGCTAGTGTATGAGTATCATAAAATTATTTCTCCAAGACCAATATAAAATTGTTGCTTATGTATTTAATTGCTGCTATTAAATTTATAGGCACACACGGAGTACTGATGACTCCGCAAATTCAATACAATTTATACTAAGAAAAAGTTAAGTTATGAGTGCTACTTAATTTAGGTACAATTTGGTTGAACTATTTTTAATTAGAATCAAAATTGTTATATTTTG
This sequence comes from Rhynchospora breviuscula, assembly GCA_027562975.1. Lineage (NCBI taxonomy): Eukaryota > Viridiplantae > Streptophyta > Magnoliopsida > Poales > Cyperaceae > Rhynchospora > Rhynchospora breviuscula. The sequence continues at coordinate 59,385,099 of CM050398.1, read as the reverse complement.
TCTACCTACTAGAACTTTCTTCAATATGCATCGTGCACACGACTCTTATGTGCCATAAAAAAAAATGTTAACCGTATACAGATTTAAACATTGCATTGGCAACATCTTTATTTATATACAGTCCACTATAAATATTCACCTTTATGCATGGTCAACTTTTATTTTGCATTAGAAATGAATATGTACATCATTTAAACTGGCCAGACATAAAAATTGAAATAATAAAGGTGTATATCGTTCAATGTTTTAGTGCATCAAAAACCACGACAGCACAAGGAGCCAGTGGCCTCCCCTAAATTTTGAATTATAATTTATTGTTAAGGTTAATATTAACATAAACATTAATAAAAATTTACATAATAGCCCCCATAAAAATAAAAATTGCATTTTGCCCCTAAGCCCCCCACCCCCCCCCCCCCAAAAAAAAAAAACTTTCTGGTTCTTGCCCTGCACCGAATGATATTTGCACAATGTTCTCATGGAAGTATAAAGTCTTTGCATTAAGATTTTCTATAGTTTGACAATAATACAATAGAACACAGACTAAATTCGAAATATGCAATGGCCTATCATAAAAATGTGGAATGCTTTTTATCACCAAAAGTTTGCTTGTACAAAAATTTGATTAAGTAGAGGCTCGTGAGACTGGTTTTTTATTTAATAAATTACAAAACATTTTAAATAATTATCTCGAATAATATTAAATAAAAATTGAAATCTAAATATATAGGTCATATTATGAAATACCAGCACGAAAAGAGTGCATGATAGTAATTTTGATATTTTCTAATTAAAAAAGATGTACTGAAGAAAATTGTTTTTCCAAACCTAAAAATTAAGGATATTTTTTATAAAGAAAAATGTGAGCTGTGCATAGAAAATTCAGGCTTTGGGGCTTCGTGGCTTCGTTTTAGCGCGGGACCCTTTTAAAACAACTAACATGTTATACGAGTCCGTCGTATGTACGGAGACGTCTAATCACGGAAATACCAACCCAAATATTTTGTTTAGTAACTAAAAGTCCAGTTAAAGGTGTATGGCTGATTTATTCCCTAGCATTGATAGGTAATTAATTTGCATAGCCTGCCAACATCTTATTCAAACTCCGGAAGGGCTTGTTTAGTTAATTTTGTATTGAAAAGGAAAACACGTCCCACCATAATATATTTTTTCATATTAGGGACAACGATATGTCATAATGAAAAATAGACAAACCCGTATACTACAAATATTTTGGAGCCTTCCTCTCTTTCCCTAAAAAGGACGAGCAAAAAGAAAGATATCCAACACGCTTTTTGATGCGGGCAGGCATTCTCTTGCTCTCAACGAGTAACAAGTCAAATGTGACCTTCGAACTCATTTATGATTTATCTAATTTTTGCCTATTATCTTTTCAAATATTTCTTCCACCTTCACAAAAACTGAAATTTTCAATATTATAGGAAATTAGGAATCGACAATGAATAAGACAAGACAAAACGCCAAGTAACGACAACGTCCCGCTATTTTCAAATCATTTTTTTCTGAGTGCAGATTCGAAAACTCATTCTTTTTTTTTTTTTTTGAAAGAAAAGGCTGTGTATTTTGTCACTACAGCAATCAATTTACGAGAAGGTTTCCTCAAAAAAATTGCGACAATATATAATTGTGGTTATCTGATGTGTTTTTCAATTTTACTACGTTAGAAACTTTATATCGTCTCTTTCAATATTGGATCAATTTAGTTTATACCATTGCAAAAGTTTAAAATTTCAAATATATCATCACCAAACAACTAATTTTTTAGAGGTAGACTAAAATTAGCGCTACTGATGGATGAGGCAATCAGTTGTGATTATATAATTTCTGAGGTTTTAACGACCAATTCGAACCGTTCAATATGTTCTCCATGTTGAAATCTCATTACAACACAAATTTACATGTTTTTAAAATTATTTAGTATATATTTTCGATATTTAGAAAATTCTTAATCTAAATAATTTTTTACCCTGTTATTACAACGCACTACATCAAAAAAGAGCTTTAGTACCGCCCCATTAATACCCGTTTTTAATAAAACCGGTATAAAAAATAGTCAGTGGCAATTTCGTAATTGTTAGGGATTATCTTTAGTACCGGTTTTTTAGAAAAACCGGTGCTAAAATGTTGGCAAAAAAAAAAAAACGGTTTATCTTTAGTACCGGTTTTTTAGAAAAATCGGTACTAAAGATACTATTTTTAGTACCGGTTTTTAATAAAAAACCGGTACTAAAGATAGACAGAATTTTTTTTTTTTAAAAACCCTTTAGCACCGGTTTTTTTATTAAAAACCGATACTAAAAATAGTATCTTTAGTACCGGTTTTTCTAAAAAACCGGTACTAAAGATTAATTCAAAATTTTTTTTTTGTTTCTGCCGCCAAAACCCTTAACTCAACTTATATCTTTGCACGAAATTTTCTAAGTACTCCTCCTCTACACTGCCTCTTCCTCTTCTCTTCTAAAACCTAAGCGCCTCTCCCTCTCCACTGCCTCTCCTTCTTCTCTCGACTACCTCACCGTCTCCATTGCCTCTCCCTCTACACTGCGCACGCCTCTCCCTCTTCTCTCGACTGCCTCTCCACCTCCATTGCTTCTCCCTCTCTACTGCGTCACCTCTCCTCTCACTTCTCTCTCTCTATTGCTGCCTCTACTCCTCTCACCTCAATCTGCTCTCACTGCCGCCTCTACTCCTCACTGCTATCACTGCTCATTTGTGTAAGGCACGTCGATCTCCCTCTCATTTGTGTTAATTTGTGTTAATTGTCTAGGATTTGTATTAAACCGAAATAAATCATAAAACTTAATTAGGATTTCTATTGATTTGTGTTGATTAAATTCGATATGTATTATTGTATGTGATGCGTATATATACCGACTGGTATATCGGTATTAATTGATGGCTAGCAAAAAAGGGCGCTAGCCCCAGAAACAAATTTTTTTTTTTTTATAATGATCTTTAGTACCGGTTTTTAACAAAAAAACCGGTACTAAAGATAGTAAATATTAAAAAAAAAGTGGAGATCTTTAGTACCGGTTTTTAACTAAAAACCGGTACTAAAGATGATATCTTTAGTACCGGTTTTTAGTTAAAAACCGGTACTAAAGGTCTCCGCCTTTTTTGCCGCGATTTCCAGTGCGTTTTTAACACCGGCTTTTAGTACCGGTTTTTAATTATCTTTAGCACCCCCTATTATTAGTACCACTTGACAACCGGTACTAATAATGTATATTTAACCGGTACTAATAACAAAAAATGGCGTAGTGACGATTTTTAAATACGACATGAATTTTTTGAACCTGATTATATAATTTTTATCCTTTGCATTTGTGAAACGGAATGTATTAACTTTTTTAAAAAGAGTATACATGACTTTATAAAATTGGACGTAAATTTGTACATTTCCCTTCTAAATTGAAGTGGATTTCCTTCTAGGATAATTTAAGAATTTTCTCATTTTCCTAAAAAATTAATGTATTCAATAATAAAAATTTCCGAATAATCAGACCCAAAAATAGTAGAAGTTTCAAAGGAGTCCTCATTATGCACAATTAGATACAACAATTTACCATTCAGTCGTTAGTTCGTTACATATGATCGTTATCATTATGCACAATTAGATACAACAATTTACCATTCAGTCGTTAGTTCGTTACATATGATCGTTATCATTCAGTCAACATTCACTGATTCAGTGCCTCAGTGGTCTAGAATCTTAATTTTTCATCTTCTTTTTTCTTTTGGGGACACCTTGCATTAGCAGTAACAGACATACAGTGGTGGTTGCTTGGGCAGTAAGATCAGATTCAGGATTGCCAAACCTCTGACGCTTCTCATTAGGGGACCGCTCTTAATCCATAACTTCAATTAAATAAATTGAAGCGCTATCAAATTAAACAGGTTCAGGATACTCTTGGACTTGGAGCAACCGAGTGCGGGACCTCGCTTGGGCTGTGAAAGATGATTAAAAACGGAGGATTGCTAAAGTTCACTGTAATGTGCGGATATCCATACAATGCAATTTTTTTTTAAAAAAAAAAATTGTATTTCAAACGACCCAATAAGAATATTTCAGTGCGAGCTTCATATTTGAAATCAAATTATGTATTTATATATTAAAAAACTTTTTATATTTTTTTAGATTTTTAGTTTAATGTTGTTATTGAACGATTGATTCATAATTTTTAGATCAATCGTTTTTTAAAAAATATAAAAAATAGTAAACAATTTAAAATACATAAAATTTAGTTTTCAATAAGATATCGATATATAAATATCGCGTTGAACAATACGTAATCATTTAAAATATAAAATTCGAAAATGGACGCGTTGTATAGAACACATCTGTACATTATAGTGTATTTTAGCAATCTTTATTAAAACCATTCCGACATCGGAGAGAAATTTTAAGTAAAGACAAGTGCCGAAATGTACTATACATATAGAACAGTGACATACAGTAAAATTATCTTCAATATATAATCTAGCTGGCGGATATTATAATTAATGACAAAATCAGCCATATGCCCTCCAAATCTTCTCTAATTATCCATATATCATTCTATTCTTTAATATTAGTCATATACCCCTCAAATCATAGTTACTATTGCCATTTACCCTTTTGGCTAATTTAAATAATATAATAAGTTTGAAAATCTAATTTATAAAATTTAAGACTGAAATGTCCCTAACCTTTCCTTCCCTTCTTTCCCTTCTGATTGATTCATCTTCCTGTCTAAATTTAGAATCGTATCAGATATGAAAAATTACAAATACCGTATGGAAAGAAATAAAGTCCAAATCAATAGTTAGAAATTAAAGGCTCATGGATCCGTATCAGATATGAAAAATTTACGCCACGATTTGTAGGATCATGGAACAAGCATCAAATGATGACTATTTTTCATCATTAGTCATTCACCAATATGATTTTCAAAATGAAATTCCGTTGCCTCATCAGAAATTAAAGGCATTAAGAAAACGAATAATGCACGATGGTTCAAGGTAAATACAAATCTATTCTCCTTCTTTTAGAAATGGGAAAGAAGGGGAAGGGGCATTTCAGTCTTAAATTTTATAAATTAGATTTTCAGAATTATTATATTATTTAAATTAGTCAAAAGGGTAAATGGCAATAGTAACCAAGATTTGAGGGGTATATAACTAATATTAAAGAATAGAAGGGTATATGGCTAATTAGAAAAGATTTAGAGGGCATATGGCTGATTTTGCCATAATTAATTCAGGACCTTTTCATGTCTCTAATTTAGTAATTTCTCTTTATTATGATCAACAATCAACATGCACACGCCAGCTATTTGACAACAAAATCTCAACCGAACAAGATTTGGTTCTACTTCCATGAAAATAACGGCTCAATGTATTTATACATAGCTATCCTATCAGCCTATGACACCTTCGGTTATGACAAGTCAAGATAGTTGCATCATACCATAAGCTAGAGTGGGGAGCGGAGAACCTAGCTAGCTAGCTCAAAGAAATGCATCGTCTTTCCTGGAATCTATGGATTTTATTGCAAAAAAAAAAAAAAAAGAATGAAAAATGAGCGGCTGGATTACAAGTGAGATGAATAGTCTGGAGATGTGAAGCGTTAGGATTGAATGTCAATCCAAGATGGACGGAGAGGATTGACATTTGGTTGCATCTTAACATAGTAACATGTACGTCCCTACAATTCTAAAAAATAATTTTATCTGCTCTAGCAATGACTTTAGTATTATAATTTTTCAAACACTTTCAAATTATATTTATCCATGTAATTTATTTGCAATTTTATTTATTTTACATCTCTGCAATAGGTCATAGAAATCGATTGCAGATACCAATAGGTCATAGAAATAATTGAACTTGTTAAATCTATAATTATCTTTGCAATAGTTTTTGAAATTTCCATAACAATATTTACAATATATAATTTAATGCATGCTTGCGGCTGGTCCTCATTTTAAAAATAAGATTCTAATACCTATTGTTGCATACAAATTTTCGCAATAATATGTTTAAATCAATAATTGCATGCGGCAATAACAATGCGTAATCAATGTTTTAAAAACCAGACCGGACCGGCCGGTTCGACCGGTTCAACTGCGAACCGGACCCTAGTGCGGTCCAATCTGAACCGGTTTTTTGGCTGTTAGCGAACCACAACGAACCGGATGGTCCGGTCCGTTTTTGTGCAGAACCGGCGAACCGAACTGGACGGTTCTAGTGTTTTTAATCGTTTTTTTTTTTGGCATGTAGTAGAAATAATTTCCAAAAACTGTGGCTAGCAAGGTTCGAACTTGGGTATTTAAGCATTGAAGGCAAGCACTTAACCACTGGACCAGAATGGTTCTTGTGTTGATTTCATGTTTTTATTATTTAAATATCATATCAATATAATGACATAATCCGGTTCTCTCCACCGATCGAACCAGTTGAACCATCGAACCAACAACATTGTCGGTTCGATGGCCGGTCCGGTTTTTAAAACATTGTGCGTAATTATAATAGAGAAGGATTTTAGTGACACACTTTTTAAGGTATACCACAAATTTCATGCTTCACTTTTTTATTTTGTATTTTAAATTTTAAAATTGAAACTTCTGATCCACACTGTTGATCTTGTTCATATTAATGACAGATGAGTTGTCATAAAATTTTATAATTTCGGAGTCCATTTGATATGCTCCATATGTCGACAAATGAACATGTTAGAATTAATTAATCTATCTAAGTTAATTAGATTCGTTCATTTTCGACCTATGAATTAAGTATCAAATAGACTACAAAAATTATAAAATTTTAGAACGATGAATCCATCGTTAATATGAACAAGATCAAATGTTCTGATTGGAGGTTTCAATTTTAAAATTTAAAATAAAAAAGTGTGAACCGTCCTCATTATAATATGTTTTTTGTCGTTTATGCAACCACAAAGACCAGCCACATTAAATTATATACAGCTTTGACTACATTCAATCAACATGCATTTGTGAAATTTTTGTATCGAGATACTTATATAACACCTTTTAAACAAGAAACAGATGACAGACAGGTAAGAAACTTTTCAAAGTCATGCTGAAACAAAGTAAACGTCAGAATGTACTAGAATTCCATGCTTTGAATTATATGTGTACATCTATATCACTATTCAAATCCTATCAAAATTCGATTTTGAATTATATAGGCACATACTATTCAAATTGATCAATTTGATCGAAACGAACTCATTATATAGATCTAAACCACGGTTAGAAGACCTTTAATCAGAGTGGAGCATGGGAGAAGTAGGGTTTGATAAATTATGTCACATATATAATCCATACCTAAACTTTTAAGTGTGAATTCAGTATAAATTTCAAACAAGTATGAATTATATACAAATTTAAAATTTAAGCATTGGTTTAGGATTTAGGGTCTATATAAATTTTGAATAAGTATATATCATGTAACTTTATATTTACACAAAATACACAATACACGATTCACCCTTATAGGTGAAAGCACATAAAACGAGATGATGTGCTTAAGGATTTAAAGCACTGATTGCTTATGGGAACATAAATGAACATAATGTCAAATTTCAGAACGCAATTAGCATTTAGTAGTTCGTACATACATCATGATGAGCTCCGATATTAACCCTTAATTCAGAAGACAGAAGAGGGCCGGATCATAATTACTTTTACATTTCTTATCCTATGGAATTACAACCAAGCAATAAGTAGCGTGGAGGAGGTGCAAAGACCAAAGAGGCTTTTTCCCTGTTGTGAAAAACAAGAATTGATTCAAATAATGGAACAGTTCAACAAACAACAGTATACAGTTTAGGTTTGGTACAATGACTAGAAGAAGAAAAGTCCATTTGGCCGTTTCCTGTTGTCTTGTGCTGCCTTTTCATTAAGTTTTAGTAATGCGCAAATTAAACGACCCTACTACAAATATCCAGAGCAGTTTGATTTTAATCGCCTCAAACTTTTTATAGAAGAAAAAGGAAAACATTTCCTCAACTGATTTTTGGTGGTCAATTATCAAACCAATTTTCTGTCAGCACCAGTCTGACACTGATTTTTCATTGTTTATGGAAAAAAATTATTACAGTAATACAAGCAACTTAGATTTATAAATATGATTGCTTTATGAACATGGTTATTTTTATGTAAGCATAACTAAAATCAAAATTACAATGTGACCAAGTTTTCACCACAATAATTATATCTATAAACTGAGATTTATGAAAACAAATAATGAAGAAAAAATAGATATTTGATATCTCATATTTATATCGATATTTTGACCAGACTTGACATCGAAATTGTGACTAAAACTGCTATTTTTCCATGTTTTTATCTTTGTTTGTCAGATTTGGCATTGCCGTTGCGTTTTGTTTCATTTTTACAGGAACTCAAGAGAAATACCAAGGAAACAACGAGATAGATGGCTAGACGACTCATTCCTAGTCTAGATCAAGCCCCGACTCGACCTGAAGCAGTAGCTACGCGCGATGCCACTCGATCCATTGCCATGTCAAATCTTGCAACTACAATTCGGTCTGAATTAGATCCTATTCGGTCCGAATTGCTATACAGGGAAAGAGTTTGGTTGCATTCTGGAGGCGATTCTGTTTTTGGAAAGGCTCTAAATGGCATGGGCTTGATGTGGAAAGTTGGCTGGCTCGTCTTGGAGGCAGAGGAGGTATTTGGGAGGCGTTTTCCAAAGAAGAAAGGATCCAATTTTCATTACACAACACTTTTTTCTCTCTTCAAGGAGCAGATCTGATTTTTGGCTGCTCTTCTCCTCTTCTTGGGCGACGAGGGCAAGGGGGAGCACAAATTGGAGCTGTTTCTTGGCTGTTACAAATAGTTCCGAAGGTCTTAAGGTGTTTTCTAGCGCGACGGCAGCGGTTTACAACTTGAAACTTGGGATATTTGTTGTATCTCTCATACTTTTCTGTAAATTCTGATATTATGTCTTATTTTGAATTATCTATTGTTATTTGCATGATATTTAGTAGTATGTTAGGCTAAAAACTTGATGCTTTAGGGGTAGATGTAGTCTAGGTTTGGCTTGCTACGATTTACTTGTTTTGTTGATGGATGAAGTCAATTACTAGTTGGAACTTTTCATGAATTACTTGTGTTTTGAATTGATTGTTATTCGTGTTGCTTGACGTATATACGGCCGCATGTGTTAGGACTTTAGTACGATTTGATAAACAAAACTTGCATGAGTATATTGAGATAGGTCAAAAGGCGAAAGTCGACCAGTTATTAACCAAAAGTGAACGCTTCTAATTAGGCGACAGTCTAAGTTAGATATCTCGTAGAAAATCAATTAGTAAACTCAAATAAGTCCACCAACAAACGAAAATTGAGGTGCAATGCATTCGATGAAGGTTAACACTAGGTTCTATACCAAATACCATACCCAATAGTCGAAAGTAGAGGGTTAGGGAGTTTAGGTATGGTTAGATGGACCTTTGGCTTGAACAGATCGATAAACAAGTAAATTACAACATTTACACAGTGGAATTCGGACCGAATTGGTCACAATTCGGACCGAATTAGTGGGACTGAACATGACAGTGCTAAGTTTCGCAACCCTGTGGCCTCGGCACCTTTCTCATCATATATTGAACTGTTAAAAATCCCCAAAAATATTTATTTGAAGTGTTTAGCATTATTTACCTACTTGCAATTGCATTCTCCTATTTCTTCTTTGTTTATTCAATTTGTGACTCGAAAATTTTTCTGAAATTTTATCGTCTAGATTTAGCGAACCAATAAGAATAGTATTCATATCCATCTTTGTGGGATCGACATTTTTACTTTGCTATAAACGACTAGTCGAGTACAAGATTAATTTGTTTGACCTAGATTTGCACCTCGATCAATATTTATTTTGAATACTGAATACCGAGATTTATAAAAACATGATGACAACGTGTTCAGATATTTATTCTTATTTTTTGAGTACTGAAAAAGCTGGCTTTCATCAATTACGCACAGTTCAAACCAAATTTAGTTTTTCTTTTTTCTTTCTTTCACAATAAAGGAAAAGGAAAACAAGGAGCGGGGAGACACGGAAAAGTCAGGCTGGCACTCTGATAGTCAAAACCAAAACCAAAAACCTGGAAAGTGTATTTTCAAAGTTGTTCAGTTTTCAGATGCACACACAGGCAATTTCACTCCCTCAGAATAGAGAGATTGCTTTCTTGTGCTGTCCATGTCCAGCCCAGTATCACTCCCTCATGTAGGCTTTGATCAAAATGCTTCTTATGCGGGATTTCATTTCATTTGAATTGATTCCTCGGAATTTCGTTAGATCTAATAATATGAAAATTCCAACTAAATGACATCAAATCCGTTCATTTTGATAAAAAAATTTCTAATAAAATGAAATGAAATTCCGTATTAAAAAACAAGATTAAAATGATTTTTACGCGGGATTTCATTTCATTGGAATTGATTTCTTGAGATTTTGTTGGGTCTAATAACATAGAAATTCCGATTAAATGGCATCAAATCTATCCATTTTGATAAAAAATTATCTAATGAAATGAAATCCCATATTAAAAAAAATACATCAGGGCCTTTTAGTGGATTTATCTATTGATTTCTTCTTTCTTAATTGGTCGATTGGAGTGCTCGGATCAAGTAGTTACCGTTGACTACGTTAATCACATTTATCTATTGATTTCTTCTTTCTTAATTGGTCGATTGGAGTGCTCGGATCAAGTAGTTACCGTTGACTACGTTAATCACATTTATCTATTGATTTCTTCTTTCTTAATTGGTCGATTGGAGTGCTCGGATCAAGTAGTTACCGTTGACTACGTTAATCACATGCAATCCAGACGACATTCTCGCCTTTATTCACAAATGATACGCACGCAAGAGAAATTGAAATATTTTTATTTTCCATACCTCAACTTTTATTATTTTCGTAATAGAACTTCAAAATTTTGAATAATAAAAATGATATCGCTAGATATTATCTATAATAGTTTTCTCTACATGCACATATAAATTTATGACATATCGACTTTATTCTGATATTATTCACAAATTTAAAAATTGTACACATCAATATATTTTTCTATGAACTCATCACAATGAAACAAAGTATAGACATCGTATTCATGCATAGGAAAAAAATATTAGAAATATCTAACACTTTATTCTGATATTTAAGTTTTACATTTTGAATTATTAAAAATTAAGAAAATAGAGACGACATGAAAAATAGAAATTCCTGATTCCGCCTCTATGGACATACACGAAATGAAACTGAATTTGAGATTGGTTCAGACATAATAACACTGTATTTCACCAAAATTACCGAAGGTCTCTCCATTGATCCCCATATTAGAAACCAGAAGGAATAAAAGTGAAAACCTATACAATAAAAAACCACTGGAAATAAAACCCAGCTGGAAGCTTTAGCATGAAACACCACCGGATTAAATTGATACATGACAAATAAGACTTCCCAATGATAGAACCCGACTGAGTGGTATCACTAACAGGTACACCACAAAACTGACAATATAACATAAATGAAACCCCCCAACCCAACCCCCAAATTCCTACAAAAAAACAATAAGTGTGTGGATCCCTTCCAATCTACCTTCTCCTGGTGGTCCATCTGGAACCCTGGATCTGGAACCCATCCTCGGACCACTCAACTTGTGATTCGGCAGAGTGATTTGGTACAGTTGAGCTGGCAACACGGCGATGACGCTTCCCACGGGGAACACCACTGTCACTAGTGCTACCGCCAAGGAGGGGGTCGTCAATACCACGAATGGGCTCCCGCTCAGGTGGAGCTGCGGGCATGTCACTGTCATCCTTGCTCCCTCGCCACCGCACAATCTTCTCGTTGAACTTGTAAATTCCTTTCTCCATTGGCTCCACTGCATGGTTGACTGTGAATTTAAAATCTTTTATTACCTGCAATTAAACCCCCATGAAAAAAATGAATCATTATAATGCATGAATGACCTGAAGTTGTAGGTTTTACCAAATCATTAGATACCAGGTGTTTCTTGTTCCTCTTATCTTTTTCTGATAACATACCATGGGTTTAATATGATTCTGGTCTGGTTAGGTTTCATTTCTAGCCTACCCCTACTTGTTTGGGACTAAAGGCTTTGTTGTTGTTGTTCTATAACAGTTGCTTAACATCATATTGGATCAAGTGGTGCAACTATTCTAGCATAAAAATAGGTAAAAAAAAACAACAATGGAGTAAACAAAGCTCACATATTGGCCACCACCAAAAAGGAAATCCCAGATGCTGGATTTGATGCTGGTGGCATATCTCTCTTCAAGGTCCGACTGGGGGTGCTTCGGCTTAGAGGGTCGGGTGCTGTCCCTCACTTCCTCTGGATCCACAGGACAGTCAACAGAGGCATAATCCCCAAGCACAGCGACATTTCTCAACTTAAGATTTGTAATCTGCTCGTATGGCTTTGCAGGGAAAACATAGAGGTGGGCCACTGATGCGAGGCCCATCTGTGCTGGAGAAAAACACACCATCTTGTTAAACTTTTAGGGTATAATTGCCAGAACTGGTACAACATCAATTCAGCTACTGGTAAATTCTAACATCTATGCATTACTGTGTTTGAGGGGGAAAAAATAGCCAGCAGTTCTCATCCTTGAAAAGTAAGATCCAACAATGTTCAGGTTAAGTTACAGCTATCAAACAAGGTCAGGTCTAATTGGCTGAGCTGTTCTGAGTTTCTGACTGTTTCAGCTTGACCAAATCTCTGGACTCAGAGACTAAACGTTGTTGGCAATTTCAGTTCAACCTCTTTATATCTGAAATAATTTTACCTTTAGTACGAGGAATATACTTATTTGAATTATTAAAAATTAATTATGCACGGGGAAAGAGAGAGTTGAAACAGGAAAATAGATGTCCTGATGAATAGCAAACAGAACTTTTACTGTCTTGGGAAGTACCTCTATGCATATAATGAAGTCCTGAATTGTCGTTTTGAATTCAAATTCTTGTGCAATAGGGCTTCTCAAGAGCCCCAAAGAATACATGATAGCAATTATCACGCCTTGCCACCAGGTCAGAAACACAATGGACTTGAACATTAAGAACTTGTACAACGGCTTGATCTGTGCCAGCTCCTCTTTTGTGGCTGTGTAGAAATGTACCAAACAGTACAGTGCCCAGTATTGGCTGAAGTTAAGTACAACCGTCATGTAAGGATATCTGTTGAAATTGAGTATAGCAAGAGAACTTCAGTTGACTGATAAGACGAAAGATTGTAAATTTAAGATAAAAAATTATCATACCCGCAGTTCCATCTGAACTGTCCATCACAATATGAATCAAAAGCTTCTAGAATAACAGATGAAGTAGCTGTCAGAGTTTTTATTATAACCTGCAAAAATAACATGTGAAGAATATAAATTAGCAACAACTTTACCTATACTCCTGCAAAATGTCAATGTATCATGAGGGTTATGAATGTAGTAGCTTTCATGTTCTAGAATTGTCACAAGCTATTGGAATTTTTCACGGCACATGGAATACTTTGTTAGGAGCATACAGTAATAACTAATAAGACTCTCAGATATTAGTACACATACATATTGATAAATGCCAATTTTAATCTGAAGATAAAACCATTCGCCTAATTTCCAGGGCTTCAACATATAATTGACTGGGAAGTGGTGGTGTATGATTCCTCTCTGATGTTCTGAGGACTCCAAAAGAGGTGCTCTGTCAGCATAGGAACCTTCCCTCTTTAGAAACTCAATTGTTTGCTCCTCTCCACCTGAATCGAAATTCAATAAACCATCACAACTGGGCAAATAAAAATAAAATATAATAAAAATTCTTAAGGTACATACCTAAGCAAGCAGTAAGGTACCGGCCAAAACAATACATAGCAAAGGCTTCATAACCTTCTCGCAGAATCCCACAGTCAACACTAGCAGTCGGGTTCACCAATGATATAAACTTTAGCAAATGAAAAAGGAGGAAGTTTAGTACATCAACATAATAACCAAAAGAACATGGTATTTGTTTTCTTCCCGTCTTCCCTTCTATTAACCTTAAATTCTTATGAACCAAATATTAAAAGCAAAGTTATAATGAGCTTAAGCTCACTAAAGGTGCTCGTGAGATTAACCTCAATAACCATTGAATGGGCTTCACACAAAGAATTCACACAGTTCATTTTGAAATTTTGGTCTACATCACAAGCCAAGTTACTATGTTCAAAATATTTGTATTTTTGTAGCATTTTGTATAAAGTTCAAGAAATTGTAAAAGTTGTTAATAAATGAACGTACTAAAATAATTTGTTTTTTGACCTCTTGATTTTGTACACTCAAAAAATTTAAATTTAAAACTTAACCACTTTGCTCGTGAAATACATTTAATTCAAAGGTATGGACTTGTCATTTGAAGCCAATGCAATGGTTCTTGAGGTTAAGCACCATGAAACCTTTTGGTATGCTTTAACCTCATATCCATTTTCCTACATGGAAAGAAATTATAATAACATCTATGTAGAGACTTAATTAAATAACAAGAAACCATAATTATGTATCAAAAGTTCATCCTACATATGTAGAAACTTAAGAATACAGAACCATCGCTGATGCTACAAAGATCATATTAAAACCCTTACCGACTCGATTGCATAACAAGGGACCATCAAAATAACACCAAGAAGGAATTTTTGCTCCTGAAAATGATACGAAAGGAAAAAAAAAAATAAATAAATAACAGCATATCATAGCTGAAGCTGGTAGCAAGGATTGCAGCAGAGATGCAACATTTACTACATTACACGTGACATCAAGTACTTAAAATATTTGCCTTTTTCATGATTTTCCGCTGAATTAAGATCAAATTGAACCATAGTTGAGTTACTAGGTCTGGTTAGCATGGTTCCAGGGTCTACTATTGCAATACCTTACTAAATCAAACTGGACAAATTAACTGGTATAATAACCTATCATTTCTGAAATGAAAGTATAAACATTGAAATGAATTTGAAAGAACCTCAGGATTGTTGTAAGCAGAGAGGTGCTCTATAATCAGATAAATGGAAAGACACAGAGATATGGCCACGAAGAATCCGGCAATCACCGTTGCCCACACGGGCGTTGCATAGGAGCTGAGATACTGATAAAGAAACCCTAATTCTAACATTTTCATAGTGTCTAATTGTCAAAGAACCAATCCCTAATTTCTCATGGTTTATCAACATCATTCGATTTACACCTCCTTTAGCTCTCCAAGCATCTCCAGTCCAATTGAAACCCACAAATAGCTCCAAAAGTACGTCTTATTTCTGCTATTATTAAGCTGCAGAAACAATTAAGTCGTATGAAATTCTGTTCCTCTCCTCAAATCACTTAAATTGAATCTCAAAAGCGAACAAGCAATTGGAAAACCGTAGAATAACCAAAATTTGGTTGAACCAGTAAAGTATATATATAATAAATCTATAAACAAGCAATGATAAATTGATCGGTTGCGTAAATCACAAGAAAAAGGAGATCTCCGCACCTCGATCAATCGGCGCAAGACTCGGATTGAGAGTTCGAGACGAAAGAAGAATTCCTCCAATTTCGCTCTTTTCTTTTCCCTTTTTAATTAATTTCTTTTGGACAAGATATATAAACAGAAGCTGCGTGTGCGTGGTTTCAAATCAAACTTTTTTTTTTTCTCATTTTTTAATTTTTTTTGTTTTTCCTTCTCCACCTCGCCCAGTCGTCTTTGGAATTTCCGCTGGTCGCACGTGGAACATGCACTTTTTCCCTGTGTATGGGTCCCACAAGGTATAACGTACCTGAAGAACAGGTCATGGTGTATTGCTCCAGGTTTAGCCATATACAGTCTAATATCACTTTCTCTGGACCCACAGGCAGAGGGATGACGTGTTAAGAAAAACATACCTTCCGAGAATGAGAACCAATAAAAAGGTAGGGAGTGCCGGCGGGATTCCACGTTGCAAGAGCTTCGCCGATTGTCCAAATCTGGGGTCAAAAATATGGCCCAATATTGATTATTTAACACTTCTTTGGACCCAAATTGGGCCTATATTGGATCTTTTTTGGGCCCTTTATCTTTATGGAACATGAAAATGACATGGCTGAAAGGAGAATTGGAGATGTGATGTACTGATGGTAGATCGAAGTACATATTTAGTTATTTTAGAATGGAAAAAAGAGAAAGATGGAAGATGGCATTGTTACAAAGGATAGTTTATTCTAGAATGAACTTGTTGTCTTGTAGAGATATTATTGTATTATTAGGATTGCCAAACTTTGCTCAAGGGGTAGTTTCCCAACCAACCAGCGGGGCACTACGATATTATTCTGTGGTTGTTATTCCCAATATAAATACTTATTCTAATAAACTATTCAATTACTAGTATGTTATTTTCTTTATGTAAGATGATCTTTGTTATCTGTACTATATACATTGTCTGACTCGTGCATTTTTTCCAATATGATGTTTGACTGTATATTCTGTAATTCTATAATGAAATGAACACCTTCCGATAATAACGTCCTCATAAATTTTTTATGTGCCAGATTAACATTACATGATACAATATAGTTGTGTGTGCTGCAAATAAAACCTCAGACTAGCAGAGGAATAAACAGTTCAGATGGCTCGCTCATTGCCATAAATTAAAAGCATCAGATGTTTAATGTCTTGACAGAACTATCTAAAACCATTTAAGTATCGTCACCAACCATCAAGGTTTAAGTTGCTATCAATTTCAAATATCTTTGATGTTTCAGATACATCTTATGACATTATTATTATTATTACTACTACTTTTAATTTTAGTTTTACTATATTGCCTGTCGGATGATATTTGCCTTCACACTCTTTAAGAGAGAACATCTCAAGGTAAAGAAACCAAGTACTTTCTTTATCGGCTCTTACTTTTATGGAGAGACATCTCTACTAGTTCTGGGAAGCTTAACTTTATTTAAAAGTAAACCAGCAGAATAAATGAAGAAATTTAACCAAAATAAGATCGAAAATAAGCTAAATATAAGAAAACTATTTCATATGTTCATACAGCTAAACATAATTGACAGTTATTGACAGTTTGATACCACAATTCATTATTCCATGGATAAAAGAGAATAAAATAAGCTAAACGCACCCAAACACAAAAAAGAAAGCTAATAACAGTCCTGATTACAAGCAACTTGAGTTGCATTTCTTTTGCAACTTCAGTTGCACAAGAACTCACTGCCGACTTGATGAGATTTGTAAAGATCAGCAGAATCTTCACTCCAACAAAATGAGTGCCGGTTCAGATTTGGCAGCACAGCCATACTTGAATGTGCTATATTTCCTGTGAACTCCTGTCAATTTTCCAGTAGCAGCCTTCTGGTGCAGATCCACCATCAATCGTGAGCATTCTCTGCAAGATATTTGGAAAACATAGAGAATATTGTAAGTATCTAGCAGAACTGATTGGTTTCGGGGAGGATTATGTTCTGATCTCTGTGGTGCTGATGTTTTTGTCGCAGTTTACACTGTGGACATGAATGGATCTGGCCATATGGAAATGATACTGGTTTAAGCAAAAACCAGCTTTGGCAGGTCTAAGCAGTCAAGTATTTTCTTTTGCAATGAAAGTGGTACCTTCCTTTCGAAAAGTAATGAAAGCTGGCAACAAATTAGTCACTTTACGACAAACAAGATAGTGGACATGAACTGCAACCCTTAAAACAAAGTTTCAAAATAATGATGGCTACATATATTGGAATGGGGGTCGATTGAATTTTAGTTGGATATGCATCCACATTGTCAATTCTCCAATATTATAATTTTGGGTTTGGATTTGATGTGGGCCTGAAGTTCTAATGAAAATTTGCCAGCCTACTGGTATTTAGAACAATTGAACGCATGTATCAAAATGCTGCTATGTACTTACATAAGCTGGTCTTCAGAATAGGTAGAATGGAACTGGGATATCTTCGTCCAGAACTTGCATCCCTTGAGAGAGCACTGAGCTGTGTATGTTGCTGCTGCAGCTAGGAGAGATGGTCTGTACCTCAACATATTGTAATCCACCAAGCACAGCTCCATTAGGAAAAATGTAAGCAGCTCCATCTACATTCACAAATTAAATCTTACGTTGGATAATTTAGGAAAAGTAATATTTATTTATTAACATAAAGTAGAGTAAAATACCTGTCTATCAGACTGAGCAGCCTGGAGAAACCGTTTCATGAAGACGTAAGGAGTCGGTACTGACATGTTGAATTGGAGCGTCTTTACTATCAGCCATTCCTGATCAGAGTATTGAAAAATGTGAATGAATTTTCCATAAAAACTCTTTTGGGGCAAAAAAAATGTCCTTGTGTTCTGGTATAATTCCAACTTACCATGTCAAGGATTTCCTGGCGTTTGTAGGCATGGTCAGAGATGAGCACCAGATCCTCAACCACTGGCACAGTGACTTCCTCATATTTGCATGCAAGTAGCATAGCGGTAACTCCAACAAGCTGCAACTTCTTTCGTGGAACACTTTCCCTTTCTAGGAACCGGTCAATAATGTTCACAGTTAGATACAGGGTCTCATCCATCAGCTCAAACTTGTAATGCACCTGAAATTGGAATAGAAAAACAATGAATGTGTAAATAAATTACTGGTTGAGGAATTTGATAAAACAACTAATAATAATTTGTTCTATTCATCAATAACTCCAACATTTCCTAAAATTAGGAACTAGCATCCAGAATAGTTGGGACTTTGGACCTGATACCCTACTGTGATAGATTACAGTGAAATAAATGGTAATTCAATTAAATCCTGACAATAACCTGAAAATCTGACAATCACCTTTTTTCCCCTAGTTCCAAACTGAATTAGAATACATCTAAGTAATTATTTGTCAAGTTTGAAGTTCACATAAACTATCATCAAAAGATTTGGTTATGTTAAAAGTCAGAATACTTCATTTATGTTAAATTTTCAGTCATCTCTTATGTCATTCATTTAACCTTTATTTGAAACACACTGCTAATTTCTAATATGTCAAATGAGAAAGATTTGGTGTTATTTGCAACCCAATACATAGGGCTAGTATCAGCAAGAACAAAAATAACCTCTATAAGCCAGTCAATCAGAATAGCTCGCATCCTTTCATTGATGTCAGGTTGCATAGCCATGTACTCAGGGTCCACACAGCTTGTTTCCTGCTAGTAAAAAAAAGTAACTATGAATTAGTAAATGAATAAAAAACAAACTTTATTCTACTTGTCCAAATAATCGAGGCCTACTTTCCTCAAACCTGGCTTGCAAAATTTAGTGTCCAAAGTTTTACACCTCAATTACATACTTTATTCTACTTGCCCAAGTTAGCGAGCCTACTCTCAAAGAAATACTTTCCTCAAACCGCAGGCAATTATTGAGGGGGACATCCTCAAACCAGCTTATTTGCAAAATTTATGATCTAGTTAGCCATTAACTACAGCCTACGCCTAAAGTACCAATAATTTGAAAGACCAATTTGAAACTTAATTCGACTTCTAATCTAGGTGTTTACAGAGTTATAGACATAGGGTTGTTACACAGTAGTGGTGCTTTTAGAGTTCTTAGCCTCCTATTCAATTCAATTGTAATTAATTTCCTGCATTAATTGTCTATACTTTTTCTTTCCTTTAATAAAGTTATGTTGGTGTGGGTACTTGTCACACCTGACACTTCAGCATAATAATAATTTTAACCTCTAATTGTGCAATTTAACATAAACATTTGCAAACAGTATAGGAGAAAAATTACCTCAATGTTTCTGTAAGTCTTATATATTTCTTCAACGTAGTCAACAACCTTTAACGGGTCCATGGCATCTGCGCTATCGATATCCAGCAAGGTATTATCTTCTGAAACATCTTCCATTTCTACCTCTGATTCCCCTGACTTCTCCATTAAATATAAATCCAAAAAAATATAACAAATTGACAAGAGTTATTTCTTTTCTTTTGTTTTCTTTAAAAGGTACTGCATTTTAACATAATATTCTTCAAAATTTGTATGTGGATGTATCAAAAAGTTCAGATACAAGGGTATATGAACAAGAAAAAAGTATTTATTGGACAAACCATATCTTCCAATTCTTCAATCATCGGAATTGGTGAGTCGCTAATCGATTTACAATCAGCCTCATGGTAGATGGCCACAGAGCTCACAGATGTGGGAGGATTTACAACTGATGGGCCTTGTTCTTTTTGGGCTAGTGAAGCAGCAAACCTCCTGAAGTAACAATCAAAATTGATTTTAAAGACACAAATTTTATTGGGTATCAAATTTTTTGTAAGCATATCATTTGACAATCTTGACAGCATCTGTCACCAAATCAATTCAAGAAAAATTCTTAAAACCAAAAAAGTAACTCTATAGATGCCTTGTAGTGTATACTGATTCCCTGCCTATCAGAATTTATATGCTTATACATGAACAACGTATTTCAAGCCTAGAATATTGGATTTCCTATGTAGACTCTACCTTTGGTGATTGTCAAGATTGTCAAATAATTGTAATTAGATGCATACAATATTACAAATGTAGTTATGTGAGTAATTTCATTACCGTGTCATGGGTCGGTGGCTTGCAACATTCTTTCTGCTACACACAGGAAAAAGATAAAGACACAATTACAAAATCCAAACAATTATCAAATAATCATAAAGTAAGAATAAAATGAGAAAGAAAGAGATAAATTTCAATTTACTTACTCTGTCAATTGCCTCTTGGTGACTGGACAAGCATAAGGAAGTGGGGCTCGCACTAAATTTTCAATATCTCTCAACGCTCTGCGGTTTCCCATTTCTGGAAAAGGAAGGCAAATAATACAGTTAAAATCAAAGGGAAAAGGATTGAACCTAAGAAAAAAAAAAGATACCTCTAAAACCAGTAGAAGGTTTTGAAGTAGCACGCATGTTCTCGTCAACTCTCTCCATTTCTAGCACCTACAAGAAGAAAGAATAGAAAACTCCAGTTAATTTCTAAAATTCAAAACGTATTTCAATCCAAAACTTTTACAATTTTTCTGGTCTCCTATTTGAACAAGAAAAAACGAACCTTAATCTTAAGGAGATTTTGAAAATTTCAATGCGGACAGCTTACAAGAAAGGAACGGAAAATTAATTAAATATAAGAATAATCCTAATCGAAATTAACAAACCCTAAACAAATCGGAAAAGGGAGAAAGAATAATCGAAATTGTTAAACCCTATGCAAAATCTTAGATCGGAAATTAACTTAACGAACCAAACTACAATATGCTCAGATCAACCAAAAGGATTTACGAGCTTTTGTCAAGAACAATCAACATTACTCGATACAAGAAAAAGTAAAGCTTCTGAAAACCTAGACGAATCCCTAAAGATCAACAATCCAAAAAAACAAAGACGGAAACAATTATCTGAGAACCAAAACCTCGACACATTAGATAACACGAAGGAGATTAGAAATTAACCTTTTTCTTTTTCTCTTCTTGTCGCCAAATTATTGTTGCATAGAAGAGAGAGCAAGAAAGAGAGAGAGAGAGAGAGGAGTAGAGAGAAGAAGCAATTAAAAAGGAGAAGTTGAGAGATAAATAAATAAAATGCAAATGGGGGTGTTTCTCTCTCTTGCGCTTCGTCGCTCTCTGTGTTATAAAAAAGGAAAGACGGTTTCTGGCTTTTAATTATGGTAATTAATCCAATTGAGTTTGTGTTATCACATTTTTTTTTGTTTCAATTTTAATTTTAATTCAATAGAGTCTGTTACTTGCTGGTTGCACATATTTCAATTGAGTCCCTATTTTCGGTTTTCCATTTTTTGAATAATTTTATTCTTGGTTAAATTGACCTTTTACGACAACTAATTATAACTTACTAACGGTACAAAAATTTTTAAAAAAATTGCAAGTCATCAATTATATTATTAATTAATTTCATCATTGTCTAATTAATGATTGAACTAAAGATTAATTTAAAATTGAAGTAAAAAATACTTTTAATATTATTTTGATTTAACCATGTGTTTAATCGAGAAGCAAAAATAAGATTTTTTTTAAAATTAAATTAATTGTCAAGAAACGAAAAGAAACCTATTTATGCCAAGATGCGATTCCTCTCACCTCGGAATTAAAATCAACGGCTACTAAAATTTGTCCTTCAAAAGGGGGAGACGAGACCTGAGCCGATCCACGTGCTTTCTAACGGCTACTGGGCGTGTTGCTTTCTATTCGAATTTTGAGATCTCCTCCTCTTTCTATTTTTAATTCTCCGCATCATCCTTTCCGGTCACCCACTATCACTCACCCCGTTACCCGGTCACTCCGACCTTAGTTACTCCACACGTGTCGGTCAATCCCTTGTTCCGTCACAAAAAAGACGTTCAGTAGTGAGTAGTGACGCGCAGCATATCATTTTAGCTACTAATATGGCCCATTTGTCAGTTTAATTAGTTTTAGCGTCCCGTTAATGATCCGGTGGGCCTGTCCCTTTGAGCTCATATTCTCTCCAGTTTCTAAATCCTGGATCTCTCCAGTTTTACACAATCTCTGCTTTCCAGCCTACGTCAATCAAACAGTAGAGTAGAATCCAATAGTGTAAACAATGGAGAGAGGCGACATGGTTCCATTACTGTCACCGTCAACGTTCAATAATCAGAGAACCAAGGTAACGGACCCCACACAATGGACACTTTGTTTGCACTCGGATTAAGCGAGTGGGCCCCACATTAATTAATGGATTTCTGGGTTTAGTTTTGGTTGAATATGGCAGTTGAGCTAGCAGATGGCACAGGCAGAACAGGCGGCACTGTTGTAGTACGACCAATCTCTGTCTTCGCCCGAGATTTTGACTAATTGCACAAATCCTAGGGATCCCTCGTCTGATTTGAAAGCTACGAAATACAACGTTCACTAGATTTGATGTGACCAAAAATTCTGTTTCCTTTCACGCATTGATTGATTTCCCAATTCTTCTGAGTACAAATGAATGTATAGCTGTCTTGTGATGAATGGCGACAGATATTATAGGTTTAGGTGAATCATCGTGAATATTTTCTCATGGTAAGTTAATTAAATTGCAGCTAATAAAATTGGCTCGTCGTGAAAAAAGGTACCTCATGAGCTCAAATTAACTGCAATACAATGATTCTTCTTTTGTTCTTTTTCTTACATTTTTATTGAAGGAATATAATCGTGAGGAAATGAATTGGTTTACGTTGACCGACGGTACTGTCTACAAAATTTTGTTTATGGCTCCGACGGAAATTTCTGTTGCTGTGTTGTTTTTAATTAACATTAGTCAAACTAATGCTAATTTCATTGTTAGTCTAGTTTTAAGTAAAATGTTAATATTTAAACAAATATAGTTTTCTAACGTGTTACTTAGACAAATTGAAATGTCAAATCCTACAATTTGTTAACCTAATATAAATGCCAACATTAGTGAAGCTAGAAAATTTTCAATAGAAATTAATGAAGTAACTAAAATTTAAATAATAAATTTTGTATCGATATTAATAGAATTATCATATAAAAATATAAATTTTTTTTTAACTATGATGGATCAACAATGGAATTATAATAATCAATTTTATATATGGAGTCAAAATGTAGAATTTCTTAAAAAGCTAACGCGTATAATCATAAAAATACATGCAGATATATTTGATGGGAAAAAATATATAGGGCCATTGCACTCTACCACTTGAATTTTAATTTTGTCTTTTAAGGGGGCGTTTGACAATACCATAGATTAGTAGGATCAAATTTTAAAGTTAGTACTTGTAGACAATTATAGATTAACAAATTAGTTTACTAGCCTAAAAGTTTGACTAACCTCATGCATATCAAACTTATCCAAAATTGCCAACGAGGATATAATTACTTGTCAATTTTGTTTCATTTAGCCAAGAAAACTAACTAAACAGTTAATTTGAAACAAAATATTTGAAGACCAAGAACATGTTGCTTCTTATTGTAAGGAAAGTCATACATAAATCTATTAGGCCGTTTAGCCTTTTTTTTCTGACTGTCAAGCGAATCATATTCTACCTAATCAAGTTATTGAATAATAAGGAAAAATATCAGTATGCCCAAAAGTTTTACTCTGTAGGATTCTTACACAGATGTCATATTTTGAAGCGCATTCTACGCTATGACATAGGCTCAAATCCAAAGGACTTTCCCGTGGGAGTAAAATATAAATTGATTTATGGACTAGAACTTTAACTTGGCATTTTTAAAAGATTTCTGAGACAGTTATTGAGTTATAAAAGAAGAAACGCTTGTCTGAGCAAGCCATGTCCAAGAATCACTCGGGATCAAATAACCTCCCATTACAAGTGAATGCACTTCCTACTTCACTGAAAATCACATTCTGTTCAGGTATACTTGTTTTGTGTGTATGCAGATTCTAATGGATTCAGAGACTGCACATTATTTAGTATTTTATGGACTATGCTCAATATTTGGCATTAAACTAGTATTTATTATTTTATAGTGACGTAAAAATAAATTGTCGCTTAGTGATGACATATATGTATTTTCAAATTTTTATAGTGATATAAACATATATCACCCTTAAAAAAAGATTTATCTTCTTAGTAGTGAAATAAAAGCCCATGATTGAAACTCGTAGATTGAAGCTGCCTCAAATTTACGACTTCGATTTTGCGTAATTTATTTAAATTTCTGTTGGAATTTTTATTTGCCTACCAAATTAAATTGTTTGTTTCTGTTGGTTACTAACCATCTGTATCTTGATCGACGAATAATAAGCTGGAGAGAACAATTTAGGCTGGTCGTCTGGTGTCAAAAACCCACTCAAATACCAAAAGATAATAGAAAATCTGTTGTCTAGAAGCAGAAGAAGTGCAGAACAGAGGCTTATAAATCAATTGCTAACTTGGTGATCGCATAATGTAGAGTTCACAATAACACGAGAGGGAATAAATATGTCGACCTCCTATATATACAAATTTGTTAATTTCATTCGACCACAATTCGTGCAGCACAGATTTTTCTGTAAAACCAATCCCCTGTCAGAGAGGAGCCTGTGCCTCTGGATCACACAACTGCAAGTACCTCTTTTGTATGAGCTGTGTAGTTTAAAATGAACGGCTTCAAACCACCTCAAACAGATTGATTGCATTCTATACTATGGGAGAGGAGCAATACCCGAAACAAACGGCAGTTCAAACATGGAGCACACTGCACTGAGACACCAAAACAAACTTCTCAAGAATGATGCATTAAATACTTACATTCTTCTCACCTTTTCCCCTTTATCCTAACAATCTGTTAACGGACATCGTCACGCCACTTCAACAAAAAATAAGCTAGCACCAGAGGAAACAAAATTTGCCTATTTACAATGTAAAAGGGACTGCCAAAGAATGGAAAGAAAACCTAAACATAAAACTAAAATAGTTGTCCCATATTTTCAACTATGTTGATTTCCATTTCCAAGCTGGTCTTGCAGCTGTGCTGGAATGTGTTGCCTCCTTGGAGGGGGACCAATTATGCTCAGTAATACCTGACAGGAAGCATATAAAAAATTGTGATACATAATTCGAAATGCAAAATTTATTTGAAGAAATTAACAAGCATCTAGCTTACCGGGAGGAATACAAGCCCATGTAAGAAGCCAATGATAACCAAAGCAAGATACATTTTGAAATAGTAGACCTGAAAATTTGCAGAATTAACATAGGTTAATTCTTAACTGATATTCTCCAGAAATGAGAAGCAGTTTAGAAAAGGTTAAAAAATAGTATCAGTTACCACAAAAACTTTGGATTTTGCAAAGTGTAGAACAACGACTCCAACCAGCTTTGTCAAAGTGATTCCACTATGAAAAAATGAGTAAGTTTGTCAGAAGAAAAACATAAAAAAATTGTACTGATTGAACTTGTGCATATTTACAGGCACAAACCAACCTAAAAACGGAGGCCCCCATAGTAGACAGAGCCATTTTCATTCTTTGGTTGTTATCTCCTATGCTTACCTGTAAAACAGAATGAGCTGTTATCTGTCTATAATGAAACAGATTTGAAAAACACATGCATATAGCTAGAAATAGAACTGACCGTAAAGGCATGTGTTATATGAACACAAAATTCAATGGCAATTCCAATTGACATGACAAGATTCACCACAGAAAGAGCATTTAGCTGAATACCAAGTATAGTCATCACTCCCTGCCATTGATTCACATTAGAAATAATATTGAAGAATTCCTTCAAACAAACAAAAAAAAGAAGGGGAAGAGATTACAATACCATTAAGTCGATAACAATCATCAATGCCACACCAGAAATGATCGATGCTGTCCAGAGGCTGATGTATAAGCAAATTAAGCTCAGTAGAAGTTAGGATCAAATCATACTAGTTAAAATTGAATTAAAATAAACGTTCTTTTAAAATTATGTAAGAATAAAAACCTGGTGGTAAGAGCAGCACAAACTACGAATACTGCAACTGTTAAATGAAGCATACAGTGTCAATTAAAATCAAATGAGTGTCTGGTGAGACTATAAGAGAAATCAATGAAGCTAATAAATATTCAGTTCGTATTATTCAAGGACAGCAAAACAGATACCTAGAGCAATAATAAGATTGGTGAATGCTGTTTTCCATATGTCTAGATATTGCTCAAAAAATATGTAGAATACCGAGTATGGAAATATCTCCATCTGGATTGAAATAACACAATTAGTATAACAAAAACCAATTTCATTTAAAAACTAGAAATGGGGTTTTGAAATTAATAACCTGCAACGATTTTGAAAGTTTTTTACTGAAATCTCTTGCAGCTCGCATGGAGTCTACATAGTCACTCTGAAATTTTAGATAAAAAAGTTTGTATAAGGTTAAATTTTACTTCAAATATCATCTTTCTTTGTTTTTTTTTTTTTTTTTTTTTTTTCCTTGGGCCTCTTTTAACCTGTTTGTTAAGAGGGGTGTGGTAGGTGCGAAATGCTGAAGCTCTAATTACCCCACTTTCAAAACCTGGCAAATTTAAATACATAGGTATTCAAAATTAGAGATCTCAGTCATGATTAAGCTTATTACACCCAAAGATAGGAGATAAACAATTACAAACCACTAAGATTTAAATTGGTGGTGTAAGCTCCTTTGCCCCCCTTGGCACAGTCAGAAGAAGGCAATGCATTGAGAAACCATGGGAGCTTCTCTCTAAATTGAGATGTGGATGGGCGACCATCTTTCAAATCTGAGTGCAAGAAGCACTGATATCATAAAATAATAACATCAGTATCCAATATAAGTAAATTAAGTACAAAGTGAACTGTGGTATTAAATTAGTTGAAATTGCGTTACAGTAGTGCAGTTGTTGCAAACGCCTGTTGATGTGGTACATGTGCCACTATTCATCTCACAACAAGGTGCCTACAAGCAAAGAAGTTCACATTCCTGATTCGAGTTGACAAACTAATAAAGGAAAGATAAGTGTCTATTCTTTCATGCATATTCAACTTATAATTTATCTGTGTAGCAATTCATATCAACAATTATTTATTGATGACTGAATATGTATCCTCTTGACTAGGGATGATTTTGCCAATTTTTATTCCCCGTAAGCTGGCATTAAACAAAAAGTATATCTGGATTTAGAGTTTGCATTCCCAAGTATGTACATTGTTTGAAGTCAATTAGGTTAAGCTAATATGAAATCAAAGGAAACTTGATCCCTTGTGTTAAAATGGTCACAGTTTAACAGTTTGGTCCTTATTCACAAATTGGCAGCACAATCAGGTATACATTGCAAATATGAAAACACTGTTGGTTCTATTTGCAAAGAAGCTAAAATGTAGTATTAATTTGAAAAGGGAAGTGATACTGTAGGAACTAGTAAAGAAATATGCATAGATATTGCATGTTATTATCTGTAAATTCAGTAAAATGTATGGTGAAATTTACCAAAGCCTGTTCCAAGACAAAAGTTATTTAGGTGTTATTAGCAAACTTGCAGAAAACAAATATGCATCTACTTAGCATATAAATATGGGTGTTCCAAGACCAAAGCTCTCTTATTGCAAATAAAAATAAAACTATAAGATTTTTGTGGTAAATGTTAAACAAATATGGATGTTAATGGCAAACAAAGGGAAATGTAAGCTGTAAATTGCATCTACCTGATCGTCCGGAGGGCAGTAGCTTTGATTGACAAACTTGCGACAACAGCTAAATGCTTCAGGCGAGAGCCAGACGAGGAAGTCGTCAAGCCATGATGCAGCTGGCTTTGCTATGAAAGTGCTTTTTGCATCCAAAGAGGCTTGTGTTATCTGCAAGTTTAAGTTAGAAGTAATAAAAGACTATAAAATACAAAACTAGTTGGTCAACATAGTTTGAATTAGTTTTCTACTGATTATTGGATTTGGACCAATTGATCTCGACTTCCAGAATCCAGACTACCTGAGCACAGTGACTTCAAGCATTCTAATTAACAGCATGAACGGTTAGTTTGCTTTGCACTTTTAAATTACAAAGCTTGCAATATTTTTAGAACCATTAGAACTTCAATTTTAGTTCATGAAATCTGGTAACATATTGTGATGTGACACATGCAGTTTCTCTTAGTAGGAAATACAAAAGGTGGGTCCTCGGTGCAAAAATTGAAGTCAGTATCTCTGCATCTTACGTGCAAAATCTCTGTTAGAACGAAAAATTCTAAGGGCAATTCAAGGGCTTTTACCTGATTTAATAGAGAGTCAGAGTTGCATTGGTTGATGGAACATATCTTGTTTGTTTGATTTGCTTCCATGCTGAAAATACAAATATGTTGAAGAACTATGAGGAAGTTTACAATAAAGCACATTAGTAAAAGTTCTGTTAACAAAATGGACAAAAAGTCATGCCTGTAGTTGAAATTTTTGACAACAAAGTACACCGGAGGTCCAACTCTCAAGTACTCTTCAAGGTCGCTAAAGTAACCCTGTAGCAGTTAAAGGTTATAGAATGGGTACAAATAACTAGATAATTACAAAAAGCAACCCAATGTATAACAACATAGGAGTACCTGCAAATAAGAATTTCTTGGAAGGACAATCCGTTGCTCTAAGCCGGGTTGAAGCCTAGCTGAGAGTGCCTATCAGAAAAAAGTAATTAATGTAATGCAGACATGTAGATGAGAGTGCCTATGTAATTTGTAATTAAGATAATGCAAACATGTACATTAGAGAGAGAGAGAGAGAGTAATAGTAGTGGGTTTGAAGAGAGGAGGGGGGGGCACAGGCAACTCACAATGCTTGTGAAGAAAAATCCAGCAAACAGGGCAAGTACAACAGCTTTAACTACTTTGTTAGCAAGAAAAGGCCCATGGTATTTCTACACAATAAAAAAAAAAGAACACATCCAAAAATATAAATAAAACAGCACAAGTTTTGAGTATCCTTAAACAATTTTATGGCGAAGAAAATGGTTACTTGTAAAATAGAATTAACCAACATTTGTTATAACACCTGTATGAAACTAGCACAGACACCAACTAGCACTGTACGTGCACAGTAAGTAGTACATTACCGAATTTGTTATTATTTTACACTGTCCAACATGGGAAAATATATATGTAAAAAGACACACAAATCTGTTACCTTCATATATTGCTGAATCAGACCAATATTATTTTCCTGATTCTGGTTTCCTGTTGATAATAATTAAAATTGACATCATTTATCAGCATAAGAGTAACAGCATGAACAAAATGTCTTGATCATAATTTATTACCTGAACTTTTCTCTCTGTCAAGTTGCATACATGGAACAAATTCAATTCTGCCATCCTCAGCTCTTCTAAAGTCCAATACAATCAGGGCCAGAAAGGCCGTCATTTGTAGGAGAAAATCAATGAATATAGCCATTGCTGAATAACAAGCAATAATTTTTTAAGAAAGAAAATTAAAACTCAACAAGAGATACAAGTAATCTAGTTAAATTATAGGGTCATTTTTAAATAAGAATATGAGAAATGTTCTGATGCCACAACTTTAGAGTGCCACCAAATGTCACAACTTAACTTTTCATCGATAATTAAAAATTTTAAAATTAAAATGTTGAATCCAAACCGTTGATCTTATACAACTTAACGAGCGATGCGTTTCCATATAAGTTTTATTAAATTTGGAGTTTATTTGATATTTGATCAAGAGGTTAAAAAATGAACGAATCTTGTTAACTATGACAAATTAATTGTAATACGTTCATGGTTTGACCTCTTGATCAAATATCAAATCAACTCCAAATTTTATAAAATTTATATGGAAACACATCGCTCGTTAAGTTTTTGGATTCAACATTTTAATTTTAAAAATTTTAATTATTGATGAAAAGTAAAGTTGTGGCATTTGGTGGCACTCTAAAGTTGTGGCACCGGAACCTTCCTCTAAGAATATATAGTCTACATAGGGTCATTTATGTCATGTAGTTAGACAAAATGATATGTTATGGGACTTCATGGTGTCTAAAAGAAAAAGCTATAGCTGGTACATAATTTTGAAACTTGTTATGTGGGTACATTTTAGCATACATGGAAGGAAATGTTTTAGCAAATTAGGGGCATTTCTGCAAATTCCCTCTACCTAATTAATTCTTGTTTTTATTCTAAGTTTTCTCCACACCATCTTCTATACATAGTAATGGCAGATGGGAGACAATAGGTATGCCAAAACAAAGGTAAAAACTTAGTCTGCGTATCTTAAAACTTAAAAACTGAAAACTTAACTAACCAGCAAAAAGGGAGAAGATTCGAACAGCTGGCATAGGAATAATAATGCCAACCGCAAAGGCCAAAACCTCAGATAGGCCAGCTAGAGTGATGGAGGGCCCAGCTTCTGCTATTGCTAAACCTACTCTCGACTCCAATGGAAAATTCATCGGCTGGCGCTTGACTGTCTGTACAAGGATGCACATGTTATCCACCCCAACCTGCAATTAATGCATTCGAGTTTAAGCTACTTGAATTCGAGTGAAAGGACTTAACAGAAAAGGTGAAAAGTGGGAAAACTTACCGCAAGAGCAAGAAACGGAATTACTTCCATTATAATGAGGGTAGATTTTACTCCAAAGAAACTGAAAAAGCCAATTGATGCAACAACTGAGAGCATAACTAACAGAACACCAGATAAGCCTAGAAGTATCTGGAAATAGTCATGATTAGATTTGACGAAATCTTTAAAAAATCTGGAAAATGAAAACTATATTATAAGTAGACTCCAATACCTTAGTTGAAACAAGTATGGAAGAAACAGATCGATCATGGGGAAAGTTTGCAAGCATCAATGTAATATATGCAAACATCACAACATAGCTTATCTGCATCAAATTTAAAACATAATACATAAGAAATTTGAGAATACATTAGAAAATTTTTAAAAAGATGAAGAATGCCAAGAAGATACCAGTATAGTTCTTGCATCAGCCGTACTCTCTCTGGTCAATTCTTTCTGTATTGAGCTTTCAGACGAAAAAGAAAGGGAAAGGCCTTGTGCTTGTACCATTGGCAATATCTCCTCCTGCATTATTTGTAATTTCTTTTTTACAAAACTTGACATGCATTATGGATTCAATTTGCATTGGGTTTAATATAAAATTGAAGCAACTATTGAAAAATAACAACAGAGAAAAGCAACCTTAGCAAGAGTAATGAAAACCTCTTCCCAAGCCACAGCCATCGCATTACCTTGACTGGACTTTTCATTGTTCACTGGATACGTTATGACAAATGCTGAAGCCTAAGATCAGACAACAGAAAAGACACAAATGTCAAACTACCTCTTATGGTCAAATTTCTTAGCTAATAATCGAAACAAAAGTACCTGGGAATAGTTGTTTCCTGAAAATCCACCCAATGCTGTGCTTGGATCCAACGGTGATTGGAATGTGCTGAGGCATGATTCATCTGAAGAATAATGCTGATACAAAAATTAAGTTGTGATATAAATCTTATGAACTTCAAGGCCTTTCATCTCGTTCATTCTTTCTTTAGATCAGTAGCTTAATTCTTTGTATTTAGATTTGCTTATGTAATATATACATCCATTTCTTCTTTATTTTCCCAAAACTTTCTAGGTAGGATCAGCCTAGTCGTAGCATATTTTTGACAGAAAAGATGACTATAAAACATAGACCAGAGAGCTTATAAATTCAGGCAGAATAACCAAAGAACATAGAACACACGATTCAGCCTATGCTCAACACTCAATTGTGTCAGATCTGCCTTGATAAGAACAGCTATCAGTCATTGTGTTTTAATTTGTCTAAGAAATTCCTTTCTTGCCCCTATTTCTAGTGCCAGACATTTGGTGCAGGCTTTTTCTTCTTAGTTTTAATTGCCATAGAACAGCCCTTCTATTTTTTTTATAATCCTTCAATCAATCTTGAGAGTCTTTCAGTCAATGTGTTTTCGTTTGTCTAAGAAACCATGGATTACGCCAATCCAATTACTTCTTTTTTATTTCAAAAAATCAAGATACAAAAGACAGCAAAAAAAAAAAAGGAAAGAGAACCTATTCAGGATGGAAAAACTTTTTATGTAAAAAAGATATTTAAGGAAGAAGAAGATTTCATAGTAGAAGTCCATTTTGGACCAGTCCTAACTTCTACATTTGGTAGTACAAGAGACTTGATATTTGGATTCAGGACTTACCTCAAAACAATAATTCGCATGATCTACATAGGTAGTGTAGCTTTGAGAATCCATTTGAAAATACTGTAAAATGAGACAATAAGAAAATAAATTCAGTATGCAGCAGTTCACATTAGCTATAAAATAACAAGAAGAGATTTAGAACAATAATCAGAAATCAACCTGTAAAATACTCTGTGTAGCACATGCTGTACCAAGTGGGTTCAAGCATATATCTGTCAAAGCTACTGAGTGTCCTGAATAATTTGCTCGGAGATTATCAACCTAAATTGTGCAACAGAAAATAAAGAACACTATCAACCCAAGCATCATGAGAAAGTTCAATCAGTTTCGCTTAATCGTATAAACATATTGAGGATTAGAGATGAAACAATCATGCACCTTCTTCTGTATCTGAAACAGGAGCTTTATGTTATCTTCTGTCACAATATTGCCTGTTCCATTTGCTATTATAAGCTGTAACAAAATATTTTAGCAGAATTAAAATTAACCCTTGAATAAAACAAGGCAAAAGCTTTGTAGTAAACTAAAATTTCAAATTATAACAAGAAGATTACAGATAGAGAAAGGAAGAGGAGTTGTGTGCCTTATAACTTCAAATTAGTAAAATTCAAAGCGCAAAACTGTACTTACCTGCTCAATCCTGTAAAAGGGGGCAAGGTTCGTGTCAAAATATTCTCTCTCCTTTAAAGCATGACTTCTTGGTGAGACCCAGAGCTAAAAAAATGATCCTTACTGAGAATTAAACTAAATCTATATGAAAGAAAACATATATATAATAGACACAACTTCAAGTGGTTATCGATGATAATATCTCCTGGCCTACCTTTTCAGGTCGTGTTTCCACCTTGAAATGTGTAAGGCCTGAGCAAAGAATAGCAGGAATGACCACTGACACAAGCAAAACTGGCCATGGGTGTTTCGCTACAAAAAAACCCCAATTCCTGTATGTAATAGAAATGATGAATTTATCAATTAAGAATAAAAAACATGAATTAGGTGAGAGATTTTAGAAAGGATGGCCACCTGTAGTATTTTGCAATGAGCTTCTGAACATCAGAAGGTGCTTTTGCCTATCAAAAGAAAAGCCAATATTAAATTTGACATATCAAAAGAACATAAACGTCTGAAAAAAAGAAAGAAAGAAAACACCGTTTCCTCCATATTTTGTAAGAATCATCTTACCTTCAAAGGAGAATTCGAAAGGAATATTTAACAGAAAACATCACTTGACTTCACATTTAATTTCTCCCAAGGATAAATTTTCCCCACTTAAACAAGTGCACAACCTTACAGTGTTCTCTCTCATTTGACAACACAGTTGCAGGAGAGTCTTAGATAGATGAGAGAGAAATACTATGGAAAGAAAGAGGTTGAAGGAGACTGTAAACTTTTATTAATTAAAATTAAAAATTGGAATACAAGGAAATAAGTTCTATATATCAAGAATGAAGTTGCTGTCCTTTTTACTTTTCAAAATACTCAGACAATACTCATGTTTGTTCAGAGTACTTTTGGCAAGCAAAGTAAGATCAATGAGCTTTTTCTGAAATAAGAACAAACTGTTCGTGGATTTTGGAAATCCCATTAAGAAGAAAATTTTACGAAGAGTAAGAAGTATGTCGTACTGGGTAGTGAGGATCTTCCTGGCCTTCTGTATGATCGTCATGATCTTCGATAGCGGAGTTCACTCGCTTCCTGTGCTCCCTCAGAGCCCATATCGAACATACAAGCAATAATGCGATGTACACTACTGCCAAATAAAAATCCAGGCATCTGGGCTGTACAATACATATCCAAAATTAGAATTGTTAGCAAGGCAGAAAGAAAGACGGGAGTACATTATTGGAGTGCTCTCACAGAGTTTCTACCGTTAGGGAACCCATTTTGATCGTGCAGGATGCCTTATGTTTTGGAGCTATTGGGGCAGAGTTGGCACAAGCAGTAGAAGAGGGACAGTCCCCACATGAGCAGCCAAGAGAAGTGTCACCACAGGAATAGACAGTTGCATTTAGAGGCTTTATTGCAGAGGTATTGGTGTTCTCAGTTCGGTATGTGATGGCATAAGGTGACCCAGGTGCATCTGGGCTTGCCAGCTTACCCATGAAAGCAAACCACTCTACAATTAAATGTTTGAAAATTAAAGTTACAGTTTTTATTTCTAGGGGAACTGTCTAGAATAAAATCCCTTCAATGAGGACAAACACAAAAAATCAACCCAATCAACATGAACGGAATAAAATCAGGTAGTTGCACTATCATGAGACTACAAATGAAAGAATTTGCTATCATAAGAAACTGTACCTTGGTAGTTGCGAGCACCGCCTCCTATAAAATCCATGGCGAGGGTATTCAAGCTCCCAAATTTGACATCCTTGCAAGAATTATACAACTGTTCTCCGTACATGCGAGTCACAAAGAAGTCTATACTTGAAACAGTTTGTGTATTGTTAGCCTACAAAGAAATAAAGAGGTTCAGTATACAGTGATATCAATTTTTTATGTACAAGTTGGCACTGACAGAAGGAGCCTATGATTTAACCAATAATATTACTAGCCTTCTGGGTAGAAGTGACATTGATGAAGAGACTTTGATTTGGAGAGCACGACATCTCACAATAATGGTTAAGAAAATTCCTCAAACATGCTGGGCATCCAACAAGGAAAGGAATCGCCTATAAATTTTAAACACATAGAAAAAAATAATAACATTATTTTTAAATGTTCAAGCAAATGGAAGTTTAACAAACTGAATGATAACTTATACCTGTTGCACTTGGGAGCGTAAGGTTTCAAACTGATCGAGAGTACAGCATACGTCACCGCTGATGGTCGGGCAAAGACTTTGGATTCTCAAAGAAAGCAACTCATCTGGCTGAAAAAAATAAAAAAAGAATAGTTTTTTTTTTTTTATGAGATAAAGAGCATGGAATTTCAGTGCTGCATTGGCATTCATCCAAATTAAACAAGGATTACAGGAACCAGACTATACCAGCCCTGTACAAGCTGGTATAGCACCATTATGGGTTTGTTTTCCTCAGTTTTGCTGTTTTAAGCTCAGTTAAATCCCAAGTACATAAATAAAAGCACCAAACAACTGAAATATAAACAAAAAATTTAAAAAGCGGGAACCATGACACATCAGGTTAAAAATGTTTTGTCTCACCTTAACAGCACGAGTTGAATTGGGGCAATTAAGTACTTTCCCATCAGATCTCTGCCCACAAAGGCCATACATCGAACAGTATCCTTCTGCGTTTATAATGCTAAATACACAAAAAAACAAAAAAGAACATTCATATAATATTATTAAAAGTTGAAAGAATTGAGGATTTTTCAAGCAAACAAAAGGACTTAAAAAAGGAGTATATACTTTGATGGGCTGCTGGAATTTTGGGCATTTGCACTGATGAGGAGAATCATCTACAAGTAGGGTACAAGAAAAATATACATTAGCAAATTCTACTGCTCCATAAATTGTGTAGTTTCAAACATTTATTCAAGTCAAGCATCTGTCACTCAAAAAGGAATGTCAAGAAACTAGGACCAATAAGAGTGACTAACTTTTACTGCCTTGCCAGACCAACAATAACAATAGGCATTTAATACCATTAAACTCACTGCTGGAATCAGAAGCAGTTCATAGCAACTTCTCATCCCAAAAATTCTTTTAGTAGGCTTTAATTTCATTCTTAATTACTTTCATGAAAACAAATTAGTTACCGAATCTTTATCCGTAGCTGCAGTGTTCTGCAGTTGAACCAATATTTACTTAACATGTCTATTTACTATTTGTAAAAAAAAAAAAAAATGACGTTAGTGCACTTGTCTCCTGTTGGACCTAGTTATCATTTATTGCATAATTAGTCAAACTTTATAATGGTTAGATGGGGAAAAAGAAGATGCAAAGCAGACAGTGTGGGGTTAGCTCGCTCAACCAAAAATAAAAAAGAATGAGGTGGACATTATATTATACTATTTAATTAGATTTGGGGACCTCATCCTGATTCTTCGTTTCATAACTAAAATTCTCTATTATACTTTCTAATGCTAAGGACATGGCCACTTAAGCCTTTTTGAAAGCTTGCATCTCAAATTGAGTGAGAAAATTATCAAATAGATGAACATTGATGAACATGACTTACAGAATAGAATCAAAATACACCAATTCTACCTAGCATAATAAATTATGTTGGGTCCAATAGAACAGCAACATTCCAGCTATTATTCCCTATTGTCCAGCGATTCTACCAAAAGAAAAAAAAAAAAAAAAAAACAAACAAACAAACTTGGCCTTGAACGACCTCACGGGAAGAAGGACATACTATAAAACTAATTTCGCATCACATTCAGCTATAAAACAAAAATAGAACTAATTTCCCATTATGCTTACATGTCCTGACTAGAACGATTGTTCCCATTTCTATAAAAATACAATCGACTTCTAAGAACAGAAACTCCATTTCTTTGGTCAAGAGCTATGAAGGGAGAAAAAAAATCTAACCAAAACAACAACCACAAAAGACTAGCCTTAACCCGTGTTAGAAAATATGTACAACGAAGAACGAAATTGATTTCCAAAAGCAGAAACAGTCACCATTCAGTCAAGCGAATCAAGGTCGAACTATCAATTTAAACTGAAAGTGATAAAAAAAACATATCAAATAAAAGGAATGATACCTGAATTAGAATCCCCAGAGTTCCCCATTTGTAAAGGCGATTGAGCTCTCGTACGAAACAGAGCTCCATTACTCTCTATCCCCTTTCGAGAGAGAGAGAGAGAGAGAGTGAGAGGGAGGAGCGAAGAGATTAGAACCGCGTCAGAGAAAGAGAAAGGTTGGTTTTTATAAATGGAGGCGGTGGGAACTGACACTCTCTCTCTGTCTCTCGGAGGGACATTGTGCTTGGTGACATCACTCTCCCTTAACTTGTGCCGAGTTCCCTGTTTATCTTCATAAAACGCAATATGAA
Source organism: Rhynchospora breviuscula (assembly GCA_027562975.1). Lineage (NCBI taxonomy): Eukaryota > Viridiplantae > Streptophyta > Magnoliopsida > Poales > Cyperaceae > Rhynchospora > Rhynchospora breviuscula. The sequence goes on along the minus strand of CM050398.1, from coordinate 59,347,429 downwards.
CCGTCAGATCTTATTCCAGCGGTTCAGATCTCACGGATTCTCTCCGGTTTTTTGCTAAAATTAGATACATACGGGTTTGACAAACGGCGTGTTTGAAAAGGATTTCGGTTTCTGCTCTATTGCTAAAATTTCTAATAGCTTACTGTTAATTATTTATTGTACAGAAAGTGATAATAACTTCACATGGATTTATCTACGAGCGTATCTTTACATTCACGTGGCGCAGGAGTTTTCAATTGTTTATACTAAAGAAAAGTATCTTTTGACTGGATTGTAAGTTTTTTGTAATAATTGTAGGTGGAATTGGTTTGTCGAACTGGAGATGGTCCAAATTTTTGGCGCTAGCGGATCAGAACCCGAGAGGAATTAACGCGAAGGATCCGACTTGATAGGTGCAGAGAATTATGACAAATTAAGAAAACAATGCGTGCAATCAGTCGCTTTTCCGGATAAATTACTAATAGAGGTATAGTGAACATTTTTTAATTAGAAAGCAATCTATTGACGTTCTATCTTTTATAGAATTCTTCTATTGAGAGCTGTTTCTTAATTTGTGCTGCTATTTATGAAATTTTGAATAAATAATTATAATTACAATAACTCTATTACATGAAAGTTCTTCTATGTAGGTTCCGCGTCGGAGTACTTCAACAACAACTAAGCTTTTTTGTCCCAAACTAGGGCTTGATGAGTAGTTCAATGAAAAATAAAATCAATTTTCTAGATTTTATTAAATTTAATTAAAATAAATTTATATTAGAGAGAGTATAACTAAAAGTGAAATTTTATCAGCATTTGTATCTATCGTCGAAATAGCTATGCTTTACTCCTATCGACAAAATGTTTATTTAGCCCAGCAAGTCATATATATATATTATATATAATAAGGCAATCTTACTAAATCCTTTCTCAAATCAAGTTAAAAAAAAAATACTTAGGCTTTGATCGGAAGAGAAAGAGGAACGAGAGTAGAATTGAATATTCAGAGAAAAAGAAAAGAGAAGAATTTTCACAATAATTGATTTCAGTCGATCGGCGAGAGGACGTCAGAATTTTCATGCGATTTCATCGGTGATCGATCAGACGATCAGAGGAGAGAGAAAGAGGGAGCGGAAACGAATCCAATGAAGCAACGAATTTTCGTCAAAATTTGACTTTTTTTACGAGAATCCCGTACGGGATTTGAGACCGGTGAAATCGTACGAAAACGTTTCTTTTCCTCCGCTTTTCTCTCTTCCGATCACGTTTTTTTTGCGATTGGAATTTCCATTTCCGAATCGCAGTCCTCTTTTGAGCCTTCCGATCAAAGCCTTAAGGATATTATTATTAAGTTTATTAATTTGTTGTTAATTACATATTGATCATGTAATAATTTTCATTGGATTTATCTTATTTGGTATTCAATCAAATGTTATTAAATAATAATACAGATTATTAAATTCAAATCATTTGATCATAAATACTTAAATAGTGAAACGTATATTAAAAGTTCATTAATTTTTATAAATATGAAATGTATAAGTACAGTTTTAATTGATTTTTTTTTTCCTACAAAACCTGCTCAGATGCTGGATCACCAAGACACCTCTAGGAGCATTATCTACGTGGTGCTGACTTTTCTTAGATAAAAGATAAATTTAATGACGGATAGAGTATGTTAGAGTCGGAGCATGTGTGTCATCCTAACTGAGTTGACTTAACTTCATCCGAAAATGAAAGAAAACCTTTTTTTTATGTTGGAATAAAAAATCTGGTATAGAAAAACACGAATATACGCCCTACTTGGCCGATAAAAGAAGTTTGCAGTACGGCAAATTGGAAGATTGTTTAAAGTTTGAGTATGTTGTTCGTCGCGGAATTTTTGCTATTAAAATTATCGACGCAATATTTAATACAGATTATGAGCCGGTATACATGCTAGAATTGCCCTAGAATACTCGCATCATGTTAAATTTTGCATCATATTTGCCCGCAAGTCCTTAATCTATCTATATATTTATTACTATGTTTTTTTTTTACTCATTTATCCTACTTGCTCTATCATTTCTTCTGTCATCTCGTAAATGACAAGTCCGGTATAATCTCAAAGCGTTGTCATTTTTCATTTTTCTTTTGAAAAATACTAGTAATCGCTCCCACCCATTACGTGGGCAAAATTTTATTTAAAACTTATTATTGTTTTCGTTGTTGTTTTATCAACCGATGACCAAAGAATGATAATGGTTTTAAAAATAAAATGAAATGACAAATTATATGCTTTAGTAAAAAATATTAACCAAAATATATTTTTGGTTTCAAATAGAGAAAGCATGTTGATTAGCATATTAATAAATACTTTTGCGACGAGACTTGTCTTTTATCTCCATCTGATATTGCTTCACATGTTATCAATTTCTAATAATTTATTATGAAAGATACTGTAATCAAGCGACAATTTTATTTCCGTTTTAGAATGAAGAATTAGTAAACTTATATGATGATTTACATCTAGCTATCAATCAAATTAGATTTAAACAATCAATGATTTAGAATATATATAGTAAACTAATTATTTCCACCCTTAAATTGGTGTTTTTATAAGTAATAGGGATTGGGATTAAAATTATCTTGTACGTATATAATGCGACTAAAAGAAAATCACAATTTATTAATTTAACATGGCACAACATGACAAGTAACCCACACAAACACATATCTATATCATATAATCAGTTTCTTGTCATTTTATAGTTACATATTATCGTAACAAAAATAACAAATTTTTTCAACTACATAATCAAAGATTTTAATCATTATATATATATATGCTATGGTGCATCACGATGTATTGAGACTTTTGTACATCGTGACCATCTATGTCGATAATTTTATAAATCGACAAATCTAACTAAATCAATCCAATCTATATCTTGAAATCTCATTACAAATCAAATTTTATATATTTTTTTAATTTTTTACTATTTTTTCGAATTTTTTAAAACCTGCCATTTTTGGAATTTCCTTATTATTAATTAGTACCCAAAAAAGAAAGTTTTAGAACATTCGAAAAAAATAGTAAAAGAATTTCAAAAATATATAAAATTTGGTTTTAATGAGATTTCAATATGTAGATTGGATTGGTTTAATTAGATTTGTCAATTTGTAAAACGGCTGACGGATAATGATCGCGATGTACAAAAGCCTTAATATATCGCGATGCACCAGGGGTCTGTGAGTCGCGCTCAAAACTCTTAGATCTAGTTCAAAATAACCGATCCAAACCGTTCAATACGATCTCCCTATTGAAATCTCCATGCAGACCAAATTTTACATTTTTTTGAAATTTTTAAGTATTTTTTTTGAAATTTTAGAAAATCGTAAATCTAATTAGTTATGAACCGTTCAAAAACAACAGTTTTTAAAAATTCGAAAAAAAATACTTAAAAGTTTTAAAAAAATATAAAATTTAGTTTGCATGGAGATTCCAATAAGGAGATCGTATTGGACGGTTTGGATCGATCATTTTGAACTAGATCTAGGAGTTTTTTATCGCGACTCACCATATGAAAACTCTATATATATATAGAGAGAGAGAGAGAGATAGAAATACTATGGTGCATCGCGATGTATTGAGGCTTTTGTACATCGCGGCCATATCGGTTGATAGTTTTACAAATTGACAAATCTAACTAAACCAATTCAATCTATATATTGAAATCTCATTATAAATCAAATTTTATATTTTTAAAAAAAAATTTACTATTTTTTTTTATTTTCTAAAACCTGCCATTTTTAGAATTCTCTTATTATTAATTGGTACCCAAAAAAGGAAAGTTTTAGAAAATTCGAAATAAATAGTAAAAAAAATTCAAAAAATATAAAATTTGGTTTGTAATGATATTTCAATATGTAGATTGGATTGGTTTAATTAGATTTGTTAATTTATAAAACGATTGACGGATAATGATCGCGATGTACAAAAGACTCAATACATCGCGATGCACCATAGCATATATATATATATATATAAAGAGAGAGAGAAAGAGAGAATGACTAACGCGCCATCGATGGCACGGAGGGTCTCGTGCCATCAAGTCATTATTTGAGATCCAAAATTCAAACGGTCAATCCGAACGTTCAAGTTGTTCTCCATATTGAAATATCCTTGGAGACCAAATTTTATATTTTTTCGAATTTTTTTACTATTTATTATGATATTTTTAAAAATATTATGATTAGAGTATTTCAGGGCCTCCAATTTGAAAATATCATAATAAATAGTAAAAAAATTTGAAAAAAATGTAAAATTTGGTCTCTAAGGTTATTTCAATATTGTGATCAACTTGAACAGTTTGGATCGATCATTTGAATTTTGGATCTGATAGAAAATCGATGGCACGTGCCATCGATAGCGCATTAGCCATACACACTCTATATATATATATGCTATGGTGCATCGCGATGTATTGAGACTTTTGTACATCGCAATCATTATCCGTCACCGTTTTACAAATTGACAAATCTAATTAAACTAATCCAATCTACATATTGAAATCTCATTCACTACACCAAAAAAGATCTTTAGTACCAGACTATTAGTACCGATTTTTAAGAAAACCGGTATAAATATTAGATGGTGGTAAATTGATAATTGTCAGTATATATTTTTAGTATCGGCTTTTTTAAAAAATCGGTACTATTTTTTGCAGGGAAAAATTAAAGAAAACCGTTTATATTTAGTACCGGTTTTCTTAAAAAACCGGTACTAAAAATATATTATTAGTACCGGTTATTTAGTACAAACCGGTACTAAAATATAGCCGTTTTTTTGTTTTACGCCAACTATTAGTACCCGTTTCTTATAAAAAACCGGTACTAATAATCCGCAGAATTTCACATGTATTTCTCCTCCTCCACTCTATCGTTTAAGGCACAAACTCTCATAGTACTGTTCATGGCCTTTTCTTTTCCCCTCTGAAACCGAGAATATTTTTGTGCTATCTAAAACCACATAAATAATAGATGAAAATCAAGAAAAATTTTAAAAAATAGAAAAATCAGAAGAGAAAGCAAAGGAGATCTAAGAGAAGCTAAAATAATTCTCATTTGAGGTATATTCTTTATTTTTCTGTATTTTATTTATAACTTTGTAATTATATGCATATTTTTTTGGTTTTTTATTGATTTTTTTAATTTTAATCTAATAAAATAGAAAACGGAAGAGGAAGAGAAAAGGTTATTTAAATCGAAGAGGAGGTAAAGGAAGAGAAGACAATTTCGGTAATTTTCTATTTTAATCTTGATTATTTTAATTCGATAATTTATCAATTTGTACGCGCATATATATATCGTTTGGCATTTGCATCTATTAGTTGTATTGTCATATAGGACCAAATTGCCGGAATTTGAACTATTTTAGGGATTAATTTCGGATAGTACTCCCGGTCGGGAGTACTGCTCTTTGGATATTCTGTCTCATTTAGGAAAGCGAGTTGTACGTTAGATGCAGTGTGTTGTCTGAGAAAAATTCGACAGCATTTTCTCTTATGTTCCCACGGATACGTAAGCACGAACAATCGTATGTTAGCGTATTCAGGGAACATAAGGGGAAATGCTACCGAATTTTTCTCAGGCAATACACTGCATCTAACGTACGCTCGCTAATGAGACAGAGTATCCAAAGAGTGGGCTAGGATGGTAACCGGTCCAAAAATCTATTGTGATGCATGCATTGAACCTACAAATCCTAAATCCTGACATTTTGGATATATATTTCTATCTACACAGATGGATCTGAGGGAGAAATACATGTATGAGTATTCGAGAATATCGAATGAATTTGTTGGAGTTGTTGAAGAGTTCCTAAAATGTGCAGAAGACCATCGGAAGTTGACTGGAAAGTTCAGAATCCTATGTACTTGTAAACGTTGCCTTAACTTTGAGAGACAAGAAGGTAAATTGATTAGAGCACATCTGATTCAACGTGGATGGATGACAACACCTAAATACTTCCAGTGGGTTTTACATGGAGAAAAATTGAAAGAAAATTTAGATGCCGGAACGAGCATTAATGTATCTGATATTTTTGAAAATACTGTACAAAATAATTGTATGGATGATGCAGGGGATAATGTAATTGTGGGTGATGATATAGAAAATTTAAGTGAACAACAATGTCAATGTGATGATAATAATATAGAAAATGATTTGGATGAAATGATGAATGAATTACCCAGTGATTTTATCGATGATGTTTCTGATATGTTTGAAAAGTTGGATGAAAACTCTCATATACCCTTATATCCCGGTTGCAATGAAGATAAATTTTTCAAAATAAAAATAGTTTTTAAGTTGTATAACCTAAAAGCTAAGAATAATTGGAGCGATAAGAGTTTCACATTTTGCTCGGCCTTTTGCGATAAATGCTTCCAGCAGATAATACATTACCCGATACAACTTATAAGGCTAAAAAATTACTATGTCCTTTGAAGTTGGAAGTAGTGAAAATTACAGCTTGTCCGAATGATTGCATATTATTTCGGAATGAGTACGAGAACCTCCATAAATGTCCAAAGTGTAATGCATCTCGGTACAGACAAAGGGACGCTGATTTGGATGATGAAGAAGATAGTTGTAAGAAGAGACCAGCTGCGAAAACATTGTGGTATCTGCCTGTAATACAAAAGTTCAAGCATCTTTTTAGTAATTCAAAAGATACTAAACTGTTGAGGTGGCACGCGGAAGGCAGAAAGAAAGATGGAAAGCTCAAACATCCAGCAGACTCATCCCAGTGGAACAACATAGATAGTCATTTCACGAATTTCAGCAGTGAGCCTAGGAATTTGAGATTGGGATTATGCACGGACGGAATGAATCCTTACGGTCTCATGAGTACAAATTGAAGCGTATGACCTGTTTTGTTGGTTATTTACGACATTCCTCCATGGTTATGTATGAAAAGGAAATATCTGATGATGTCGTTGCTCATTTCTGGTCCAAAATAACCAGGAAACGATATAGATGTGTACTTGGCTCCATTAATAGAGGACCTTGATAGGTTGTGAAAGGACGGAGTGAAGGTTTTTTATGCACATTCCAAAAGTTATTTCACCTTACGTGCGATGATATTCTGCACAATTAATGACTTTCCCGCGTACGGAAACTTATCGGGTTACAAGAACAAAAGAGAAAAGGCATGTCATGTTTGTATGGAGGAAACACATTCGATATGGCTATTGAATTGTAGAAAGACAGTATATTTGGGACATCGTAGGTTTCTTAGCCGTCATCATCCCTACCGCCGGCAACCTTATAAGAACAAATTTGATTGCAACACCGAGACCCGTCGGGCACCTATACTAAAAACTGGAAGACAAACTTATGAACAGGTGAAGGATCTTAAAATTCAATTGGAAAAACCATTTGCGAATAGAATTCCAGAAAAGTGCTTTTGGAAGAAGAAGTCTATATTCTGGGACCTTGAATACTGGACTTATTTAGATGTCAGGCATTGCTTGGATGCGATGCACATCATCAAGAATTTTTGTGAAAATTTGATTACTTTGATTTTGAATGCTCAAGAAAAACTGGATAATGTTAATGTGAGAAAAGACATGGTACAAATGGAAATTCGATTGGAACTAGCTGCAAAGGAAGACAATAGTAAGAAACAGGATTGGTTACCTAATGCTGTTTATACTTTAACCAAAAAAGAGAAACTCAGTTTGTTGGGGTGTTTGAGGTCTATTAGGGTTCCAACTGGTTATTCCTCAAATATTTTACGGAAGGTGTCAATTAAGAATATGAAATTGATTGGAATGAAATCACACGATTATCACGTGTTACTGACCCAGTTGCTTCCTGTTGCAATTAGAGCATGTTTTAAAGAAGAAGTTCGATATTCTATCACTAAGTTGTGTTTCTTTTTCAATAAAATTTGCTCTAAGGTGATCGATCCTGAAAAACTGGATCAGTTAGAAACCGATGCGATTCAGACCATATGCGAGTTGGAGATGCATTTTCCCCCTCGTTCTTTGTTATAATGGTGCATTTGACTATTCATTTAGTCAGAGAGATAAAACAGTGCGGTCCGATATTTCTGCGATACATGTACTCTTTTGAAAGAGCAATGGATCAATTGAAAGGGTTAGTGAGAAGCAGATCTTGATCCGAAGGAAGTATGGTTGAAAGATATGTGGCAGAAGAGGTTATTGACTTCTATAATGATTATCTAGATGGAGTTAAACCGATTGGCCTGCCCAAGAATAGGCACGAAGGTAGACTCTTAGGGAAAAGCATAATTGGTATGAAAGTAATTACAATGGACCTTGCAAAGAGAGAAAAAGTATATCTTAAAATTCTCCAACAGGTCGCCATTGTGTCTCCTTATGTGAATGAACACATAGCCGAATTGCAAGAACAGAACCCTAAGAGATCAGAAAATTGGATCACCAAGGAGCATAACAAAAATTTTGTAAAATAGTTTACAAATAAGATAAGACAGTCCGGACCTTCAAATGAAACGGTGAAATGTCTTGCTAGAGGTCCTAACGCCAATGTGCAAACCTATCAAGGGTACGACCTGAATGGTTTCACTTGGTATACAAAGAAACAAGATGGAAAAAGCACAGTACAAAACAGCGGAGTCACAATAGTAGCCATATCAAGTGATGAAACATCATCAGAGCCGTATTATGGGTGGATTGAAGAAATTTGGAAGTTTGATTATAATAAATTTAAAATACCTGTGTTTGAATGTAAATGGATGCTCAAAAGCGGCGTCAAGACTGATAAAAACAGATTTGTAACCGTTGATTTCAAAAAATTAGGATATACTGATGATCCTTTTATACTTGCAAACAAACAAGTAATGCAAGTTTTTTATATTGCTGATCCGACTGACAAGGGACGACATGTGGTACTTCCCGAAAAAAGACGCATTGTCGGCGTTGAAGATGTCGTGGATGAAGAAGAATATGACCAATTTGATGAAATAGCGCCATTCTCTACAGGTATATATAATTAAATATAAATCAAGAAAATTTAATGAAATTAAATGTAATAAGGAATTTCACCAATTTGATATGTACATATATATTATTATTCACAGGTATAGATGGGACACCGCAACCAATTGAAAAGTTAACAAGTAATTTGCGTTCCAATCAGGAAGAAGACGTGTAGGTAGATCGACCGAAGCCACCAAAAAATAAAGGAAGTTGAAAAAAATGAAATACACAAATTAACGAAAGTTCAAGACTATTGTATAATTAATATTTGATTATTACAATTATATTTATATCTTTTTTCATTTTCATAGTACTTTTTCATGTAATATTTATTACAATTTATACCTTTTTTCATTTTCACAGTCCTTTTTCATTTTCATAGCCCTTTATTACAATTTATACCTTTCAGAAATTTTTAAAAAAATTTAGTACCGATTTTCTGCTAAAAACTGGTACTACAAATCGATAATTTTAAAAATTAATTTAATTTAATTTACAAATTAATTTAAAAAACAGAAAATATTTTAAATAATTTATTTTATTTTATTTATAATTTAATCTTATAAATTTTTTAATTAATTTAAAAAAAATAGAAAATATTTTAAATAATTTAATTTTATTGGTTTATAATTTAATTTCAGAAATTTAAAAAAATAAAATTTAGTACCGGTTTTCTGCTAAAAACCGGTACTAAAAATCAATAATTTTAAAACTTAATTTAATTCATAAATTAATTTAATTTTATTTACAAATTAATTTAAAAACCAGAAAATATTTTAAATAATTTAATTTATTTTATTTATAATTTAATCTTATAAATTATTTAATTAATTAAAAAAACAGGAAATATTTTAAATAATTTAATTTATTTGGTTTATAATTAAATTTCAGAAAAAAAAAATTAGTACCGGATTTCTGCTAAAAACCGATACTAAAAATCGATAATTTAAAAATTAATTTCATTTTATTTACAAATTAATTTAAAAAACAGAAAATATTTTAAATATTTAATTTATTTTATAAATTTTTTAATTAATTTAAAAAAAACAGAAAATATTTTAAATAATTTTATTTTTTTTATTTATAATTTAATTTCAGGAATTTACAATAGAAATATAATTTAGTACCGGTTTTCTGCTAAAAATCTGTACTAAAAATCGATAATTTTAAAAATTAATTTAATTCATAATTTTTTTTTATTTTATTTACAAATTAATTTAAAAAACAGTAAGTATTTTAAATAATTTATTTTATTTTATTTATAATTTAATCTTATAAATTTTTTAATTAATTTAAAAAAAACAGAAAATATTTTAAATAATTTAATTTATTTGGTTTATAATTTAATTTTAGAAATAAAAAAAAATTTTGTACCGTTTTTCTGCTAAAAACCGATACTAAAAATCGATAATTCCGAAAAACCTCTGTGAATCTCTATCGTCTCTCTCGATCTCTCTCTCTCTCTCTCTCTCTCTCTCTCGTCCGAAAAACACTCTCCCGCTCCCTCACTTCTAAAAATCGATACCCTAGCCGCTCTTCTCGCCGTTCCCCTCACTCGCCGTAAGTTTCTCTCTCTCTCTCTCTCTCACTTTCTCTCTCACTCTCTAACTCTCTCTCTATCTCTGCCTTGGACAGCCGACAGCCGACAGCCGACGACAGTGACCGCAACAGCGACAGCCGACAACTCCTCTTAAGAAGGTACTCTATTTCTCTCTCTCTCTTTTGATAATGGATTGTTAATGGGTTTGGGTTTGTTTGCAATTGTTAATGAATTTGGGTTTGAACTTGAATGGAATGTTATTTAAGTTTAATTATGTTAATTAGTGACTTGATATTTAAGTTTAATTATGTTTATTATATAATTATTTAAATATATAAAAATTAATTAATAAAACATTTAGAAAAATATGTATAACTTTTAAATCTTGAAATATATTGTTGATTCAATTAAGATGTGAAAAAAATGATTAAATGCCAATTTATTTATTGCTTTTGGTTTAAAATGGAATTAATTAATATTTTTTTAGAAAACTTGACAGTGGGGAATGAATTAATGTTGATGCGCCCTCGTCGTTTCTTTTTCCCAATTAATTCCTAGACACCCGCACTAGAATAAAAAACAATTTTATCTTCTCCATTTGTCAAAACATTTGAAGTTTTGTGCAGCCCATCGACCAATGTTATCATTTGGACAAATGGACTTGTTCTTTCAAGAGAATAAATGGAGATATTTCAAAAAGAAAATGGATTTGGGTTTGGGTTTGATTGCAATTGTTAACCCATTTGGGTTTGGACAAATGGGTTTGGGTTTGATTGCAATTGTTAATGGATTTGGGTTTGAACTTGAATGGAATGTTATTTAAATTTAATTATGTTAATTAGTGACTTGATATTTAAGTTTAATTATGTTAATTAGTGACTTTTAATGATAATGATTTGCTTGATTTGTGTATATAAATTATTTTAATGATATATACATTATGAATTGTGTTATATAAATTTGATTTGAATTTGCAGCCATGTCGAATCATGATGATCAGAATGTTGCGACAAATCAAAATGAGTCGAGTTCTGAAGAGGAGCAGATTGTTGTTGTTAGCAAAAGGAAAAAAGATCAACGGCTAAGCGTCTGAAGACGCGCAAAGCCATAGCTGCTGGAGATAATTTGGAGGTCGAATTCAATAAAGAAGGCAAACCATGCGGCGAGAATGCAAAGGCATTCACGAATTGGTGTGCAACAAAAACAAGAGATATGATCCCTTGCAGGTACCTATACGAATATATATGAATTTGAAACATATTGATATGAATTTGTATGCGATAATAGTATTAATCGATTTCAATGCAGTTATAGTAGTTGGCATGAAGTGCCAAAACAGTTGAAAATTGATTTGTACGGAGAAATAGCGAAGGTTTGGAATCTTCCGGCTGACCTACCATTGTCTACTAAGAAGAAGATTCTACATAATTGTAACGATAAATTGAGGCATTAGAAGGGCAGATTGGTGAGATATTATTCTTGCAACATCATTTCCATTTATAAAAGTTTGATTAAATATTTATTTTAATTATAACGTGCATTTTTTTCATTGTAGAATAAAAAATACAGGCTTAATCCGCAAGAAGATGCACCAAATCCATGGGATGTACAGAACATCTTGAAGGAAGAATGGGAGGCAATGGAAGCTTATTATTCCAGTGAGAAATTTGCGATATGAAAACATATTTCTTATAAAAGAATCATTCGTCACTACTAATCTCATTAGTTTTGTATTTATACTAACAGTCTTCTGAATTTGTTAATAGAAAATGAGTAAACAAGGAAAGACAAATGATGCAAAGAAAGACATGCCCCACACACTCGGATCAGGCGGTTACATAAGTGCTAAGTTGAGATGGAAAGAGGGAGAGGTGGTCCATGGTGGGTCTTCGGTTATTACGAAGGATATTGATGGCAGGAGTTATAGTTGGAGTAAGGCACGCGCAGTAAAGGATCCAGAGACCAGTGAACTTGTGGTTAGAAACCCTAAAGCTGCCGCGGTGATCGACAAAGCGGTACGTGTAACAATTTAGATAACTTTATTTTGTGTATTCAACGAATTTAATTTACTCTAACATGAGTTTCTTTTGTGATAGGTTGCTTTAGTTAAGTTAGGTGACGTTGAGCCTGTTCGTCAAAATGACATCTTGACGTCTGCGATCGGAACGCCAGAGCACTCGGGACGATTGAGAGGATATCCACTTTTTTTTAGCGTGAAGCAGGTGTTTGATAGTGGTAATAGAAAATCATCCAAGGGGTATACCAAAGATGAGGTTGATCGGATGGTGCAGGAGGAAGTGAAAAAACGAATGGATGAGGAATTTACCAGGCGAATGGATGAGGAATGGAACAGGCGAATGCAACAAAGCTTTTCGCAAATGTTTTCGCAAGGCCAAGGCCAAGTCCAAGTCCAAACACCGCAGACGTATGATCCAATAGTTCAACAGGCTTTTCTACTGCTATCACAGGATAGCAACAATCAACCACATCCGATTCCTCACTCGAGTTTTCAGGTTTTTAATTTCACCAAGCTAATGATATATATTGCTTTGCTCACATAGAATATTTACGGTTTATGATTTATTATTATGTTTGATATTGGTTATAAATACAGACACTTGTCGAAGTTTTACTACTCCTCCCAGGGACGTCCGGGACGCCTGTGTATGTAGCTAGAGCTATGGTGTTTGCACAGACTTACAACGAGACGGTCCATGGAGAGCCAGTGGGTTTAGGGGAAGTGAAGGTACAAATCTTAGAAGTTTTTGATAATGCGAGACATGCGATTGTACCTTTTCCACCTCCTAACGGAGATGATCGGCTTGGTGTTCTGATGTGTTCATTTCTATGATGGCCAGTTCATCTTGTGGATTATGACTTGACAAAATTGGTAAATCTTACAAACTATTTAAAATTTAGTTAGTTTATAGTAATTATTTATATTAGTACAATTTAAATTTAAAAATATCATTTCCATGACTAATATGTTGGTTGTTTAGGAGCAAGTGAGGCAAATGGCGAAACAAAATCCACAAATTCTTTCGCAAGACAAGGGAAAGCAGATAACGGGAGATGACGAAGATGAACCGAGTGTGGATCAATTTTTTGCGGTGGAGGAAATTCAATTGCGCGATTCGTTCGTCTCCAAGGAAAAATTGGCAGAGATTGGGCCTAACGCAAAGAAAATGCACGACTATATCAGGATGTTCGACAAGTCAGTGATTGAGTTCAGCGATCTTCCTAGTGCATTCGACTTTTAAGATGTCAAGACATTCATTCTTGAATTTAAAGACATCGGCCATGTCTTCAATCGAGAGGAACTTTTCGTTCAAGTGATTAAAGTTTGGATTTTGTAAGTATTCTTCTAACTTTACAATAGTTGATTATTAGTTATATGATATTTCTAATTAAATAAATAGAACTATAAAAACATAATTGAATTGCGCATATATATATACAACATGCAGGTGGTGCAGGAAATATTGTGTGAATACCGCGATGAAGAAGTGGATATTTTGGGATCCAGAAAGGTGCTCGGGTATCGATGTGGAGAAAGATCAAATCGGCACTGTAAGCTACATAATGAATTTTTTAAAGTATGCAAAAAGAGATCCCTATCATGTTTTACTGCATCATAATCGATTAGTTATAAAATTTTTTATTTTGACTTTAATTAAGATTTTGAATTTGTGGTTTCATATTTATATCACCAACAAAATACAATATTTATGTAATTACAGGTCGCATTTTGTGATTATTATCGCACAACTCTCGACACGGAAGTTGTGGATAGTAGATTCATTGCAATCAAAGTCCGGCTATCAATCTCCAATTCTAAGAAATTACGATCAGTAAGTTTAGAATTAACAAAATACGTATATGCATTATTTAGTTATATACTAATATCTAGAAATGAATTTTGTAACTTTATATTTAATTTTGCAGAGCTTTGTCAAGATTGGTCCAAGTTCCCAAGTTTGAAGTTCAGATGATACTGGTACATAATTCCAACTAATATATATAGTTTAATTTCATTTCTAATTTATTGAATTTAAACTTAATAGTATAATTTTTTTTCCTTGTAGAGTCCACGACAACCAAACAATATAGATTGCGATTTTTATGCGATGAAAAACATACGCAAGATACTTGATCACTGTACGCTACACCAGGACCTCCCATCGGTATGGATTAAATTTAATTAATCTTACTGTATATGACTAGGGTTAGTAGCAATTTAGTTTTAATCTACTAAACCAAGTTTAATTAGATTAGTTTATAAATTTTCATATGTCATTAACTATATGAAATGTCAAATTGCAGGTTTTGCAACCGATAGGTAAGCGCTATAGTGAGGACGAGATTAATTATACTGTAAATGAGTGGTTTGGATTTTTACTTGCACTTGTAGGTCATCATGGTAATTGACTAAGTATATATGTGATTTGTAGTGACTTTTATATAAATGTGATTTGATATTACTATGTGTTTTGATATTGTATGGATGCATATATGCATATATATATATACCGCTGGTATATATTGGTACAAATATTGATGGCTAGCAAAAAGGGGCTAGCCCCAGAAACGAAATTTTTTTTTTTTGACATAATATTAGTACCGGTTTTTAACTAAAAACTGGTACTAAAAATCAATACTAAAACAACGCCAATGATTTTTAGTACCGGTTTTTAGTTAAAAACCGGTACTAAAATACCAACTGAACGTTTAAATAAATTTCAGCACAGATCTTTAGTACCGGTGTTTAACTAAAAATCGGTACTAAAAATATAATTATTAGTACCAGTTTTTAGTTACAAACAGATACTAAAGATCTCTCCTGCCAATTCCAGCAGCCTCTTTATACCGCCTTTTTAGTACTGGTTTTTTATTATTTTTAACACTCCCTATTATTAGTACCACTACAAAACCGGTACTAATAATAGATATAAAACCGGTACAAAAAAAATAAATGGCGTTGTGATTACAAAAATTTACGAATTTTCTAAAGTTTTCTTTTTTTGGGTACTAATTAATAATAAGAAAATTCCAAAAATGACAGGTTTTAAAAAATTCAAAAAAAAAATAGTAAATTTTTTTTCAAAAATATAAAATTTGGTTTATAATGAGATTTCAATATTTAGATTGGATTGGTTTAGTTAGATTTGTCAATTTGTAAAACTATCAACAGATATGGTCGCAATGTACAAAAGCCTCAATATATCTCGATGCACCATAGCATTTCTCTCTCTCTCTATATATAAATATAGCATTTTCTTCTATTGAAGCCAAACAAATGAAAAAATAATGTGTATGCTTGGATTTTTTCTCTACCGAGCACGACACATGTTAAAAAAAGTCTATACGTGGTGACACAATACGATACGTCTTGTAGTACACATACATTTGGTATGATGACATATCACAAACACATGATTAGAGCTCACTAAAGAGTAAAGACGCACCGCAGCCGCAGTACTAACAACAAAAACAACACATTCATCTTTCTAGAAAATTTTGTACTTTCTCATTCCTAACAAGAAGAATAATTTTAAAATTCTAAAAATGCGATATTGCCTAAGCAACAATTTTGACGAAAAGTTAAGTTATAATTTGTCGATTCTTTTTGCAATTCTTTATCTCATAATCTTATCTCACTCTGTTATATTGGAAACTTGAATTTCTATCAATTTCATTAATAAAAAGTTTAATGAGATTTGAATTAAAAAATAAGGGAGAAGTTGTGGCATGGACTGACAGATACAGACAAAAATTTCTCCTTCCCACCAATGTTTTCAATATTCTACTGGTTACTGGAAAATTATGGTAACATCGCATACTAGAACAGTGACCGAAATGACGGTATTCAGTTTTGTAAGAGAAAATACCAAAAAATATCGAATTTCGATCACTAAACCGGTAGAGGTGCCGATATGGTATTGAAAACACTGCTTCCCACTTCCCTATTATCCAGGGATCTGTATCCTCTGGAGTTCGCTGAGAATTGATCTCTAGAGTTCTTCATCACGATCGTCCGATCTAATTTCGACGGTTAAAATTTACAAATTGTACGAATCCAATATTAATCTTCATTATTGATCGGACCATTGTGGAGTCAAACTCCACTCTGCCAGTTCCCGCAGAGGATATCATTTCTATCGTCCAGTCCTCTCGTATATGTTCTTCAAGCTATGGAAAAACTGAAAAAAACTTTAATGCTTTTCAGTTCTGTATTCAGAATTTCCGAGCTGTTAAATTTAGCAATACTGCGGGCCTATGGCGCATTAAATGCTACGTCATCATTGCGCAAACTCGACCTAAGGATTCCCACTAGGTACAAAGAGAGGCCTCTTTTAAGTCTTATATAAGCACCACCAGGGATGGTAAAAGTTGCAGATGTTTTCTACGGGCTTTAAATTCTAAAAAAATCCAAAAATAAATTTTTTCTAGAAATTCTTTATGCACAACAGCATGATTTATGCTTAAAATTTGAACGATAATATAAAATTGTCAATTTCTTTTCCTACATTTGTGATTCATGTGAAAGACGAAGACACGTCCATGTTCCATCTCATTTTCTGAAACATCGATATTAAGGTGTTTGGAAATTGGAAATTGGGGACTGATTTAGTGTTCCACTTTCGACGTCCCACCATTAATTACAATGTTTTGTTGTTAATGTTCAAGTTCAAACGTTAGCAAGAAATGTAAACTGTCCATTTTTATTTTGTTGGCAGATTATTCTTGTAATCAAATTCAACGATGCAGAGTATAAATATCTTAACATTTATATTGAGATACATAATTTAGAGATCTTTAAAATAGATTAACGGGGGATATAAATTAATTAAATTATGCATGTTGGGTTGGGTTTTAACCATTATTATAATTTTTAAAATCGATTCACCAATATATTTTTTTTGTGGCGGGTTAATTAAAATTTAAAATACAGTCCATACCTAACCAAATAAAATTATAACAAACGGTAGGAGATGTATACATGATATGGAAGAAATCGTGGCATTGCTACAGTTCTTTCATTTTTTTTTTAATTTTATAGAAAAGTTGCAACGATGCTAAAAGTTCTAAATTGAGAGAGTTTCAAGAGAGCGATATAACGCTGTATGTCTATATTTCTTTACAAAAATTAAAAGAATTATAACCACTGTTGTTGTCCTTTCGTATCATACAGAAAATAAAATCATCAGTTATATTGTATATTTTTTTCTGAATTACTAAAAATAAAATCGACCTTATATCTAAATTATTTGATCGACACAGACGGAATAACATCCTCTGCCGACCTTTTAAGGTCGGCAGAGTGCCAACCTTTGATATTGACCGTTAGATCTATTCTCGACGGTTATGGGAGCCCCGTGCATAATACCAGATTGATAGGCCCGAAAAATTTTAACCGTCCAGATTAGATCGAACGGTCCGGATCAAAAGTTGGCACTCTGCCAACCTTAAAAAGTTGGCAGAGGATACGCTCCCGACACAGACTACTAAAAAAAAATGAGCCTATTTAAAATTCTGCAAAGACCATTCTGCGTTGCTCACCTAAGAAGATGTTTTTGTTATCAAAACTGGGCCACTTGTGAAGTAAGAATCTACAATAGTGAGTGGACGACCCAGTTACCCACTTCTTTTTATTTTTTTTATAAAAGCAACAAGTACGATCATATACAATAGTCTGAATATAAATGTCTTCGCTGAGAATGAGAGTAATGATTTGTATTAGTGCCTTTAGTGGCAGCAATTATCCAGGGAGTATGGTGGGTCCCACGAGAAACCATTCGCGGTGGCCCTCAAATGATGCCATGTTTTGCAATATTAAATTCTCTAAGCTTATTATTACCAGTTTATCACAGTCATCCCCCCAGTATATGGTAGGGACAGATTTATATATAATATATAGAGAAAGTTTAATATGCACTATAGTGCATAGGACTTTCTATGCACCACGGATTTTTTTAGAAGGATTTTTGTAAATTCACAAATCTAATTTAACAAATCTAATCTACATATTGAAATCTTATAGCAAACTAAATTTTACAATTTTTGATATTTTATTACTATTTTTTTTTGAAACATGCTATTATTGAAAACAAACTACTATCTACAACATTCCAAAAATGGTAGGTTTTAAAAAATTCGAAAAGAATAATAATAAAATCTAAAAAATTGTAAAATTTAGTTTGTTATGAGATTTCAGTATGTAGATTAGATTGGTTAAATTAAATTTGTCAATTTATAAAAATACTCCTAAAAAGTCTGCAGTACATAGAAAGCCCTATGCACTATAGTGTATATTAAACTTTCTCATAATATATATACGATGTAATTTTTTCCATATTTATCTTTTACCAACTATGTACGTATATATTTTTGTGATTATTATTACACATAATTTTCTTAAATTAATACATATTTGATCCTCGATAAATTTTATATAATTTTATTATTGACTCCTAATAATAAAATCCATATTTATATAATAATTTTATTAATATTGATATAAAATGAAGTATTTAATTTTTTTCTTGTTCAACTATCTTATTTATACTAGCTTAAGATGCCCTCATACGTGGGCAAATAAAGAAATAAAATAATATTAGATAATAAACATATATTGCTTAATCTACCATCAATACAAATAGATATGTTATTTAATTTGTTTCTTTATGAGACGGAAAATCAAAATATATTGTTACTTTGTCTAGCGATTAATATCCGACCACAGATCAAATCGATCGAACGGGCAGAAACACCTGTTTACATGCTAGATCTAGCGTGTAACACCTCTTCCATTCGTGCTTTTATAATAAGTATAGAGATAGAGATTTTTCTTTTTCTATTCATCCGATCTAGTATGGTAATGACAGTTTGTTTATTTAATTAAAAAAAAAAAGTTTCCTTCTAAATGATAACAACGAAAACATACTACCAATAAATGTGACTTGTGGGCCAAAAAGTTAATCAACCTTATTCCCTAATCTATCACACTTCATTATTGTTATAAATACGTGCCG
Source organism: Rhynchospora breviuscula (assembly GCA_027562975.1). NCBI lineage: Eukaryota > Viridiplantae > Streptophyta > Magnoliopsida > Poales > Cyperaceae > Rhynchospora > Rhynchospora breviuscula. Next base: position 59,327,870 of record CM050398.1, on the reverse strand, counting down.
TGTCTAGTTCATTTGTCGTACCGTATCGTATCGTGTCTAAGTATTTCATGTGCTGTGTCTAAATTCTAAAAGATGGACACGACACGTCTAAAGACACACCACGCCTCACCTTGTGTCCTTGTGCCTATCATGCCATGTCTTCATTAGACATGTCAAGTCTGAATGCGTTTGAATTTCATAAAATATAGTTATATACTTATATCCATGGATGAATTGTACATTCAAATTATGAAATTATCCTTAAAAAATAGGTAATATAAAATTTTTTTCTTGTTATTTCATAAAATTTACCATCTTAATTTTCACTCGAATTATAAACTTGTCGTGTCTCACGGATCGTGTTGTGTCGTATCTCGTACTGTGTCGTATCGTGTATGAACAATTCGTATATTGTGTTGTGTCGTATCTACGCCATTAAAGTCGGACATGGCATGTCTAAAAATATGACACGTTTAAATTTCCATACCGTATCGTGTTCGTATTTTACCGTATCATACCACCTCTGTCGTATGTCGTACCGTATTTTTTTTTTTTTTTAGAAAACTACACTTCATAGTCCACTTGCAACTCCGCATCTCACAAATTGACTTTATCTATGCTCAAAAAATTAATTAACTTTATCCTGTGATCCTGTCTACGTGCCAAGCTATGAACTACCTTTTCTTGAGGGAACTACGTCGACGTGCCAAGCTGCCAATGGTGGATGTGCACTATTTCAGACAGAACATTCAGTGATAGATACTCTGTGGCAAGCAAGTGTACCATTTTGTGGCATTACTGCTTAATGGATAGACCAGGCAACATATTAGGAGGGGGATATATTTATGGTTACCAATTTACCACTAATTCCTAATCTAGCAACAACTTTCAATTTTTTTCCGACTCTTTTTTTACCTAGTCCCAATCAAATATAACTGATTGAATTGTGAAAGACATTATGTTTTGACCATGAGTTGGGTGAACGAAATTAGCTTATTGATTTGAATTTCCGAAGCAGTCGCAAATATAACTTTTTGGTTGCAATAGTTCAAAAACCTAATGACAATTCTGAAAAATTATCCACTCATTTACTACTTTATTTTCTCAAAGATCGCACGGACTCAATATAATAGGCTACATAACAACGACGGCAGTGCAACTACGATACGTGAAGAGTCGAAAAATAAATAATAATAATAAATAGTGAGCAAGGACACGTCACAGGTAGGTGTTGTGCCCTTCTTTCTCTCTTTTGCTGCTTTTTAGCAACTCATCATTTCTCGTCGAGGCCTGCATTATCGGCCCATTAAGACTTTATATACAGGATTACAAACTAATCAATATTATTGATAAGAATTAAAACAGTATCCCGCATATAATAATGAAAATTATCAAGACTCAACAGTAGATTCCAATACCAGTATTATGTTTGTTGCGGCGCACCGAATTATGATTTAACAATATTGACATAATTTCTCACCGTAAAGACTCAAATTAATTCTAATTAGTTAATAATGACACAGTTTCTCACTTTAAACATTTGATTTTATATTTAATCAAGACTAGAGCGGAGTTCTAATTTGAAATCTGTACAGATGTTTCATTAATGGGGATCTTTCACATGTTTCATAATATCGCTAGGCTAAATGATGCATGAATTTATTCTTTATGTAAATTAAGTATGAATCATGTGTAGTATATTATTAGTATAAATTCTGATGTATAAGAAAATGTGAATTATATATGTACAAAATGTAGGTTATTTGTGAACCATGTCAATTAATCTATCAGCATAATTAATACATCAGAGTGGTGAGCAATATTAAAAAAAAATAACAGATTGCATTGAGTATGAATTATGCACGAATTTTAAAACTAGTACTTAATTCACTTATGAACATCAAAATTTGTAAGCGAGGTTTATAGAAAAATCTAATCCCCTACTTAGCCCAAATCTAGATAATGTTGCCACCGGTGATAATAATTAGCACATCGTTTTAATATAAGAATCTAATTTATTTGTTTTACTCTACATTTATTGACACAAGACATCATATATATTGTGGGCATGACGAGACAATGCGGCAAGCTAACACAGCTAATCTTCGCTTTCACATACCCCGCCAAGTGTGAGTGCTTCAATTTTGGTAGTTGAAGAAAGGGACTAGCGTGTGAGAGGCAAGAGGAGAGAACATTATCGCTTTAGTCTCTAGTCGCTACATCGCACAAAATGGTCTCACATGTCACTTTCATGTTCTTATCTTTCTAACTGGTGTCATGCCAACTTGATTGTCCCTTTTATATTCCATTTTTGAGGAAGAGTGGAATACTTTTCACCTCCTTAGCTGTTGTGCTAAATTAAATTAAGTGTTTTTTAAGGATTTTTTTTTTATAATTATTTTGGGTTCATCAAATGATTGCTCCTTCGAACTTCTGAAACTAGATCAATTAAGTCACTTCGTTAGTTTGTTTATTGTGTAATACTTTTCACCTCCTTAGCTGTTGCGCTAAATTAAATTATATTCAGTGTTTTTAAGGCCTTTTTATTTTTATAGTCAGTGTTTTAAAAAAAAATAAATATATTTACAAAAGATGGAGTAAACGAAAAAGAATATATATATATATATATATATATATATATATTTGGGTTCAATCAAACTCGCATGCATGATTCATTCAAGTTCGCTGAACTTTTTTCATGATTGCTCCTTTGAACTTCTGAAACTAGATCGCTTTAGTCATTTCATTGGTTACTTTTATATGACTTAACATATTTATGGCCGACAGTTTCACGTTCGTGCATGAGGTTTCTAGAGTTATCTGAGTTCTAATTTCTAATTTTATGAGATATGACCATTAATAAATTTCCTCAAAAAAAAAAAAAAAAACCATTAATAAATAAACATCATAAATGAAAGGAATTCAAGCAATGCATAATGTTGAGTTTCGGGTTGATTCAATCATGTGTAGTAGTGTCGAAAAAGATGATTGAACTAGAAAAAAAAAAAAAAAAACAATGGCCTAAAATAACCAAATATTACATGCAGTAAAGGAATTTGGTTGTAGTAAATAATTATTCCAGTAAATATTAACTTTCCCCCTAATAGATGCATATAACAATAAAAAATGACAAAAATGCTTTATTTTAGTGCGCACATTAGTAATGAAAGAGTTTAAAATGAATCCATATAAAATGTTGACGAAATAAATCAACACTGTGTCGTTGCAAATATAAGTAACGTTTGATTCATCTATTACTTTTAAAAATGTCACGAGCCTCTTCACAGGTTCCAAGCTAGTATACTCTGCTCAAAATAACTAATAATATTCTACTAAGACGTCCTAGGTTACGTTCTTATTATTATTGAAAAAAGTAGCACTAGACTGTCTTGTTTTATTTTTATTTTTATTTTTTTAATTGCCGCACCTACAATTCACTAAAATCAACAAAAGTATTTACAGCATAAAAGAAAAGAAAAGGAAATAAAAAGCAAACTTAGGCTCCCTGTTTCATTCGTTGAAACTAAGTCAGCCTAGATTTTTACATCAAACACAAGAGAGGATTGAATTCCCCGAGTCCATATTTTCCCACAGTTGTTGCACTTCATAGTTTAATTAATATCAGTATCATGATTCCCCTCTTAAATACGCTTTGTTCAACCACTTGTGTGCAAATGACAAATAGTGAGTGGGTTAGATCTAATTATGTCCTTCCGAAAGTTTGAGCTCTCCTTTTCAGTGTATGGTGGGAAATGTGACTACATTCCACACTTTTTCTTTTTTTTTTTAAATATTGACTTTGAATTTGTATGTTTAAGCTTTAAGGAGCCATGAATGCATATCAAATAGGTAACTTACCAGTACAGAGGAAAGCAAGATTCTGTTTTTTCTGTTCACCTTTTTTTCCACAATTGATATCAGAATCGTTGATAGTTGAAAAAATCAAACTAATTTCTGTAACCAATATCAGAAAAGTCCATTTTTAATATAATTATTATTAAAATAAAAAAAGCATTTTAAAATATACCGACCTAATTTAGTTTTTCAAATTCTTATAAGCTGAAATATATACTGTTAATGTTATATATAGAAAACGTAAAATATATTACATTTAGCAATTCTATATTTGTCATTGAGTTTTGGAGTTTAGTTATCAAAGATTCCGAAAGTAGAGGCAATGATGATAACATAAAAAATGAACTCGACTTAGCTATTCCTAGCCCCATCCAAACTAGCCCATAGTAAGTATTCAAGTTTAAGAATTTTTGAGATTTATATGATATTTGTAATTTTAGATGCAATTTGAATGATTTAGGATGATAACATAACTTTAATATATCTTAGAAAGATATTGTATTTTTTTGTGGGTACTGGAACTCAAATGTATCATTTCGTAATTTGCAGCTGGTACGGACTTCCACTGTTTACCAGAATATATTGACCGCAGGGGACCTTGATTCTTTAAATACCCCGTGTTATTGTTGAGTATTTAAGAGCTCTTTAAATAAAAAACCATAAATTAAAAAAAGAGGACTTAAGAGCTCCACGTGGAAAGAGAGGGAGGAGCACTGATAAAGTAAAAAAAATAAAGCTCGATGGATCAATTTGGGATAATAGTATAATATAATCATCAATTCTGATGCCAGCAGACTTGCATCAATTTTGATCTGTACAAGCAGATGCGGCTAGTTGAACGTGCACATCTCCATTAATTGAAGATGGCCTAACCACTGTTTGCCTCAAGTTCGGGTTTATGTTGTACTTGGAATTATTTTCATTATAAATAAAATTAAATAGAATTTTTTTTTGAGGGTTAGGGGGCAATTACCAACCGGAATTGCTTAACATCATCCCTCCTCAACGTCATCCTCAGTCTCATCCCTTCAACGCGTTTTATTTTTTTCCATTTTCGAAAAGAAGTGGCCCAGCGTCTTTTCTGTTTTTACTTTGATCCTCATTCCTGCAACCAACTCCTTACCATCCTGACACATACGCTATCCCCCTCCCACACACTCTATGTTGATCCTCTAACTCCCACTGAAAAATATTAATTGTGCTAGTTAATAATTGTGTGTTTGACAAATTTATGAACTAGGATATCCCCCTCCCACACACTCTATGTTGATTCTCTAACTCCCACTGAAAAATATTAATTGTGCTAGTTAATAATTGTGTGTTTGGCAAATTTATGAACTAGGAACAAGAACTAGAACAAGGTGAATTTGTGGGAACTGGAAACAAGAGATTGTTCCTTGTTCTTGCCATTAAGGTGCCAAATATAAACAATTGTGCTAAGTTAAAATGAACAATTGTCCTAGTTAATATGAAAAATTGTCCTAGTTAACATGAACAATTGTGCTAGTTAATGGGAACTAATGGGAAATAATGGGAACTACTTGTTCGCAAACATTGTAGTTCGCGCGAACCCAAACAATCACGAACAAAGCGCGAACTACGAACGGGGGCCTAATTCCTAATTCTCCGATTTTAGCTAATTACGAACAACATAGTGAACGAACAACTGTTCTTGTTCGTCAATAAACCAAACATACCCAAAATGAACAATTGTGCTAGTTAATATGAACAATCGTGCTAGTTAAAATGAACAATTGTTCTAGCAAATCATTTTAATTGTTTAGTAGAAAAAAACTAACTGTTATGGAAGAAAAACCTAATTGTGCTAATTTTTAGATACAAATGTCCTGGAAAAAAATATTTAAAAAACATAGGAGACCAGAAACGAAAAGGATGAGAGGGAAGGAAACAGAGGGGTCCATAAACGGAAAGGATGGGAGGGAGAGAACCAAAAGCGAGAAAGGATGAATTACGTTGAAAAAATAATGAAAAAAATTTAAACGCGTCCTCATTCAGCGTCTCAGAGATGGAGATGATGGAGATGATGAATTTTGAGGATGATCCTTATCAGTCCAATTACCAACCAACAAATAATATTAAATAAAAGAATACGTACATAAGTTACACAAAAGAAAAATAGAACAACATAAAATAAGGAAAAAAAAAAGAAAAAAAGGAAACTAAAGCCCTGTGTAAAATTGCAAGAAAAGTAAAAAGCTAGCTAAGGCAAAGCTTTCCAGGAGGAGACCAGAGCCCGAATATGTAATTAAACAGAACTTTTAAGTAGTCATAAATCGTACGTACGTACATATTACAAAATCAAGTGGCAGCGCTACTGTAGATAGACATGTCAGTATTAACGTTTCACAACGTTATTCTGTTCCGTTCCGAAACGGAAATAAAAGAGGAAATGGATTCCGTTTTCAGAAACGGAACGGAACCGAAACTGACATTTGTGAAACAGAACACGGAAATTGACTGAAATCAATAGGAAATAAAGACGAAACGTTAAACGGAACAGAAATATGTTTCGTTTGACAAAACGGAACGGAAATGAAACAACAATTTCGTTCCGTTACCAAAACCGAACGGAAACGAAAAAAGTTGTTTCTGCTTCCGTATTCCACGTTTGACATGTCTAACTGTAGAACTATAGAGGGAATTATGTTTGATTTAAGAAGTGCATCGGAGATGTAATGTGTCATTTTGGGTTGACTGTTAGTTAAAAAAATTATCGCTGCATCAAAGACTGAATGATTTAGTCCGCATAATTCAATTTTTTTGGAAAATAAAATAAAATCTAGCGCGAGTCGTCTGTGATAGGTGCCCCATGATATTATGTAGATCTTTGATTTGAACCGTCAGATCAATAATATGTGTCCTCTGATTATATACAGATCTTTGATTTGAACTGTCCGATCAATGATAGGGGCCCGTAATTAATATCAGGCCTGTCGAGATTCGTGCGGTCTGTGAATATTTATCTGTTGAGATTTGATGAGACGGTTCAATCAAAATTTGCCCTATGCAGACATCAAACCTCTACATAGGATGTTGGTCCGTCCCTCAGGCAGCGGAGACGTGGGACCCAACACGATTGAACTTTCAATTTAGTCCCTTCATTCGGTTCAATTAAAAATTCTCTCACTGACCCTCCAAATTTAGAATATATATATATTTAGTCTATATAGTTTATAAATATTCATATTAAAAAAAATTATATTACATTATAAATATACATAATTTTATTTTAATTATTTATTCAATTTACATAATTAAAATGCCGATATTAAATTCGTACATGAACTGCTAGTATTAAATGAGGGCCCGCTGACGGTAGAAAAAAAAAATTGACGAGGTTCTGTGCTAGGAGGTGCTTTCGACAACCGAGTTTTTTTACGAGCAACATAATTATTTTTTAAATGACAGAATTGCCCTTCTATCATAAATGCGCTGTAGTCTTTTTCCAACTAAACTAAACCTCATTACTCTCTCCCTCTCCGTTGATTAAACCTCAGTCCCTCCCAGACCTCCCTTTACTCTTGACAGCTTATCTCCTCTCTAAACAATTTATCTGCTTCACCTCTTCCTCCCTTTTCTCCATCCCTTCTCTCAATCAGAGATCTCTCTTACTGCATCTTTCTCCTCAATTTCTCCGACCTGCGGCTAGACATGTAGTGACGAACGAAGTGATGTGTTTCTTGGCAAAAGGAACCACCCTAGAGGCGGCAAGAAGGATCTCCAATGTGGTTCAAGCGCTGCAACTTCTCAACTATCATCCTTTCAAGTGATTAACTCCATAAACGAGTATAATAAAAAAAAAAACTCCATTAAAAGGGGTCAATTGCTTTTTTGAAATAAGAGGCTATTTATTTATAGAGGCTTTAGCCCACTCTGTAAATTAGAGTTTATCCCTCTTCCCCGTCCAGCGGAAATTGAACCCGTTACCTCTTTGATTTCTTTTAATATCCGTTAACAACAAAGCTTGAATCTCCCAATTGCGAATCATTCTGCACTGTACAAGTGTGATTTAGACATTAAATGGAAGGCTATGAAGATGTAATATCTAAGTATGTTCCAGGTACACACGAGTACCATGTACTAATTTACTTAATACATCATCATTTCTCCTATGTTTTACTGGTACACGCAAGAACCATGTTCAATCAGAGTGTTAACTCAAAATTGAAACTATTTTCCATGAAATTTGAGTCTAAACATGGTCTGTCTATTTTTATTTACCTACTTTACATACTAATATAGCTTAACATACTTTATGCCTAACAATCACATGTGTATACTAAACTCACCTCACATATTTAACATGCAATTGCCTTGACAACCCCTGAGTATCACAAATTTTTGTCTCCAGCCTATCAATATATATGCAATTATCACATGTATTTGCAATTCAACTTAAAACCTATATTGTTACACCTAAATCACGTATACTTTATGCACTGTAATTACCCACATACACGATTAACCTATCTCTGCTTTACTGTTTCATGAAAACACCCCACTTAACTTAAAATTAATACTATTACTATGCATTTGAACTTGTTTAATGCCAATCTGAGCAATGAACTTTTACATTGAACAATAAGATTGATACGTTAATTCAGTGTACACCATTGCTGTTTCAACCCTGTTGCTCTGGATGAAAAGCTTAATATAGAAATTTCTGATCACCACACGACTTAGGATGATTTTTACAAGTAATCTACAAACGCAAGAATTTCACAAGCAATATGCAATCGCAAATTCTTGAAAGATAGCGGCAGATTGGTGGGCGAAGTCTTAAGAGGGAGAAATAGTTGTCTTTTAGCAGGAAATAAGGAAAGAAGGCACAGTTAAGCAAATAAATCAGGGTAATAAATCTTAATTAATACTATGGGTATTTTAGACATTTAAAAAAAATATGTTGCTCCAAGCAAAAATTCGGTTGCCCAAAGCACTACCCTTCCTTATGTGCTCCGTGCTATGAGTTCCTTTTTTTTTTGTTGTTTAAAGTCAACATAGCCCGTGCAGTGTGGGGTAGTGATTTTGACACTCCCTTTATTTATAAAACACTCCTATATTTTTTTTAAAGACTAAAATACCCTCTGTTAATTAGACAATTAAAGTATTAAAGAAATTACCATAACTGATAAAATTGCCTAGCCGCCATTGATTACCACCGTATACAAAACAAAAAAAAAAAATACACACACAAATTGCGATAAGTTTCTCCTAATTTTTACAAGCTTATCATTATCACAAGAGGTAGAACCTTTTTAATTTCTTTTTAGTTTATGAAAGTATATAAATTTGAAAAACCTATTTAGCGGGCTATAGAATTAGGATAGATCAATAGCCTTGATAAATTTGCAGCAGAAATAGGATAAACCTATTTAACGGCAAATTGGCTATAGAATCAGGTATGAAACTTTTTCAATTTATTTTTTAGTTTATTAGAGATTAATTTGTAGCTTTGGTTTCAATTTAAAAAAAAAAGATAATTTTTTACTGTTAGCGACATAGAGAGAATAGATGGTCGCTTGTTATATTAATGATCCAAGAAATATAATACTAGAATAAAAAAAGTATTAGATATTTCTTGTTTATTTTAAGATGTTTCATGTGGACGAAACTAAGCTTTGTATACAAACTCAATGCAAAGTCATTTTTTTAATTTTATTACTATAACTATTTATTTTAGGTTGGTTGATATAAATGTTTGTATCAATTGCTTTCTTACCTACAGTTATCAAATCTTGTCATCTTTATTTATACGCAGATGGGTCCAAATAATGAAGAACAATTAATTGCATTGAAGTTTGAAAATCGTGACAAATTGCTTGATTGTGTTCGGTCATTCTACGCAAAAAAAGGCTATGCATTATCTCTCCTTCGTTCGAAGGCAGAAAAATATGTGGTGTTACGATGTGATAGAGGTGGGCAATATCGAAATACTAGTAAGATTCCAGAGGATCAAAGGAGAAGGAAAACAACTACTTGTTTGATAAATTGTCCATTCCAGCTCTATGGAAAAAAGCACCAGGAAGGTTCATGGACAATAGAAATAAAAAATGGTGAACACAATCATAATCCTTCAAATGACATTTATGGTCATTGTTCCTTCAGTCGAATAACCGGTGATCAACTAAAGGATGTAGAGCGCATGACAAATTGTGGAATTTGACCAAGGCAGATTCTCTCATCTCTCCGCCAGCAAAATCCAGACACAAGAATTGTATCTAGAACTATATACAATGCAAAGCAAAAAATTCGAAAAGACAACCTGGAAGGAAAATCAATGATACAAGCATTATTTGAAGAGTTTGAACGAGGTGAGTTCATGTTTAACATCTTGCGAGATGAAGTTGGCCATATTACCCATTTATTTTTTGCCAATCCTCGTTCTATGGTATTAACCAAGAGTTTTCCAAATGTGTTTGTTATGGATTGTACTTATAAGACAAACCAATACAAAATGTCATTGCTTGATATAATCGGAGATACTAGCTTTAATTCATCATTTTATTCTGGGTTTGCTTTTCTAAAGAATGAATGCACTGAAAATTATGTTTGGACTTTAAAAATGTTTAAAGAGACTCTTGGACATGATAGCCATCCATCGGTTATAATCACAGATAGAGAACTGGCATTGATGAAAGCCATAAAAGTTGTTTTTCCATCAACAACTAACATCCTTTGTATATGGCATATCAGTAAGAACAAATCAGCAAATTGTAAAAAGTTCTTTGAAACTCAAGATACGTGGGATGAGTTCTATTCTGATTGGCAAAAGGTTGTGTACTCATTGATTGAAGACGAGTATAATGATAACTGGCGTGAGTTTGAATCAACGTACAAAGAGAAAAAAGATGCTCTATTGTACATACATAAAACTTGGTTACCCTTGAAGGACAAATTTGTCAGTGCCTGGACAGAAAAATATTTACATTTGGGCAACCGAGCTTCATCTAGAGCAGAAGGAGCGCACAATAAACTCAAACAATATCTTGAAGTGTCAACAGGTATGCAAGAAAATCTTCAATTATTTTTTTACTATTCATCGAAGCCAATTTTCATACTGCATGTATATATCATGGTTGCGATGTTCCATTTTTTAAAAATCTCCTCTCTTGTATCTCACTTTTTGCAGTAGAAGAGTTACATAAACAATACGAGATGGCAAAAAATGGTACGATGCCGCCCATTTGTACCGGTCAGTTTATGGCAACAATGGGTATGCCTTGTGCGCATCGAATGAAAAATTGGAAAACTGGTTCATTATCTCTTGATGAAGTACATTCACAGTGGTGAATTGACACAAGAGAATTCAGTTTAGATGGCAATATAAGTGGCAATCGTAAGACCTGATTTAAAAATCTACTTGATAATTTATACATGCAGTATGAAAATTGGCCTCTTGATAAACAAAAATTGGTGGAAGAAAAAGTTCAACAGATTATGAACCAACCTGATGTGTTTTTCGAACCGACCATTCGATCGGATGCAAACATATTTCATGTTGCCAAAAAGAGAAAAACAAAGAGTTCTACTAGACGAGATCCATCAGGATTTGAGATTGCTGAAGCAAGATGGCAAGCTAGTTCTTCAAATGCTGCTTCTCATCCAAATCAAATGCTTCATGCTACTGGCACATCGATTGCAGAATTTGAGGTTCCTACAACATCATCATGTGATAGTTTTTATCAATGGATTACTTCCGATATGTAATTCTTAAGTTTAGTCATTAAAAAAATATTGGATAGTTATTGGATGTTTCATGAAGTTTATTTTATGATTATTTGTCTAATAGTACTCATTTAAGACTGCTAGTTAATTAAATGTTGGTTATCAGATATATAACACCAAAATCTATGTGCTATATGGTGAGAGAATTAATTGCTTAGACTAAGTCAACTCATATAAAATATTCTTAAGTTAGAACTTTGTTGAATCTGATTACGGTGCCGAAGAGATTAGACAAGGCAAGTAAGAGAGCATGGAGTGGAGAGAGAAAGTTTGCGCGTTAGGAATTAAATGCATGGAGTGTTTTAACAAAAGGGTATTTTATCAATAAAGGGAGTGTCAAAATCACTACCCTGAAGTGAGTTCTCGCAGAAGAAGCAATGTATCCTTCTATGCTGTCATGCTGTGTACAAGGAGTGAAGACCGGAAGATATTTCTGCTTTCATACTGAAAAATGAAATCCGGAAAGCAGTACATGAAATCTCTTTTGACTGATAATTTATTGTCTCTCGTGAAAATGAGGATTCATGAAATCTCTTTTTTAAAGCACGCGCGGGTGTCTCGTAAATGTGTTTGTTTTCGAATTGTGTGCTTCAAATGATTAATCCGAATCGTCTAATATTTTCTTCATGTTGAGTGTTTCAAATCGGTCTTTTGAAATAGAAAATTCGAAAACGGACGCAATATACGGAATATATTCATGCCTTGAAAAATATCTTAGCAATCATTCTTAAAAATTATATTATAAAAAACTTTTTTTACGACTCATGAAAGGGAAAACTAAAATTAAAATGTGAAATAATGATCAATTGACAGGTGGTTACACAAAAAAAAAAAAAAATAGTGCTAAGCACAGTTGCCATGTAAAACATTGCGGCAATCATTCGTAAAAATTATATTATAAAAAAAATTAAGAGTCATGAAAGGAAAAAGAAAACACTAAAATAAAAATGTGAAATAATGATAACCGACCGGTGGTTAAAAAGTAGTGCTAAGCACACTTGACATGTGCTGCTTAACTCGAGCCGGCCATCGCAGGAAATGACAAGATATTTCAATCTTTGAATGAATGGCTACACGTGCATGTCGCACGTACTGCGTTGGAGCCGGAGGATCTCCAAGCTGTGCTTGCATACGAGCACGGATTCCCTCGCGTGAACAAATTACTTAAATGCTAAACAACCTTTTGGCTAACCAATGTGGGATAATCTTCCGTGTGAGTTGTGCCGGATTCGGAGTATATATATACTGATATACATGAGATAGCTTAAATAAGAATGTCTGAATTTAACTATTTAAGAAATGATAACATCCCGAATAATAAATCAATTTCTATAAATTGATTGAAAAGAGTCAACGACTAATGTGAGGCAAGTTTGGATTTAGTGGCCGTGAAATATTAATTGCTAATTCGTATGTAATGTTTGCAATACAAATAAATATCTCGTTTCCACATAAGTAGTTCGGTTACGAATCAAATGATAATTAATTCGAAATAATTAGTACCATTGTAAATATAGCCCTGTTCATTCACTACTTGAAAGATATTAACATTGTGAATTCAATTAATTGATTTGTGCCTCTAGTAATTTGCAAACGGTTTTTTAAGAATAAATTTAGGAAAAGATAGTTATTAAGAATAATGAGCTAGCATATAAAATCATAAACGGTTTTTAATAAATATATATTATAAAAGTTATTTAACTAATCAAATAATTTTAATATGATTAAGCTAAATTATGATTAAGGTTTAAACAAATTATTCACAATATTGGTAACAACTTATTATACATTTACCAAGAAACCAAAAATGTTGGACAAACAAATTATTCATATTAATAATTAATATATTATTTTAGAAAAGGAATATTACGATTTTGGTTTGGTTTCCTCCTGATGATGTGCTTATAATCAGGATTGAGCTTACAAACCCCCTTGATCTTGATGTGCTTAAATTCGTAGTAGCTTTTTAATAATAAGGAAAATTCTTAGTTAACATTTTTCTTCTCATCATTTTTTTTTTATTACCGGTCGAATTATTTTTAAATTGTACTAAGCTCAATACATGATTTATCGAATTGACCTCACCGAAACCCCTCTACATATCTGTTTTATTCATTTATAAACAAATAAGCATTTCGTTTTTTCACTATAAATCTGATGCACCATTTTATATCGCTCTATAAGCATCAATTAGTAATGAATACAATGTCTCAGGAATTATATTAGGAGGAATGCGAGAATCAAATCGGTATATACGGAGGGTCCGTCAAACCCGACCTTATCTCCAATTTGAAGTTTCAAATGACCGATCAAAATTGTTCAATTTGATCTTCATATTTAAATCTCCATGCCAATCAAATTTTACATTTATTATTATTTTATTTTTTTTGGGTATTTTATAAAATTTTCGATCTAATTAGTTCTTAACCCTCCAATAGCAACAGTTTTTATCGAAAAAAAGCACTTGAAAAAAATTAAAAATATATATAAAATTTGATCAACAAAGAGATTTCAATATGAAAAACACATTAAGCGGTTTGTTTGAATAGGTCATTTTAGCTTTTATATTTGAGATCTAAACCGATTTGATGGAACGATCTGTGAAATTGGTTTGACCGTAGTCAAACTCATTATATTAGGGCCTAATCGTTATATCGTGTTGTCAAATTTTCCATATGCTACATCACTATCTGAGTTACTGTTCATAACATCACCATTTCACATAGCCCTAACAAATTTTACAAAATTTGATCATTGACCAAAACTTTAGGACATGATGCAACTTTCTTTATCGCTCCATCAGTATCAACTGGTAACGAAGACAATTGTTTAAAAATAGTAGGACCTGTTGACCATTTTGCTGTCCACTGTTAAATGTATTTTCAAATGGTGCAGATTGCTGTTTGATACATCACCGTTGTACAGTGATAGGTGAGCTTGTCAATTCTTTTACACGTCAATATTGAATTATTGATACATACTAGTTCTATCGCGAGATGCATTCCTATCCGAATATGCGACGATTTGTAACTAAACTATTTATCTGATATATATTAAACCTGCATAACTATAAAAGACCAGAACCAACATATACTCAATTGAAAGAATACCAACTGTAAACAATAAAAAATGATGCATGTATGAGCAAATTGAACAAAGAGAGTTCTCTAAAGCTATTTTTTTTTTTCGAAAACACAAGTACATTCAGTTTACTTGTCTGCAAAAAATTAGAGAAGAACAGAGTGCTGAGGGATAGGCTTTTGGCCCTGCACCTAATCCATGTTGCCTAGTGAGCATTAAACAGGACTAAAAATATTTTAGGCGTAATGCAAACACATTCCAGTAATATTTTTTTTTTTTTTTTGCGCAGAAACGAATATTATACATTCATTGAAAATATTTGATGCCTGGATTTAGTGATAAGAGTTAATAATATATAGCCACACATATTACATTCATTGTAGGAGCAGGCCAAGCAAACAAAATATTTGATTGATTAGAAATAGTGACACATGCACCCACAATCTTCTGAAGGAGTCCATAACAGCATTGAACATACACAAAGACAAACCAATAAAAGACATACTAAACAAAATACAGCACCATTGGTAAGCATAAGAGTTAATAATATATAGTCACACATATTACACTCATTGTAGCGACAGGCCAAGCAAACAAAATATTTGGTTGATTACAAATAGTGACACATATGCACCCACAATCTTCTGGAGGAGTCCATGACAACATTAAGCATACACAAAGATGTACTAAATAAAAGGCATACTATTCCGACAGTATGACTACTACTTACCAGCAACATTCATCAAAAGGCGGCTCGGCAGTAGTTGTGGGGCTTCAAAAAACGTGTTTGTACAATGGTGCTGAGTCCTATCTATCATATCATGATGAAGGCTCATCTCATCCTCCGGATGGAGGTGCCGTAGTTACTGTCCAGCTACGGATGCAAAGATATTGTCACCAATGTATATAGTGCATGTGTTAGATTGAGTGGCACAGTGTGTGTATACGTGCAGGTAAAGTAATTGTGCTTAAATGGTACGATACAACTAATGGCCATTGTGAGCAGTGGATCTATTTGATTTAAGTACCCAATTTTTTTAAGGCAAAATCAGCCCCATACCCCTCAAATCTTTAAAATTGATCCCATATCCGTCCATCCTTGATAAAATTAGAAGTATACCCTCCTCAGCTATTTTAGTTAATTTATGAATATAAAAACTGATTTTATATTTGATGGCAAAAGTGCCCCTTGCCCAAACTCCTCTCCTTTGACAATTGTAAGAAACCTTTCCATCTTTGTGCTTATCTTCTCGCTCATTCTAAAATATTGTTTTGCCATGACCAAGTGGCAGCCTTTTTGACCAAAAGGGAGCAAACTCATATACTGGTATCAATTTATAAAGTATTGGTTGTATTAGTAAAAAGATTGTATAGACAAAAGTTGCTAATTCGACTATACTGGTAGCAAACTGATATACTGGCATCTAATTGGGACCAAGAATCGCTCATTTGACCAATTTTTATCTACTGACTTTGCCAAACGTTGTTGTACCATTTTTCAATGAACATGCTCTGACACGGAAACGATCAAAGTTTTCTATTTTGTCCTTCACAACACATGATGGTACTCTTCATCACATACGCATACATTTGCACAGCGTGGGCGTAAATAGAAATGAGAACGACAGAACAAAGAGAAATCTCATAGGATCAGCAAGTTATGAAACTCACAAAGCTTCCCAAGATATTTTTCTACATGCATCGCTACCCATAGAAAATTGCAACAGAAAAACATCAATAGCCACATTCAACAACAGTAATTAGTTCTACAAAAACAGAATGTTCCCCATTGAAGATAGACCGTTATTTTTTTTCCCATAGGACCGCAATGTGACATATCAAACACAGAAACACAAAGAAAACCAGACATTAATAAAAAAAACCAACCAACCACAAATAATCAAAAGAAAGTGATCCTGACCTGACGCAAGAGCAATAGAGAAAAGCCGACCTTTCCTCCTTGATGCTTGCAGGATGCCGCTCACCTGAAAAAAAAATACCAAACACAAACAGAATATTTATCAACACAGAACAGAACCGGAAAAAAAGACTAATAAACATGCAGTGAAAAGCTACTGAATATGAGGCCTACAAAAGCACACACAAACGACACTACTACCATGTAATGCACATTAGTTCTGTGAAAGCTAAAAGGCAACATATTTTTAGGCATAACAATTGATAAACCAACAGCTATAAAAGATCTACGGCTGTCTGCAACCAAAGCATGCATACAACAACGAAACTATACTGTACACACAAACAGAAAGATGTATTGGCCACACAGTAATAAGCATGACTATAGATCTTAACCAAGACCATCCATGAACTAACCACCAAAGGAAAAAATGATTACAGAGAGGCTATAGCTTGTCAGTCCTAAAATAAACATAAAAGACCAGTCAGCAGAATGATGCTTTGACCAAACTAAACATTCAGTCAAACCAAAGAGAGCACAGGGTATCAATCACCAACCAGTTCGATCTACACAAAGCACAGCACAAAAACTTTAACCGAGCTATATACACCTCCAATGCACACAAACCAGCACACCCTAACAAAAACAAACAGAAACCTCGAAACTTGGATGGACAGCTGCAAACTGACGAATGAAATAACTCTCACACTGAACCAAAAAACAGATTCGATTGGACTACGCGAACAGCATAAAATGCTCAATTGTAAGCATGGACAGTCCTTTCAATCAGTAAAATTTTTTTTTTTTTCGGACTTTTCTGAAAACAAATAAGCAAATGCGAAACTAAAAAAACTGAAGAAACAACACAGAGGCGCCAAACCAACAATATTCGAAATCTTACTCATGCTATTGTCTTGATAATTTGAGCTGAAAAAACAGCAAAATACTAATTTGGAAGAGGTAAAATCGAAAATAGAGATTTTTTTCTTAGATTATTAAAGATATTTCATCCATCATCTTAGGCTGTAAATTAGTATTTTATTCAAACCCATGCTCAAAACTATTTGCGAATAGCTGCTTCGATCGAGACAAATTCGAAGATAGAGAATTTTTTCTTAGATTGTTAACGATATTTCATGTATTATCTTAGGCTGTGAATTAGTTCTCCACTTAAACCCATGTTCAAAACGATCCGCAAACAGCAGCTTTGATCTACCGGAACAATTCCATGACTGAACCAAAAAATAACTGTGGAACCAAACAACACCAACACTACAAAGTACCCAATCCAAATTATCAGCATGGCAGTCCAACCACACCAGCTGAATCGATGAACTGAGAATAAAACCAAAAGAAATGATGTATGAAGTGCTGGAATAAGTGCGAAGGATGCAGCACACAAAGAAAACACACTAAGAAAAACAACATATCTCTTTGTGCTATGACAAAGTTTGGATAGCCTGAGTTATAAGAACAGTAAAACTGTAATTCCCAAAATTGAAATCTAAAGCTGCAGATCATTTTTTTTCTGTCAAATTAAGACTCTGAGAAAATGCAGCGAAGAAGCATGAGCTGATTAACAGGACCAGAGAAAGAAAGAAGAGAGAGTCTACCAAGACTGTAAACACTGAGGAGGAGGAAAAAAAAAACAGGAGATGAGACAGTGAGCAGAAGGAAACAATGGCAGGAAGAGGAATGCATAAGAAGGGAAATCAGACCAACTAAAAGGCAACCTCTAATCCCCGAATAGCACAAGACCAGTGGACCATAGACAGAGCGAAAAAAAATTATCACCTGAGGAGCAGAACGCGGAGACCAGTGAGGCCATCGAAGCGTAGAGAACGTGCGCAACCACGTCGTGTCGAGCACATCCAACCACCCAGCGATCGACAACACACAAAGCGAAAAGCGACAGAACAGGCGACCTAAATCGGAGGAATGGCGCTCGTACTGGCGTAGCGCACGGCGACAGGGAAAAGCCAAGAAACGCTCGCTAGTGGTGATCTAACGGCCAAGACGACGAGGTGCTGATGGACGGAATCACATCCTCTGCCGACCTAAAAAGGTTGGCAGGGTGCCAACCTTCGATCTGAACCGTTAGATCTAATCTCAACGGTTAATGGAAGCTCCGTGCATGATACAGATTGATAGGCCCGAAAAATTTGAACCGTCCAAATTAGATCTAACAACTCGGATCAAAAGTTGGCACCCTGCCAACCTTAACAGGTTGGCAGAGGATACTCTCCCGCTTTTTTAACGACCATGATATACATTACCGTGCTATCTACAGTAGTGAAGGCCCCTCACGTGCAAGTCACGCTTGGCAAAGTTTATATATTTCTAATTTCTAATTCTAATAAGTATGGATTCTACGACTTCCGTCTTTTGGTACTTTTGGATGCAGGTCCAAAATTAAATATATATTTTCTTAAAGGAATACGCATGCATTTGTCAAACATTTCAATTTAAGACATTGTATGATCAATCTTTCGCCGTGCATGATCATGATAAAATTTTGTTACTTTCTCAGAAAAGTAAGTATTGGATGCCTGCCATTTTGCAAAACTCAAGAATTTTTTCCCTACAAATTTCTTGAAGGAAAATAGATACATTGAAACAATTTAAAAGGTTGAATTGAAAAAATATATTCGTATTAATTTTACCATCCGTATACATTTCTTTTGGGAATTACTTTGTGCAATAAAGCAATCAGAGACGTGCCTCTTCTTTTTTTTTATTCCCTTCCTTCACGCATCCTTCGCTCCCCTCTCCTCACCTTCCTTCGATTCTGCCTCTCACCCGTCCTCATTTTTCTTCTCTCGCGCCTCTCAACCATCTCCTCTCTCGCTATCCCTTCTCCTCTCGCTCCCCCTCATCCTTCGCTCTCCCCTTTCTCTGCTCCTTATTTCTCTACTCCCTCTTACCTTCCTTCTCACGAATTTTCTTCCTCTATCAATTTCCCTTTCCATTCCCCACTCTCATCCTAATTCTTCGCTTTTTCCCTTATCCTCCATCTTTCTTCATTTTGCTCAACTCTCGCACCATCAAACCATCTCCCCTCTGTTCAATACAACAAAAAAAAATACAAGTTAAATAATATATAAAAAAAAGGAGCATATATTGTATAGTAAGGAGTATATAATATTTATTAAGGGTGTGTCAAATATCTTTTTCATTTATGTTTTGTTTTGGGAGTATATAATTTGTAGTAAGGGAGTATCTACAATAGGTACAAGAGAGTACCGAGTATGTTTAAATATGTAGTTTATTTAAGAAAGTAACTAATAAGTATAAGAGAGTATCTAATAACTATAAAAGAAAGAGAATAAGTTTAAATACGTACTTCATTTAATAGAGTAACTAATAACTATAAGAGAGTAATTATTTTAATATAAGGGAGTAACTAATTACTATAAAGGAGTAAATAAAAAATTTAAATACGATAGTTTATTTAAGGGAGTAACTTATAACTATAAGGAAGTATTTATATTCTAGCACGGGAGTATATACTTGTTCATGTGTCAGTAGCAATAGAAAAAAAGTGAAAGAGGCGCGCTGGGAGGGAAAAGGTGCACGAGAAGAGGGTGATGTAGGGGAGGAAGAGGTGAATTGCTAGTCAGAAGGTGAGGCGGGATGAGAGGGTGAGGCGCTGATAGGAGGGTAAGGGCGCTGGAAGGAAGAGGTGGATCGCGAGTCATGAGATGAGGTGGGGTGAGAGGATGAGTGCTGATAGGAGGGGAAGGGAGAGGAGGGGACGCGGGGTGAGAGAATGTGTGTGAGGGAGAGGGGACGCGTGTGAGGGAGAGGGGAGACGAAAATGGAAAGTCATGTTTAAAAAGATTAGCGCACTTACAAAAATGATTAATGATTGCTTGATTGCCTTAGAGCTTGATTGCAGTTATCAGCCCCATTTCTTTTTTTTTCTCGTCTCAAAAGTTAGAGGTGCATAACGTCTAAAACGACCACGAAAATGGTCAGTTGCGTTAACCGTTTCATTTTGGACGCGAAATTGTCTACCATTTGCGTTAACCATTTTGTTTTGGACGAAACGGTCGAAATCACGAAAATACCACGAAAATACACACGGAAGAAACTATTTCAAGCTTTCATTAACCGTTTCGTTTTTAAAACGCAACCAAAATCTTTAACTATTTTATTTCATTTTGGACGAAACGAAACGAAAGGACGGTCGAAATGGTCACCGTTTTCACTGTACTATTTAAAAATAATAATAAAATAATATAAAATATTAATAACAATATCAATATAATCAAAATTATTTAAATAATAACGTAAGTACGGAATCCCAGATTCCGTAACTAGTCTGTTACGGAATCTGGAATTCCTAACTAGGCCAGTTATGGTTTTTTGTCGTTCTGAATTGTTTTCATGATTGATTCTATATTAATTTAATATGATTGTATTTTTTTAGTTGTTATTATGGTTTTTATTTTAATTAATTTTCAATTATCTAAACTTTTGTATTTGTTACCTTAATAATTAATTTATAGTTTTCTTAGCCTCTCTTTGTAATACATTTTTTGTAAAATTTTTTTGTAGTTGTTAATAGGTCCTAAGCCACACCAAATTTCAATTACCATTATGTCCTAAGCCATTTTCGTAAATTTCTTATGTCATAATTTGGGCACCATTATACTAATTTAGAAAATTTAGTGTATTTTATTACGTACAAAAGCGAAGATGAGAACAGAAGCGATTCTTTTGTACAAATTATATTTGTGTTTCTCTAATGTTGATACGATCCGTTATACAAGAGTTAACCATTTAGATAGTTTAAATTGGTCATAAATTTATGATTTTAAAAAATTTTGTAGTAGTTTTGAGTGGTTTTTAGGTTTTCAAACTTTCAAAGTGGATTTTGAAAGTTCAGAGAGCATTTTTTTACTCCGAAAATGGTCGTTACGAGGTTTACCTCGGTAAACCATGTAGATCTCGTCGCCAGCTTTCCGGATTGTGGTCATTTATCCCAAACGGACATTCCTATCAAAAGTTATGCCTATTTGAAGTTCTAATCTTTAAAAACATCGATTTTTTTAATAACTAAACATTTCTATTCAAACAATATATAATCTATTCAAACAATAAAAAAAATATACATATAGAAAAACTAACCTCGAGTAGAAACGGTTCAACTCTCTTTTCAATAATTTTTTCCTACATTTAAAATTAATCCTATCAATTTTTAACAATTTTCTTTAATTTTTTTAATATTTAATTATCAAATTCTTAATTATTAAATGCAAACAAAATTTCAAAATAAATTTTAATTACATATAAAAATTTATCCTATTTTTCTGATTTTTTCATATTTTTTAAATTATTTTTACAATATATTATCTATTTTTGTAATTAATTAACTAATTAACTAATAAATTATATGAATTAAATAAAAATAAATATAAAAAACTTACCTCGCGTCGCCGTTTGTCGGCAGAGGAAATGAGAGCGAGAGGAGAGAAGGTGAGATCGGAAGCCAACGCTAGTTGTGGAATCTGAGATTCCGTAACAAGCTAGTTACGGAATCCGGGTTTCCGTAACTAGTCTGTTACGGAATCTCAGATTCCGTAATTCAGTTCGAAATCTGAGATTCCGTACTTACGTTATTATTTAAATAATTTTGATTATATTGATATTATTATTAATATTTTATATTATTTTATTATTATTTTTAAACAGTACGGTCGTTTTCACCCCTGTCAAAAGTACCAATTACAAACTTCTGTCTGAATTCTCTGAGATAAAGGCCCAAATTATTTCCCTTCCGAAATTTTGGATATGGGCTAGTGGGTTCGCTCAGGCTTCGTTACAATTTGATGAATTGTGACCCAGAAATGAGAAAGGAATAAACCGACACCAGGCCTCAATTTTATTTGAAAATTGATTAGTGCCATCGCACTAATTATCATCACGTGCCATCGCTGAGGGCCGAGGGGAGCGCCTCAGAGATGGTCCCTCACCCAACGCACTTATTTCGTATCTAAATGTTCAGTTTGATAAGTACAAATGCTCAGTTATTTAAGTATAAATGTTCAGTTAGTTGCAATAAAAAAATATAAATATTATAAGAAAAAATATTCATTTTATTAAGTATAAATGTTTAGTTTAGTAAGTACAAATGTTTAGTTAGGTAAGTACAAATGTTCTGTTAATTGAGTATAAATGTTCAGTTAGGTGCAATAAAAAATATAAATGTTATAAGAAAAAATGTTATTACTAAACCAAGCGAAGGGGTCACGAACCGGACACAAAACACATGAAAAAATTAGAAGGGGTCATGAACCGGTCTGGTTCAAATTAAATTTTTTCCGACTCTACCCTTGGCGCATCTCTCTCCAAGACCGACGCGCAATTTTATATTAAACCATAAATTGATGTTTTTAACTGAACACCTGTGATTATTAAAGTGAACATATTTCATTATTAAACTGAACATTTGTAACAGACACATTTTATAGTCACGCAAGACTCACGCACTCGCGCCAGCTGTTCAAAGATGGCATGCGATGGTAAATCTATCGATGGCAATTATCATTACTGATTCTATTTCTATGATAAAAAAGCTTTCATACTTTTACCACTAGAGTACTAGACTCTCAGTAGACTGCATTGTATTTGCTGCATACGTAGGGCTCCAAACGCAACTCCATTTCAACTGTTGATCGTTTTGTTTCGTCTCTTCGGGATAGTTAACAGAATTATTTTATGTTTCGTTTGTTAAATGAAACTGTCATCTTTCATTTCATTTTTTTTCATTTAATCATTTTATGTCATTTTTTTATGTATTTATTTATTAAGTATTTATGAATAAATTTTGACGTATCAAACCAGTCAGTTCTGCATGAGAAATATGAAAACATGTATAAAAATTAATTGTCATAAACACATTTATACGTTTTTATTGTTTCGAAATAGGAAAATATGTATAAAAATTAATTGTCAGTTAATTGATCATTTCAATCATTTTGATCGTCTTTTCAAATGAAACAGTTAACACAAATTAATTTTTGTTTCGTGACATAAATGAAACGGTTAACAAAAATAGATTGTTTCATGATCATTTCGTTGCGTTTGCAGGCCTATGCATATGCATTACGCATACAGCTATACTGCCTATACATTGTCCTGAACTTCTAATTTTATATTATGTTGTTATATCCCGTGAGTTAAAACTAGAATCATCCATGAGCAGCTGGGAAAACTCACTTTTAGAACAAAATTAGGACTTGCCTGACCCCTTTCTTGCTAACAATATGAAGTCATTGATGCAATCTACGTTTGCTGGTTCACCTACTGCGTATCTGTTTATTCTAACACACTTTTTTGACTCCTTGCAATTTTTGAAAGACAGATTCTTCACTAAATTATTGAATTATTAAGTTCTCAGTTGACCTGACTATATCTTTACACAAAGCATCAAAAGACTGATCTGATCAATTCTGTCTCCAAAGAAAGCAAATTTTTTACAATTTACCTTTCTAATTATTAAAGAAAGAATCCTATTCGGAAACTGTAATTACTTTTTTTAAGAGCAATAGCCCCTAGGCAACTTTCATTACTTATAGGACCTGCCTAAACATGCAATTCAGCTTACTGAAGAAGTATTTTTCAGTTATCGGTGGCTTAAATATACTCAATTTAGCAGTGTTGATGCAATATCACATATCTTCATAGGTCGATTCAAAATCCCTTTCCTTATAACAGAAATCCATAATAATGTGGTAAAAACTACTATAATATGGCTATACCAATGTGGTCTGCTCTGGTACTATCATGAGCTACCTTTTGAAGGTTTGTGGGGCTTTTATTTGAACAACACTCCAGAGCAAAATGATGATAAACTGAGATCTAAAATTGTGTTTCAAAAAAAAAAAAAATTACAAAAAATAGCTCAGCTTCAACAGAGAGAATGCTACAACAAAAATAGCCCTTCAGCAATATGCCAATGTGCCAATGCTGTCCTGATATCAGAGCGCATCATGTGTCAATTTTCCTTTTCCTATCAACCTTTTAGCATATTTGTGTCTGTTATTTTTCTTTAGTCCTTTTATGTTTTTTATTTTAGTTTTGGTTTACTTTTAATACTCATTTATCCCTTGCATTTCGTAGTAAATGTGGGGCTTGGCCCTCATTTTTATTGAAAAAAAGGGAAGTAGATAAAATGAATTGAAAATAACTAAGCATAATATATAATGCTAAAATACCCGCTACAAAACTAACTAAATTTACTTTTATTCCGTTAGATCATATCTGACCTATTATATGAGGAGCCAACTTTTCTGGTCATCAACAAGTTTTACACTAAAGATGTTCATCTCCTACTTAATTTTTAAGGTAGAGCAAAAGTGGGAATGTAGTCTTCAGAGAACACAATTACGCATAACAAGACAATTTGTGCCTAACAAGACATGATTGTGCCCTTACAAGCATGCATGCATATATATACAGACTCCCAAAGAAAAGGAATAATATTCCATATAATAGAAACAAACTACAAACAAAATTTTATAAATCTTCCTAACAATTTGTCCATAAAGACAATCTCTTAATGGTGTCCCTGGACCACATACCCGGCCTCGATGAAAACCATTTGACTTACTATTCTGCCCCCCATTCTGTGGTGAATCATCTTCCTTTGGTGTCATTTTGATTGATTTAATTTCCTCCAGGGCTTCTACAACCTCCAGCATGGATGGTCGGTTTCTCGGCTCGTTGGCAATGCACCGAAGTGTTAATTGCGCTGCTAGCCAGGCTCCTTTAAATGGGTATTGACCTTCTAGTCTTGGGTCTATTAATCGGGCTAACTTCCTCCGGTCTGTTAAAATTGGCCTGGCAAAGTCAACTAGGTTGTGTTGACCACTTGGCCGGCTGGTGTCCAGTGCTCGTAAACTGGTCATCAATTCTAGAAGTACCACTCCAAACCCATATACGTCACTCTTTACATAGAGATGACCTGATTATAATGGCACATTGAAATACTTAAGGGTTAGATACAGTGTCAGATTCTTGCTGTTTAAGTAAAATTTTGACAATTTTTACGTTTCGCATTACATGTTAAGATAAAAGATCTCTCATAAGGCAAGATCTTTTACCTGTAGCAACATACTCTGGAGCTGCATATCCAAAGGTGCCCATTACTCGAGTGGTAACATGGCTCTTCTCACCAGTGGGCCCTACTTTTGCCAGACCAAAATCTGATAGCTTCGCATTGAAGTCCTGAAAAATCATAAGAATATTTTTTACCAATTTACCATACAATAAAGTGCTGGCAAAAACAAACAGGCTATTAGACAATCGTTCAATTGACACTCAACCACAGAATTGAAATCTGCTTATAAAAAGTATAATGCCAATATAAAGATATTAAACATACCGAGTCAAGAAGGATGTTTGAGGCCTTAAAGTCACGGTATATAATTTGTTTTTCTGATGTATGAAGGAACGTGAGACCACGTGCAGCACCGATGGCAATCTTCAGTCTACGTTCCCACGAGAATTGCTGGTAAGTTGAGCTCGAGCCCCCTTCTCAAAAGCAATACATAGTATTAATTATAAGACCATTATAAAATAATTGAGTTACAAAGTTTCATGTATTTATGTTTGTTAATTAAGTTAAAAAAGGCTAAAGAGTTTTAATTTTATAAAAATAAATTAGATGTGAAACCCTAGGGAAGGTAATCAGATGCAATAGGAGATTTGTACTGGTAGCCAACATTTTCTGCTAATGACGCAAAGATGGCTGTCACCGTCTAAACAACTTTATCATCATTGTAATTTAAAAGGTGGTGCTAATGATATTTACATGATTAAAGCTTTCCCGAGATTCTAGAATTACAGAGAACTTGATGTACTGCTAAAATTGTGAAATTTCTGAGTTCTGACTGTGAAAATAGAAATATATTCAATGGGCATTAATTGGAGCACCCCCAAAATTGATGAAACACTACAAAAAATGACCAATACACCCTCTATATAAAATATAAAATGCAATTAATTAAATAATCTGGGATTTTTTGGTTAGTTTTGTTGTGTTTCATCAATTTTGGTGGTGCCCCAGTCAATTGAATATGCACCCTCTCTTGGCCTGTATTTATCAGAAACCATGAAACTAATTGTTTTATTCTTTCCTTCTGAGAATTTAATGGCAAAGAACTATGATCATAGGTGTAATTTATAATTTCTATTAAAACATTTGAAGGAAGTGGTACATGCAACTTCTATTTATTTTGAGCAGTACATACGGATACGGGGTATGTTTCAATTGTTAAAAGTGCTTGGCACGTTTTAAGAATTTTTAGTGGCAAATGCAATTTTCCTTCTGTAAAGATCTCACATTTGATAAGAGACTAACTTTTAAAAAGGTGGTTCTCTAAGCTTCCCTTTGCCATAAATTCATAAACCAGAAGTAGCTCATTAGCTTCTAAGCAATAGCCCAAAAGTCTGACAAGATTTGGATGTAAAAGTCTACCCAGAAAATCCACCTCATTCTGTAACACAAAGAAAGTGAAAGCAGCAAGAAAATTGTTAGTTATCAGGTCGGAGTAGTAAAAATACCAAACCATGAACATTCTCATCTTGTACTTGGTATATTGCCTAAACATGTGATTAGTGTTTGACTGTAAAGGGAGAATTAGACATGCAAAGCACCTAAAATCGATTATCATCGCATAGAAGATAACTGGAGTGCATTACATACTAAAAAAAAAAAAAAAAAAAAAAAAAAATGGAGCGCATTAAACCAGCACTCTCTATTTATTTATAATTATGTTCTTAAACAATTAGCAGGCCTTCCCAAAAGAGAGAGGTAGGCACGTACAACCACCTTATAATAATATACTGTCTAGACATAAATAACTCTAAAGAAAGACGTTACTATTTCAAGAATGCAAATATAAGGTCCATCATTGGCAAACAATAAAATAAAAAAAAAATAAAACATAGTCCAGAATCACCAAGCCAAACCTCTTTTGGTCCCTGAGTCAAGATAGTGAATTAAAAATTTTGAAAGTTCAAACTTGAAATAATATTGTTAGACATTCAGCTATAAAATATAAGGTTAACAAATATTCACTTATAAAAAATAAAATAAAAATAAGATGTGATCGATAGACCTCTCCTGTACATGGAAAGCTATGTACTACCCGTTAATTATTTTATTAAAATTTGAGACAACAGCATTACACATCCACCCCCTCCATGATTATATGACTGATTTACTTCATTCTCCTCATGGTGAAAAAAGTTACGGTTAACAGAATATTTTGTAAAAAAAAAAGGCAAAAAATTCATACCTTCCATTCGTCCAATCCTTGCATACTTTCAGGATTAAGTTTTTTCACTGCTACAACTATGCCAACACCGGCCTTTGACGGACTTAGCGTGCTCTCATCGACCCATCCCTTGTACACCCTGCCAAAGCCTCCCTCTCCCAAAATTGCGTCTGGTTTGAAATTTACTGTTGCATTTTTCAACTCAGCAAATGAGAATACTCTCAAATTTGGTTCCTCCAAAATTTTCCCATCTGGATACTCGTCAAAATCTATTCTTTTGTATGAATAAGTGCTCGTTGTATTAATTTGAGGGGCTTGCTTGTAAGTTATCCCCATGCTTCCATTTCTCAGATCTTTTATTGCTGCTTCCACAAAAACCAACACATATGTAAATAGAAAATTCATAAGTAGTTGCACACTATGTGTTGACATACAAAGAACAGATGAGAGGAGGAGATATACTGTATTCCTTGTGGACAAGATTTGGTGAGTCTGGCGTGCCTACACAGTTTCCCATATCTAAACGTGCTTATATGATATTTTAATTGTTCCTCTTCTTTCTTTTTCTCTATCTGCTTGAGAAGTTGAGGAACTTGTAGAAACTTACAATGTTAAGAGCAATGGAGAGAAGTAAAACAAAGAGGGAGGAAAGAGGTCTGAAGCGCTCTGCTTGTGTTGTCTGCTGCTTGCTGAATGCCTGAATCTATGCTTAAATAAATTATGACGTACATACACTGTGAAGAGAGATCCAATTGTTGTTTTATGAATTTCGGTTGTCTCCAGTACAGCCATACTGGATACCACTTATGTAGTTTTTTTATTATCAAAGACCAAGTCAGTTCTTTTCCATGTTCCGTTTCAGGTTTAAGAAGATCGTAAATGGAAACGACAATGATGGTCAATATTTAGAAAATAAAATTAAAATCTAGTTATCCAAGTATTAAAAAGCCAGTCTTTTATCTTTTTTTTAATAGCCATAAAAAATTAGAAGAACCGGAACTGATACAGAGAACTAAAACATTTTTTTTATGTGAGAATTGTACATTTTATGATTAGAGTTAAATAAATTTTAATACTCAACAACATTTAAAGAAATTAAATAAAAAAAGTAAAAAGATTATTCTAGAACTTCTTTTTGTAACAAAACTATTTATATAATACATCAACTAATTAATTAGTAAATGTTAAGTGTACGTCCAATTGCCACTGCATACATTTCAGACTTTGTCAGCACAAATATTGTTGTTCGACTCACCAAAGGCAAACACAGGAGCCAAAGAGCATGAATCCGTTTGTGCTAAGCTGGAAACAAGGCTGGATATGACCAGATTTCGCCTCTCTTTATGGTCAATGGCTCAATGCAAGGTTGTCAAATCTATCATTCAAATTCCGGTTTTGATCCTTTCATTCTAGAAGAAAAAAATGAATACATAGAAGCTACAATTTTATGACTAGACTACTAAAATAGTTATAATCTTAAATTAATTTGTTTATCTTATATTTATATTATATGTGCCTAATCTGTGACGAACTAAAGATTGAAATAATCAGTACAAGGTACCACAAGCCCACAAATAATTACATATAGAAATGCCAAATTTTTGGCAGGACCAATGATTATATAAACTTTTTTTTAAATATGAAATTAACTTATACATGTACTAGTTCATAATAATAGCTTCGTCTCTCTCTTTTCTTTTTCTTCTTTTTGTTGGGGAAAAAAATGCACCCCTCTGTTTTGTTCTTTAAAGGCATGATGACGTTACAAAGGGGAAAAAAATGAACCCCTCAATTGTTATTACAACGACAATATTCTACTTACAATCTTAAAAGTATCAAAACATTGATGAACCATTGTTCACTCAATTTGGCTGATTTCAATACATTGATCACCGGTTCAATTCATAATATACGAATTTCTGATAAATCCTAAAAATCACGTATCCCAGTTTTGTTTTTGCATTTTTTCTTTACTTATCTGTGTTGATTAATTGTCTTACTCACGTAAAAGAATTCCAACCACTTTATATCAAAGCTATTGGAATAACATCTATTTTCATTACCAAAGTGAATACTACCGATGGCAGGTTTCTTACTTTCTGTCACAGAATAACCCACTTATCAAAACTAGCACCATGTTTCACAAACTAGTTAGTTCGTCTTTAGGCTGCCATGTGAGTCAAGTCATGACTGCAGTCAACCGATCTTTCTAATAGAATCTCTCTTTAATTACTTCATTAATCTTCTTTTGCAAATTTTCGGAGTGACTATGGGCATGGATATAGCATCTAATTCGGGTGAGTTTTTTTTTTTTAGAGATACCGGGTAGAGACTACCAAGTTAATTCGGGTGAGTTTTGATTGGTTGTAGGCGACACTAGAAAGAGGTTGCGCTTGGAGATGGGATTGGATTCTTGGAGAGAGAGTGAAGAATTTGCCAAAAGAAACCACATCCAACTAAAACCATTTAAACTACAAATCGGAGACTAAGTTAGCTTTTCAATTAAAAAAAACTCACACATAATCTTATCATGGCAGCTTTACATTATTGAATTATGTTTTCATAACAAAAAATTATTAAATTATATTTGATTAAGATCCTATATTGACTGACCAGTCAAAGAAAATTCTTTTTTTTTTTTAAAGGGACCAATCTTTTTTTCCAAGTATGAACAAAAGGGTTTATTTTTTTCTAAAAGGGACCAAATTGTTTTCAAATCTTACCAATAAATAAATAATTTTATAATTAACATGAAGTATCTTTTTTTTTTTACAGAAAATGATATTATTTCACAAAAAATCAAAAGTGGTACAATTAATTTTTATTTGTATTTCATAAGTAGAAATAAAAAATAATTTGAAACAAGAAATAGATTATATTTCTGAAATTGATATTAAAATATATAATTAAACTCACAATAAAATTTGATGCAAAAATAAAATTTTTATGGACTCTACAGTTCATTTATACAATTGACGTTAAATAAGATTAAATGCTAGAAGGTAATTGTTTCGAATTATATAATTCATTCATGGGGGGTGATTACTAAAATTTAATTTTCACGGGAAACGTTTATTACAAGTAAAAAAAAAATTAAGGGCCGTGATGACATTATTTTTTAAAAACTAATATATTTTTCATTATTTTGGTATAATAATCGCATTTTTTTTGTGACCTTTGCTTGGTACTGTCGAATACGCGTTTTTCTTAATTATTTCCTCTCTGAAACCAAGGAAAAGGTCAGCGTAGCCAATTAATTGTTGCATCCGCGTATTCGAAGAATGTTTATAGTCTCGTAGATATGAAACTAGACTGAAGAAATAAGAAGATTGTTTTCTTCCCCGCCAGCAGCTAGATTCTTATATTTGGTGCGTTTGTTGCAGCGTACTGTGTAGCAATTGGTGGTGCAGTGTACTGTGTAGCGCACACGCCGATTCTTGTTTTCACGGGTCACTACATTCCCAGAACAGCCGTTAACAGTTAACACAACATAAACTTTAAAAAAAAAAAACAGTTAACACAACATTACAAAAGACGAATTACTGGATTCTGCCCCAAGAACACGCAGGAAAAAAGAAACATTGACCGAGTCCTAAAATACAATATAGTTATTCAATAAAATCAAAACATAGATGTACATGTGAATACAGATACAGCTAAGGAGATGGTGTTTCTTTGTATTCGGAATTGTTAGGCCCCCAAAAAAGTGCAAAGTACACCCAAGTTGCTCACTTATTTCCAAAATCCCCATTTTAGACTCCAGATCTGGTCCAAAAACTAAGACCCTGATCAAAACTCTATTTTTTAACACGAGATTTCATTCTATTTCATTTCATTAGAAATTTTTTTTATCAAAACGAACAGATTGGTATCATTTGGTTGGAATTTCTATACAATTAGATCCAACAAAATCCTACAAAATCAATTCAAATGAAAGGAAACGAAATGAAATCCCGCATAAAAAACATTTTGATCAAAGCCTAACTATGAATAATTTAGACCCAGCAAAAAAATGGACCTACAACTATAATTTATTGTTCCAAATTACAAATTCAAGTACTGGGCCTCATGAATTTCAATGTTGGAGCTCCGCCATCTTAACATATCGACTTCTAATACAATACAACAATCAATCTATACAACCATGGCTACCCTATTACAACACTATGCTGGTGTAGATGAGATTTGCATAACTATTTTAGCCAAGCCCTCTCCTTCCCTGACCTAAACAAACAAGCAAGAAACACCAGCATATCTTATAAGTTAACCAAATATAAGAATAATTTAAATTACAACAGATTAGAGTTGTAAGGCTAAATCAGGTTGTTGTCGCAATTTGGATCTGGAGCCCGAGCTTGAACTTGGCGAGCTGAGCTGTTGGAAGCCAACATTCAAGTCAGGGGCAACCATGTCTTGATTCGCTAAATTCAACATTTGTCTCTGGTTAATAACACCACTATTAATATTGCCGCTTCTATGAATCATGCTGAGGGCCTGACCATGTGGGACCATTGCCTTTGCTAGATTTTGCATTGATGTATTGAACCCATTGATTCTAGAATGACATGTTCCCTTTGGCTCATTATCCTCTGAAAAATTGTTCTCTATTATAGGAATAATTGTACTTGTGTTATTATCTGCAGAACTTGAGGTTGTACCATATGTACCAGACCTAGATACAGCAGGTGGAGTATTCTGACTAGCCAAATGATCTTCTTCTTTCGTAGTTTTCTCGATTGCAGCTGGAAATGGAGCTTTGACCTGAGTCGGAGTGTTGTGAGAAGGTGATGACAAATGTTGTTTGGGTTCTTGAGTAGGTTCATCATCTAAAACCCATCCTGGGCCAAATTTCGTACCAGGTGGCAAAACTCGTTCAATTTTTTTCGCTGCAACAGCCCAACCCGCAGGGCCCAACTTTGCTGCAAATCTGGCAACACTCCTTGCGTACGCATGCTCCACTTGAATTCCTACCTGTTAATTCAGTATTGTTTTTAGAATAAGGATTCATATGAGAGAGAGAGAGAGAGTAAAAATGCTGGAGTAGACACCATAACATATGAGAGAGTAAAAATGCTAGAGTAGAAACCATAACTGAGCAATACACAAGATCACGGATAAATTAAATTGTGCACAATCCAGACACCATATTAATGTAATAATAGCCAACGTCAGATTGCCAAAAATTATAAATCAACTTATAAAGTAAACTACATACAGGAACGAGTATCTTCCTCTCCCGGTCAAAAGTGCTAAGTATTGGAATCTCATTAGAAGTTGTCGACAGCAGGGAAAGCTTGTATGTTTTGCGCCAGGTTTCCTCTGACGCTCCCAGCTTCTTACCGTTGCCATATTTTGCTGAAAGCCCTTTCAACCCAGTACCTGTCAATTGTTCTTAATTAGAGTTTCTTTGGGACAAAACACCAACCCAACACAACCCAAAAAACAAAATGCACACCTACTGGGTAATTCTTCATCTCTGTCTGTTCTTTGCTCATGGATCCAACTGAAAATTGCAGGCCTCTCTGGTGCCAGGATCTTTTTGGGTATATCATAAGTCGAGGATTGCTGGTTATTCTCGATTACACTATTGTTGGTAGGTTTTGCTGAATCAAAAGTCACATCAGGAGTAGCATCATGAGAGGATGCATTTACAGCTGGTTTTTTGTTTTTACTTGGTGGCCGGCCTCTTCTAGCAGCTGGCTTTGGGGGCTCTTGCTCAGTGCCATCACCACCTTGTCTTAAATTCTCAAAACTTTTCTTAGCTAACTCCTGAATTGCCCTTGCCTATAAAAATTCAATAAACACTTAACTATTGTGCATAGGGAAAAATAAATAAATAAAAGACATGCAATCTGACATAGGTTGCATACCTGGCGAAAGTAAACGGTATCTGGTGCATTGTACTCCATAGCATTTGAGCTGATCAAGAGTACATCCTTCTGTAAATATAACAAATTGTCATTGTTAAGACAGAGAAAGGTTAACAAATAGAGTTGACAATTATATGTATTACGAACTTAATTTCCCATTGTGTATTTTTATTAAACTAAATCATAAGAAAAAGCATTTCAATAAACGAATGAAATCGGCAAAATGCCAAGAGAAATCATTATCACAATAGCTAACGATTTGTGCTCCTATTGTTTGTTCAAACTCTTCCAGTGCACAGACAGAGTAAGCACTTTTGCAAAGTCTAATAATAATTCCAAGGACATTTGATTCAGAAAAACCTACCAACAATAGTGTAATCTGAAACAAGACTTGATCCCTGTATGAAGAAACTCATTTGACACTTGTCATAAAAGCTTCAGCCTCAAGAAAAAATGTTGTTGTTATACAACTTTATAGCATTATCATGTTGTCTAAAGTCTAAACTTTAAGTTTGGTTGAAGAGAAAGAAAGTCAACAAGTGACTAAACATGAGAGAAAAGTTCCACACTAGTAAAACCTAAACTAAAAGGTGCAAATATACTAATATAGTGGAGAAAGGAGCTAATCGACCCAAATTGGTTCTACTAGTGCATCAAAATAGACAGTTTAAGTTCCAGAAAGTCAAAACAAACCTCAAACTGCTCCGAGCTTTTGTATGTCCCACTAGACAGTTTCTTTCTAACAGTGCTAAAATCCATTGGATGCTGTATGATGTCATGGTAATCTGGAAGCTGCATGTCAAACCAACCATCAAACCATAACCAAATCAAAACTTAAATGCTTTATTGAGAATAAATTTAGAACATAAAACATTGAAGAATTAAATTTTTAAAAAAAAGTACCTCTTCAGGATCAACCGGCTCTGAGTAGACCCCGTAAGTATCTTTCCTACAATTTGTATTTGCATCATAAAAAGGAATTTGAAAAAAGAATAATCAGCCAAACTGCTAACAGAAAGTGTTATGGGGGAAGAGGGTTTAGAAGGGTGGGATTCTTGAAAAAAGATACAGGGGACATGGGGACACTCACTTCTGGAGCCTATCAAGGATGCACTCCAATGTCTTTTTGTCTGGCAAAGGTGTCGCGGACCCCGACTCCAACTCCAGTGCATCCTCTGTTCGTACCACATGACACATGATAGAACAACAAATCAGATTCAACTCAATTCACACAAGTCTAATTTTCTCTACCAATCAAAACACACAAAATTCTTCCAGTCCTCTTAATTGAATGCATAGCTACTGACCTTGCTGAGAATCAGTCCCTTTCACAGACTTCTTCTCTTCGTCCTGAAATTTCATAAAAATAGAGTTATTATTGGTAAATAAAACCAGTAGTGAAAACATGAGTCAGAAAATAAACACCTCACCCACACCACAACGAAAAATAATGCGCCTCGCTATAAGGCACGAGTGACCAGGAGAGGAGAGAGAAAGGAGAGAGACTTTGGAGACGAGGCGAAGAAAAGACAAAATTGAACTTTTTCCAAATACAGCAAGTCAGTTGTTTCTTTTCTTTCATACAAAATATATAATTAAAAAAAAGAAGCTTTCAAAATTAGCACGATGCGAAACAATAAATTCATAAACTATGAGAGCATTCATTCAACACAGCCAGAGGCAGAGGCATCCAGTTGAGAAAGGATAATCTCTGGCTCCCAAGCAACGGACTGGAGGCTTTGACCAAGTCAAACCCCAATTCCTCGAGGAAATATCTGACTGGAGAACAGAAACCAAGGATTCCAACAAATCCCACCGCCTAGTAACCAGATCCGTACCTACCCGCGCGATTTTAAACCCCGAAAGGAAATTCCAACAGAAAATTCACACATATCGCCTCCCGCCAAAAATGCAACAAGAAAGAGAGAAAAATAAAACGCTGACAACGAGTTAATAAATGAATGAAGCAATTAATTCTCCAATTTTGCTTCAACAGACCAGACCTGGATATCGAGATCCGTGCCACTATTGGGAAGCCGATGCACGAGCTTGAGCTTCTTCTCGCGACGCCGGCTGCTGGATCCATCATCGCCTTCATCGGAGGAGGCACCGGAGACCTCGCCTGAGGAGGATGGGTCGGGATTAGGGTTCCGACGAGTGACGCGGCGCTCCGACGAGGGAGGTTGGAGGTGGCGATGGGAGGAGGAATTGGGAGGCGGAGTGGAATTAGGGTTTTGTTTGAGCTGGAGCTTGAGCTGGTCCTGTTGTTGGAGGCGGAGGCTTCGCTTTTGGATTTCGAGGAGAGAAGGTCGACCTTTCTTTTTCCTCTTCCTCTTCCTCTCCACTACTGCTGCCTTGCTGTTGTTTCCCATCGCGGTAAGCCTAAGCTCTCTCTCTCTCTCTCGCACACAGCTTCCTCTCTCTCTCTCTCTCTCTCTCTAGAAACAGTGCGATATTTTCGCTGCCGCAAAAATTTTATTTTTAAATTCTTTCTTTTTTTATTTAATTTGGGTTTACTACTGTTTGGGCTGCTTTTGGTGTAAGAGAGCGTCACGGCCGGAGTACGGACGGTATACACCAATTTATTCTTTATAAACGTGATGGGTCCCACCGTTGTTGTCTGGTGTTTAAGGTTGTAATGTGCACCATGTACAAGTATGATTTGGGGTTGCGTGCCCGAGCTCCTCCTTGTTGCTGGTCCCTTGTGGTATTTGCGATCATACCCTCCTGAAGATTTTATTCTGTTTACTTAGACACCCTCTAAAAGTATTTATTAACGTTCAAAGGCTTTGTTTGGCAGAAAAAAGTTTTCATTTAACAAGTATCTTAGGAGAAAGGAAGTTTTGAACGTGCATATTTCTGATTAACACTAGCACGTATACTTTTTCTTATTAAATGTTTAAAATTTATACTAATTTAATATTTTAATATTATTGTGATTAATCTATTGCCTCTTAAAAGAAAGCAAAAAAATAATTATCTTAAAATTCAAGAGGGACTATGAACCTAGTGTTGCCTTGGTATAAGTTTTATTCTAGCCGACACAAATTGCAAATCCAACAACATATAATTGTCTTGCATATCTTGATACATTTTAGTGGATTGTGTAAGGAATTTATAGTTCATTAATTATGTTGTCAATTTTGAAACAGTAATCTTGGGGGCGTTTGGATCATCTAAGAATAAAATTAAGATTAGTTATTCGGAGTAAAACATATTATTCCTAAACTATCAAGAATAAGTTTTTTTGGATTTAGAGTGTTATTTTTCAGTGGTCGGACATCCGGATTAAATTTTTATTACTAGGTGTTTGGATCATCTTTTTAATCCGGATTAAAAAGTGGTCCCAACTATTTCTTAATCCACATTAAGAAGATGATCCAAACGCACCCTTAAAGTCTAAGAAGAAGAATGTTGTTTTTTTTCGAGGAAAAGATATATGTTAGATATTAATATCATTTGGGTGTGTTTGGATGCCTTAGAATAAGATTTGGATAAGAATAAGCTCTAAATTCTTTATTCTTGTGCAACCCAAACAACACAAGAATAAGGAATTTAGGCCCTTATTTTTATACTAACAAAACCATGGTATAAGAATAAAGAATTTGGACAAGCACGCATACCGAAATTCCTTATTCTTATTCCTTAGGTATTATTATCATAAATTTTATGATAATTTATCAATCGTTGATATTTATAAGATATAATAATAAATTTAAGTGTAATGTTGTACAAATTTGTATATCTTAACTGGTTATCGTCA
This sequence comes from Rhynchospora breviuscula, assembly GCA_027562975.1. Classification (NCBI taxonomy): domain Eukaryota; kingdom Viridiplantae; phylum Streptophyta; class Magnoliopsida; order Poales; family Cyperaceae; genus Rhynchospora; species Rhynchospora breviuscula. Next base: position 59,290,370 of record CM050398.1, on the reverse strand, counting down.
AACCAGAGAAGCCATATATATATATACACTTATAAATCATGTTTGTCAAAGGATCTCAACAGAAAAAGAAAAAAAAAAAAAAAAACCCTCTAATTTCACCGTTGTTGCTATAACGGGTCACACGTGAGCTCAGAAAGAGACCTGACACAGATGGGCCCATTTGAGTCTGAGCTTATATGGCGTGTTGCTGTTTGTTGCTTATATTTTCCCATTGCGACCTAGAGAATTGCGACAAGCGTCTGATTGGTTTTGCTGGCGGAGAAACTTCGGCATCTTGCCCTTGAGTGATTCTTGTGATAGAAATTGTTTTACGAACGATTTCAAAAAGGCCCACTAATCATATTTTGGGCCTTATGACCCAATATATCAAATCTCGATTGGGCTGATAGTGGGGATTCAAATCTGATGACATAATCCCAGTGTGTATATTCGTGTAACGGGTTCAATCCATGCCAATTGTAGACCAAGGGATTTTAAATCTACGATTGTAATCATTTCTTTATTTGAACGATGGATTCGCTACAATATGGCGTTACGAAAAACATCAGGAACAATTATTGACTAGCTTCAACCACCCTCGCCTCGCTTTCTTCCTCCTGGAATCCTTCCCGTTTTCCATAGAAAAATTAATTTAAAATTCTTAGCATAACAAGCAAAATTCCACTTCGCCAATACTCCAAGCAACTATTCTAGAAGAACACCTTAGAGTAACCTAATTGATTAGAATAGTAACCTCGATCATAGAATTGAGAACTGAACAAAGAGAGGCATGTGCATCGCCGCATGGATCTGGCAATCACATCCTTCTTACCAGTTCATACTGCTCCTCAACAGAGATGAATTTCACAAGAGGCACGATCATTTCTGAGAAATTCAATTGAAATTTTAGTGAATTTCGTGCACTAATGAGCTTAATTTTTTCTGATCAAGGCCGACGAGGCCGATGGAGTGGTGGGGGCAAGGAGAAGAGGATATACTAGGAGGAAGAGATGAATTGGGAGGAGGCACATGGCTTGGTTGCACAAGAGGCGGTCGAATTGCCTTTCTGACCAATTTCAGAGAGCCTGAACTTCAATTTTCTGGTGCCAAATCAAGGGGACATTTGCCAGTGAAATTTCTTAAGGTTCATACATTAATTGTTGATTTGTCTTATATTCTACCATGTAATGTACTATGGCAAAAGAGTTGTGTACCTGTGCAAAAATGAGAAATACATAATAAAAAAGGATTCAGTTCAACAAGAACTGAACCAAACCCAAATTGAGTTTGATCTGTATTGGACATTTGGAATTGATGCCGCCCTGACCCAAGCTGCATGTTGTCAGCTCAATGCAGCAGTCTATGGAGAGTATCATTGGATTCTAAATGTTCATTGTTGCACATTAAATTGCCTTCCTTCTGAAATCATATCCATTTTTGCAGTTGAAAATCTGCTGTTTTTTAATAAAATCTCGGTAAAAGCATACCTGAATCCATGGTTACTAAATTTCTTTTCTGCTGGTATTTACAGAGTCAACAAAGCCCCATGGAATTTGCAGAAGAGACAGTAAAGGAAGTTGATACATACAGCCCGTTTAACTTAATAGTTGCTGATCTTCGCTCAAAGACCATGGTTTTCATATCCAATCGGCCTGAGGGCAAGCCTAATATTCAGACAGTTAATCCAGGCATTCATGTGCTCTCAAATGCTAGTTTAGATTCTCCTTGGCCAAAGGTTGCAAATGAATATATCTTTGCCCCATTTCTGTTGAAATTAGAATTCAAATTTTCATGAAAAAAGTTTCCTTCCAAAAGGATATAGCAAAATTGCCTAATGTATACCTTGCTTTGACTTGTCTAGTCTCTTTTGGTCTAGACTACTTGCAGTGCAAGGTCTTCTGAGTGTCATAATCAGTTTACAAAATCTAATTTATATCATTCTTATTATAGTCAGAGCGTTTGAGGAGCAAAGTTGAAGATTTTTTAAAGACTCGAGGCAATGAGGAGATACCTCTGAAGGAGATGGTTGGAGAGCTGATGGAAGATAAAGTGAAAGCAGATAGAGATATGTTGCCTATAATGGGTTGCAATCCTGAGTGGGAGTATGCACTGAGTTCTATATATGTGGACCTTGACTCAGAATGGGTACTTTGATAAATTGTCATTTTTTTAACATTTTGATGAGGGTGCAAATACATTCACCTTTATTCCTCCATCATTCCTCTAGTATTTCAAGTTCAATAATATAAAATTTTTACTAAAAAGTAAAGTCACTAGATGCTAGTATGAGACATAGAAATAGATACATTTTTCTCTGTGCATGCATAAAAGAATTATGGCTTGTAAGATTTATTTTTGGGAGTCAACAGAATGTTAAACATGATGGAATAGTTTTATTAAGAAAACTATTCCATCATGTTTTCCCACAAGCCATTAATTTCCCTTGTGAACGAAACTGATGTGAACTCTTAACTTGAAAATGGAGGCATTTGAACCTCATAAACTTTAATGATATATACTTAGTTGGTTGGAATACTACCAGACCAAGATATTCTGAGTATATATCTGGGCTGCCAGTGATTTAATTCTTTTGCTGCTTGTTATCTTTGCAAGTGATAGGTCTCTCTAGAAAGTTGTTGAACTGAGAGTATGATTTTACATTAAAAATAGTAAAATTGGGGTATTTGCACTTCTTTGAAAAATAATACGATGGGCACTGTAAAACACAAATACAAATTGTAGCATTTGATCCAGAAGAAGGAAAACAAAGGAACCAAATTGGAAACTTTAGCTTAAATAGCCATAAGAAACAACAAAAAGAACCACGTTAATGTAATCAGTTCATTGTAAGTTGATATATTGTGCTGGACATGTGTACCTGCCAACTACCAGTAGGCTTCACCACAGAAACTCTCCTGAAGTAGCCAATAAAAGTGAACTTCATGTTTGTTCAGTTTTTCATAATAACACCTTAACAACAATTTACCAGAGAATGAAATAGCTTTTAATATATTGATGAATTCCTGGATGATTAAAACTAACAGCTGGACATATTACGTGGTTGAAAATGAAGATGCTAACATTTGATTTTTTTATCCTAGGGGCACTATGGGACAAGAAGCATGTCAGCAATTGCGGTTAAAGCAGATAATGGTGTATCATTTTATGAGAAATATATTGAAAACAGCACTTGGAAAGATCATCTTGTTCAATTTCGAATAGATTAATTAAGTTATGAAACTAGAAAAGCAAAGACTAGTGACTATAGGCGAATAAGTTACTTTTTGTAACAGATCGGATTCATCATGAGCAAAGGGCTCATGAAAGGTATTTAAAATTGTTTGTTTAAGAAATAATGATTGTTTACTCCCATTGTTTGATAAAACTTTTGTGTGTGAATATTTAAAATTGAGATGAGAAATTTAATCTAATTTCATTTTAGCAATTTATAGTAAACCCAATTTCTTTTTCCTCAGAGAATACTGAACTGATAATTGAAATCGACGGTACAACAGATAGCAAAATGGTACGTGCAACGACAATATAAAAAGAAAGCATTATTCTGTCCACAAAACGAGCAAAAACAATAACCGACTATTAATTTATAATAAAGTCTGCTCCTTTAAACTTTAGACACAGTTTAGGTAACTGCAAACTATTTATATTTGTTAATTGTATATTATTTCCATATTTTGCATGCTCAATATGTATATTCAATCTCATGTATGATTAAGAAAAGCAAGAAAGAAATCAGTTGGAAAATTCTCAAATCAAGATAAATAGTAAATTTCTCCTAATTGAATCAACCCTGACATTTAAAAAAAAAAAAAAAAAAGTAATCCCCACCTACAGGCTACGACATATCTTGAGGCTGGGTTTTTTGACAATACTAATGGTACATTGTATTACAACACAATCATCTATGAGATCACCCGACTAATGCCGACTCCAAGGCTGACTTAGTTGTAACGCTTGAGTAATACCAATTATAAAAACTGAATTTGACTATTGGGCTTGTTGGGCTCTTCCATAATTTTTTCCCATTTTTGTCGAGAATTGAAAAGGTAAAACAAGCTTTGGCGCTGCCTCCTATGAAACAGAGGAAAATAGATACATCGCCATCTTTAGCTTTGTTTGTCGTCCCGTAACTCCCGTTGGGGTGGTATTGAAGATACCAACTATAGCCTCCGACCTCAAAAATGGCTGACCTGAGGTGTTTCCCCTTGGCATAAAGCTTCTGTATTGTTGAGTACTTCTCCATCTTCAACAGATGCGACCCCGTCACCTCCTCCACTGTGATCTTAGACTATGTTACATTCTCGACCGCCGGTGCCGTGGAGCGCGACATGGATGTAGCTAGAGAGAGATTTTGGTGCAGTGGATCCGTGTGTGTTTTGAGGAACCAAATAGCAAATCTCTTACAATGGGACATGGAGAGGTGCTATATATTTATAGGTATTTTTCATGAAGAATTTCCATAAATGTGTAACGAATTTAGACTATGGAATGTAATTGTTAAAAAAAAAAAAAAGGAAATTATCTGGCCGTAAGCAATCTAGCAACTAGGGATGAAAACGGTGCGGATAAACTCCGCACCGAACCCCATCCAAATCCGAAAAATCTGCTTAATATCCGAAACGTATCCGTATCCGAACATATTTGTATCCGTATTCGTATCTGACAAAAAAAATATGGATGCGGATATGATTTGGCTACTATCCGATCCGAATCCAACAAAAAAAATTCGTTATCCGATCCGTATTTGATCTTTATCCGAACCATTTTCACCCTTAATTAAATCAATGACACAAGATAATTAACCTAATTACTCCTCTAGTGTTATAGAAATGACTTTTGATTTGATAAACTAATCTTTTATTAGTTAGATTCGCTTATAATAACATTTTGACTAGACTAATAACATAATATGATGATAATATAAAATTAATTATTTATTTTTTCTTGATTTATATATATTTATTTTAATATCTATATTTATTTTAATATCTAAAATATATCTGTATTTGTATCCGTATCCTGCAATATCCGATTCGTATTCGTATCCGTTTAACATCCGATCCGTATCCGTATCTGAAAAAAGAATATAAATACGGATATGGTATGACCACTATCCGAACCGTATCCGATCCGGTTTCATCCCTACTTGCAACTGCGCCATATCCCATTTCCATTTTTTTTCTGTATTACTTTCCATTTTTTTTATTTACTAGCAGAAAGCCCACCCAATGTGTGGGTACATTAAAAAATAACTTTATAAAAATTAATATATTCTTAATAAAAAAATTATTTAAGAATTTACAATTGATTATGGATGTTCTTACATTGTTCATTTTAAATAAAAAAAAATTGCATATCATTTTCTTTTGGATCTCAATGACAAACTATAACTCTATCCTCGTTCTCAATTATTAATAGATATTGCTAACACTACTAAAATCAGTTCCTTAATTCATTTAATATTAATATTTCCATTCTTACATCCTTCAAAGAGTGTTAGTTCCTGCTTCGTGATTTGCTTTGATATACTCTGATTGATTTATTTCGTTTGATCAACATAGTGCTTAAAATTTAATACCCAAATAACTTCAAAGATAACATTAATACTGAGATTTTACACAAGACACCTACATGTACAAGTTAAATCTCCCATTTTTCATACAACTTAAAGACTAATACATTATTTGCCTTGAGAAGCATGTTGGTTCCTGAAAGCAAGGTATTCAAGAGCAATAGCAATATCAGATAATAATAGCTAGCTATCCTGAGGCAACTGTGCTTTTCATGGTCCAATTTTTCTTGCACAATAAATAAAAACAATTGTTGTTAGAAGGTTGATACGCAAGAACTCAGTTTGACCAAAAAAACAAAAAAAACTCAGTTTGACAAGGTCCGTATTTAAAACCTTCCCTATATAAAAAAAATCAAATAGGGTCTAACTTTGAAAAACCCAGATAAGGTTTGTTATTTACCTTATCAAAATGTAGAAACCTTTATTCTTAAAACAACTCAGTTTGACAAGGTCCATGTTTTATGGTCTTTGCACTCCATTCTAATCTACAATAAGGACAATAAAAGAAAAAAAATAAAATAAACTACATCAAATAGTAAGAGGCAAATAAAATGAACATATGGATGGGAATCCCTAAGGGATCAGTATTTGATTGCTTCTCCAGTGGCCTCGTTGACGATAACGAAAGGAGGCCGACCCTCCAATTAAAATAGCTATAGCTAACTGTTAAACGACCTGCTTAGGTCGTCGATTATTAAAGCATATATGTAATAACCAAAAACCCTAATAAATATATCGATCTTACATCTTTTTAAAAAAAATAATAAGGGAATTCACACAAAGAGTAAGAATAACATAATTCAAAATTAGAGAGTAAATGACAAGAGCAGAATCTGTACCAGTGATGTGGTACTGGTACACGGTCAAAGCAAAGAAGAATATTATCTTAGCATATGTTGTTTTCACAAAAAAAAAAAGAAATATTTAACCAGCTACGAGACCTTTACTAAAAGGATCTCCAATTTTATTAAATCTAATTTTGTATTTTTACTCAATTAAACATACACGAACAAAACGTGACAAAATAAAAACAAGTATGAAAGAGAAAAGACGATTAACTAGATTTTGAAGTGTGTAAAAAATTTGAGCTCTCTCTGTCCACTCTTGATATCTCGTATTTATATACACATTTTGACCATATTTAGCACCAAAATAACACTCCAACCAATACAATTATTTCATATTGAACTGTGTTTTCCAAGATTTTGGTACTGCCGCCGTTTCTATCTTTATTTTGTAGAATTCTCACGGAAATTGAAGACAAAACGCGCCAAACAAGAAAAATGGAGCCTAATTCTCAACCGGACGACTCATTTTCGGCTCACACACACGTGCCAAGGACCAGAGAAGACTTCTATGGGCCGAGACAGATCAAATATCGCGTGAAGGCCCTGGTCCCAGCCCAATTCACATCATCAGTGCCTGATTTCGGTCCGAAATCCATGTATGGAAAGTGGATTTTGGAAAGTTTCGAGAAAGAAAAGGGAATTCCTTACCCTAGCCGCCTCCCTGACCTTCCATAGGGATATTTAGGCACGTATTTTTCGTCCAGAAAGGATTCGACATGACCCCTCCCTTCTACACCATTATTCTCCATCGTTTTGCTTCGTTTTTTGCTCTTTCCGCGGGTTTTCCTTGAGGAGCAGCAGTGTTAGCGTGCGACGGCAGCAACCTTGTGACTCTCCATCGATTCCCTGCCCTAGAACAGTGATTATTAGCATAAAGATCCTTCGGTTTACTCTTTTATGCTCATATTTCATTGTTTTATGGCTTGTATCTTTATTATTCGCATTATACTAGTTATTTTCTATTTGAACATGTTAGGCTAGATTCTATGATGTCTTAGGGGTAGTTAGTAGATTAGTTTAGTATTTTGTGATGACTTGATTGCTTTATATTATTCTATGTGATATGTTTTGTTGAGAATTATATCTTGCTTGGTTAATTTAGTTGTTTGCTTGATCGTTTATCTATTGATGAACTGCAGCACCAGTAGGGCATTAAACTAGAACAAACAATTGGTTAGTTAAGTATTTGAGGTAAGCCAATCGCTCGAAAGAGGAGGTTAGTTTACGACCGAAAGGTGAAACTTTTACTGATCCGACAGGACTTTAAATACCTCTAGAAATCCAACCAAACATACTTGAATAACTAAAACCCTACACGAAAGTTTAGGATTAGTTGTTCACGTGGTAAAAACCGAGTTCCAAACCAAGTTAGAACCAAAATCGCGGCAGCTGAGGTTAAAACTTAGGTCTGGTCGTTTAGTAACCTTCACATAGTACTGTGTAAAAATATCAAGTCGGAACAAAAGGTCTAAAGCAAGTTTTGGCACGAAGAGCATGGATTTCGGTCCGAAATCCATGCATTTCGGTCTGAAATATGCCTCTGTCCAAGTGAAAACTGAAGGCAGAGGTGCTTTAGAGCTAAACTAATTGAACACGCAACCCTAGGACATTACTTGCATCTGTTTGAGTCCAGAAAAATATAAAAACAAATCCAAAAATATTTTATTATTTATTTCTTGAATTTTAATTGTTCTAAATTCTTATCAAAACCCCACAAAAACTTTTCTGTCTAGCTTTTAAGAAAGACTAAGTCCGGTACTCATTTTTACCGTCCCTTGGGTTCGACCCTAAGCTTAACTTGAACGACTAGTGAAGTTAGGTCTAGGTACAAATTTATTTGATCCTAGGGTTTAATTTCTTCATCAAATTGGCGCCGTTGCCGGAGACGGTTTTGATATCGAGTACTTATTTTAGTATTAAGAGACTAGATTCTTTTTATTTTATTTAATTTTTCGTTGTTTCCTTTTGCATTTCAGGTTGAGAACTGGCTGGAAAGACTAAGAAGACCAAGTCAAAGCCTCAGATTTTGCGCAAATACTTCACTAGAAGGCTTGACACAGATCCAGAGCTCAGCGACCAAGCGAACCCGAGCTCTAGCCACTCCGTGGATCAACCGGCGTTTCGACCAGAGCCCATTTCGGTCCGAAATCCTCCCATTTCGGTCCGAAATCTAGACAAAACAGAGGAAACAACAGGCAAAATGGCAGGAAACGAAGGGCCAATCAACTTGGAGACAGAGACCCAGCGATTGGAGGTCCTAAGACTCCAGTTGGACCAGAGAGAAGCTCGTATCACCGCCGATCGGAATACTCTTGCAACTCAAAGGAGAGATTTCGAGGCCGAGCGGCGGAGATGGACACATGAGGACGAGGCAAGCAACCACAACTCCGAGGACGTGGAAGAAGATGATCAGAACAGGACACTCGGAGAATTTGGAGCTCCTAATGCCAAAGACATGGGCGAACCTGTGGTGATTGCAGGCATCGAGACCAACAACATGCAAATCGCCCCCAACCACGTCACACTTGTGCAACAGAACCCCTTCTATGGAGATGACAAAGAGGATCCCCATGCTCATTTATAAACTTTTATTGATTGTACTAAATTGATTAAGTTTAATGGTGTTCCTCAACAAGCAATTAGGCTATTATTGTTCCATTTTTCCCTTAAGGATAGAGCCCAAAAATGATATAAAACACTAAAAAAGGGGTCAATTCGGTCTTGGGATCAAATGGCACAAACTTTCTTGGATAGGTACTTCCCCGTGGACAGATCTGATGCGATTAGAAGGAAATTGAATAATTTTGCTCAAAAGGAAGAAAAATCAATGAGAGATGCATGGGAAAGATTTAGGGATTTGGAGAACTCTTGCCCCCATCATGGGATTCAAGAATGGATGCTTATTAAATCTTTCTATGGTGGACTTTATGATAACATTAAGATTAACATTGATTCTCTTTCAGGTGGTGTATTCAAGCGACTTGACGCGACACAAGGACGTGATTTGCTCCACTATTGTGCAAGGAACTACACGTGGTATCCTATGCCAACTCACAGGCGTCCGAACAACTCTAAGCATCAAGTCCGAGCTCGAAGCGGAATTGGCGACATATCAATCGCCCAAGGGCACCCAAGTGAATTACATTAATGATGGGGCCTCTTATGGTTCAAAATACCAATATAGAAACCAGAACCCACCAAACTTGTATAGAAATGTGCAATTCAATAACAACAATGGAGACCAACCCTTTGAAAGAAAATCTGTTGGCAATAAGGAGGATGTTCCAATTGTTGTTCAAGAATTTATGCAAGAGCAAACAAAATTTAATCAAGTTATGGTTAAGGATCTGAATGAACTTAAAGCAAATGCAGGTGCTTTGACGAGAATTGAACGCATGATGGAGGCTCATTTCTCACGACAACCAAGAAAGTTGCCAAGTCAACCGAGGTGAACCCGAATGCTCAGTGCAAAGCCTTGCACACCTTGCGAAGTGGCACACAGTATAAGGACCCACCAATGCCACTTGGAGTCGAGACGCATGCAACCAACATGGGCGAGGGGGCCAACGAGCAAGGAGAGCCAGTTCTGGAGCAAGTGCTGCCTTTTCCACCTCTCCAGGGCTCAGCAAATGCGACGGGAGCTCAAACCGGTGCACGGACAACACAAAAACCTCAACCAGAGCCTGGATTTCGGTCCGAAATGCCAGATCCAGAGGGAGAAAAAGTGATTCCAGAGAAGAAGAAAAGGGAGAAGTCAGTTCCAAAGACTCCCTACATGCCTCCCTTACCTTTCCCAAAGAGGATGGCCAAAGAAAAGGAAGCTATGTTGTTCAAGCGTTTCTGGGAGATGTTAAAGGAGGTCCACATCACGATCTCCATCACGGATGTGTTCACCAAAGTACCCATTTATGCCAAGTTCCTCAAGGAATTGTGTACTGGAAAGGGATCCCTGGAAGAGTTGAAAACGGTGGCCTTGACAAATCAAAGCAGTGAGGCTCTAAAAAGCAAAATGCCACCTAAGTTGGAGGATCCAGGAAGGTTCGCTTTGCCCTGTGTGATTGGGAATGCTATCATCAAGCAAGCACTGTGTGATATGGGAGCAAGCGTGAGCCTGATGCCTAAGATAGTCTTTGAGAGGCTAGGATTTGGAGAATTGATGCCCACCAGCACAATAATACAGCTCGCAGACTCCTCAAAACGCCTACCCATGGGTGAAATTAAGGATGTCCCTGTTCAGGTTGGAAAATTCTTGGTGCCAGGTGATTTTGTTGTGATGGATATGGAGAAAGACAAGGAAGTACCAATCATTTTGGGACGCCCGTTCCTTAGGACCGCATGAGTCATGATGGATGCTAGGGATGGCACGATTTTGGTGAGAGTTGGAGGGGAGGAGCTGCGCTTTTCAATTGACCATGCGATGAAATGCCCAGGCCCCACCAACACGTGCTTCACGATCAAGGACATCGAGCCAACGATCGAGGAGGCACTCGAGGAGCAATACCATGATGTCCTTGAAAGTTACCAATCTTCTCTTTTTAATGTGCAGGAAGCCATAGGAGTCGAGGAGACAAAGGAGGAGCTGAAAAACGATAGAAACGATGATGATACGCCCCTGTCAAAGGAGATTTCGGAACGAAATCCACTAATTTCGGACCGAAATCTGTCTCTGGAGGAGGCCAAAACAGCAACAGCAAAGGATTTTGGTCCGAAATCAGACATTTCGGTCCGAAATCAAGCACCTCAGGTCGAATTACAGTCCCTTCCTGGAACTTTCGAGGGTGCAATTGGCCATTCCATTGATGATTGGAAGGGTATCGATCCCTCAACTCAAGGGCATGGGATTCTCTCGAAGGACGTTCTAATAAGAGATATCACTAACGAGGGATATGACAAATCGCTCGCAGTCTCGCTCTCCGAATCCGATCAAATCAAGACTTAGCAAAAAGTGGTCAAGCTAGGGACCTAAAACAAGCGCTTCTTGGGAGGCAACCCAAGACTTTCTCTTTTAATTTTCGTTTATTTCATTTTTAATGTTTCAAAAAAAAAAACAGAAAACCAAGAAAATATAAAAAAATTAGAAAAATGAGAAAATATAAAAAAATTAGTGCTTAATTGTTTTCTTTTGTTTTTATGTAGGTGACAAGGAATCGATTGGAGCTTAACAAGACAGCAACTCGTGCTAGAGCACCACGGACCAGTCAACAATGGCCCTCGCACGACCTCATGCGAGTTGCACCATGCCGGACTTTGGAAAACACACAAAATGAAGTCTTTTCTAGTGAATTCTGAAATTCCAGCGCCGATCCTCCGCCCTTCTGATTTGGTACAATTTCCTTTCCCTCCTTGTTTTAATTTCTTATGTGATGAATGTATAGCACTAGGGACAGTGCTTAATTCAAGTTTGGGGGGGAGGAACAGGAGGAAAACGAAATTTTGGATTTATTGAAAATTTTTTAAGCAAATTCGTCTCTGTTTCGGCCATTTTTAAAAATTTTTTGTTTCATTTCGGTCCGAAATCAGTCTCTGGAATTCGAAATTTTGAGCAGAACTGTTTGAAAAATTTGGAAATCAATTTTTGATGCATGCTTGATCTCTGTTGGGACTTAATTGATTGGATTTCTCACTATTTCACACTGTTTGGAATTTTAAAGTATTTTTGAAAATTTTTCTCAAGGACTCTTGCTTGTTTAAATGCTTTAAATTGAATTGTGCACCAATAGACCGAATTGAAAAATAGTTTGAAGATAAAAGAACCTGAATTTGGACGCTTGAAAATTGTCAAAATGATTTAAGTCAATTCTCACAAGTTTTTGTCGAGTGAACGATTTTGTGTCTTACAAACTTTTGTTAAAAATGAATTGTATGAATTTTGAAAATTATAAGATGAACCTGGATGTATTTTTGAATGCTTGAATCACTAACGAGCAAAATTTTTAAAGTGATTGAAAATCTAAATAATTGTGAAAACGAGGACGCGTCGAGACCTTTTCCACCAACTCATCCACGAAAATCGAAGGCTTAAGGTACTTAGCAAAATGCTTTAGTCCGTAGTGGTCTGTAGCAAAAAGCGTAAAAATCGGACCGACCTCCCTGGTGCGACATGTGCCAGTAGCTTTTATAAGGTCAATGACTCGCATCAAATCCTCTAGGGTGCAAAGCCCCACGACTCGACTTGCACAATAAAATTGGTGAAAATGAAGTTGATTTTGAGAAGGGTTCATTATAAAATTTTCGACTTTGATAAAATTCCTTTACAAATTTTTGTGAGACATGGAAAAGAACGGACGAATGAATTTGAGTTTGCAATTGTTTTGACAAAGAGAAGCTAAGGTTCTTACATTTGAAAAGCGAAATTCATTAGGGCTAAGAGAGGCGCAATTTCAATCCAAAAGAGAATTAAACCCTTGTCCTTGAATTGAATTTTCGAACTTGCTTTAATTTTCTCAGTTGTGTGAAATTTTTTAGTAAACTTGAATGATCGATTTTCCATTGCATTGTTTGGTTTGAGTTGATTTGATTGTAAGTCTAAGTATAGTTGATTCCTTCAAGCTTAGGATATTGTTTGAGGACAAACAAAGATTTAAGTTTGGGGGGATTTGATATCTCGTATTTATATACACATTTTGACCATACTTAGCACCAAAATAACACTCAAACCAATACAATTATTTCATATTGAACTGTGTTTTCCAAGATTTTGGTACTGCTGCCGTTTCTATCTTTATTTTGTAAAATTCTCACGGAAATTGAAGACAAAATGCGCCAAACAAGAAAAATGGAGCCTAATCCTCAGCCGGACGACTCATTCCCGGCTCACACACACGTGCCAAGGACCAGAGAAGACTTCTATGGGCCGAGACAGATCAAATATCGCGTGAAGGCCCTGGTCCCAGCCCAATTCACATCATCAGTGCCTGATTTCGGTCCGAAATCCATGTATGGAAAGTGGATTTTGAAAAGTTTCGAGAAAGGAAAGGGAATTCATTGCCCTAGCCGCCTCCCTGACCTTCCATAGGGGTATTTAGGCACGTATTTTTCGTCCAGAAAGGATTCCACATGATCCCTCCTTTCTACACCATTATTCTCCATCGTTTTGCTTCGTTTTTGGCTCTTTCCGTGGATTTTCCTTGAGGAGCAGCAGTGTTAGCGTGCGACGGCAGCAACCTTGTGACTCTCCATCGATTCCCTGCCCTAGAACAGTGATTATTAGTATAAGGATCCTTCGGTTTACTCTTTTATGCTCATATTTCATTGTTTTATGGCTTGTATCTTTATTATTCGCATTATACTAGTTATTTTCTATTTGAACATGTTAGGCTAGATTCTATGATGTCTTAGGGGTAGTTAGTAGATTAGTTTAGTATTTTGTGATGACTTGATTGCTTTATATTATTCTACGTGATATGTTTTGTTGAGAATTATATCTTGCTTGGTTAATTTAGTTGTTTGCTTGATCGTTTACCTATTGATGAACTGCAGCACCAGTAGGGCATTAAACTAGAACAAACAATTGGTTAGTTAAGTATTTGAGGTAAGCCAATCGCTCGAAAGAGAAGGTTAGTTTACGACCGAAAGGTGAAACTTTTACTGATCCGACAGGACTTTAAATACCTCTAGAAATCCAACCAAACATACTTGAATAACTAAAACTCTACACGAAAGTTTAGGATTAGTTGTTCACGTGGTAAAAACCGAATTCCAAACCAAGTTAGAACCAAAATCACGGCAGCTGAGGTTAAAACTTAGGTCTGGTCGTTTAGTAACCTTCACATAGTATTGTGTAAAAATATCAAGTCGGAACAAAAGGTCTAAAGCAAGTTTTGGCACGAAGAGCATGGATTTCGGTCCGAAATCCATGCATTTCGTTCTGAAATATGCCTCTGTCCAAGTGAAAACTGAAGGCAGAGGTGCTTTAGAGCTAAACTAATTGAACACGCAACCCTAGGACATTACTTGCATCTGTTTGAGTCCAGAAAAATATAAAAACAAATCCAAAAATATTTTATTATTTATTTCTTGAATTTTAATTGTTCTAAATTCTTATCAAAATCCCACAAAAACTTTTCTGTCTAGCTTTTAAGAAAGACTAAGTCCGATACTCATTTTTACCGTCCCTTGGGTTCGACCCTAAGCTTAACTTGAACGACTAGTGAGGTTAGGTCTAGGTACAAATTTATTTGATCCTAGGGTTTAATTCCTTCATCAACTCTTCTAGCATCGGTTTACGAGCTACACTGTGTAGTTAAACAAATAACATGGGTCAGTAAAAATGATTCTAATATTCAATTCTATGCCTAAAGAAATTAAGACAAATGATAAAATAGAAGTTGGGAGAAACCTTTGGAGATCAAGTGTTTACAAAATGGCCACATGTGCTGTTTGAACCTATAATTTGCAAAATTTAACACCCAAAAGAAGAAATAATAACAGAAACAACACTTAAATAGAGAAAGAGATATTCATACCATTAACAATAAAGGAATGTGCCAAATGTTTGAAACATCATGAAGTGTTACAATGTTTGCAACCTATACAACCAGAGGGAAAAATTATATACCACAAGCAGCACAACATTATTCATGAAGAAAAGAAACACGATGTCCCAGAATTCACTGACATGAGAGATTAAATAAAAGAATGAAATATTACCGGCACATGACAGAATTAGGAGAGCTTCTGTTTTACATTATCATCTAGCACCTGAAAACATAACAGCAAGGTTAATTCTTCTTCAAATAAAAAAAATAGAAAATAATATTATCTGCTAAAATGTTCACCTTAGCAATACGACAAGCCAAGATATTTGAAGTGAGCCCCAGACATCTTACACTGTACTGTGTTGGTTTTGTTTTCTGTAATTGGATAAGTGACAGAGATTAAAATTTGCATTATAAAAATATCAAAATAATTTCAAATTATGTGCCAAGTTTTACTTGTTTACCAACAACATTCAAAACTCGCTCAAGACTAACATGAACCAAGCAGAAGTTACCCTGAAAATATTAACCAAAAATGTCACAAGAAAATTATAACAACAAACAAATTAAAAAAAAATTTAAGGAAAAAAGGTAGAAAGAAGTTTAACTAACACAATATGAGAATTAACCAAGAGCTTCAATAAAAGACATTGACTCAATGTCCCATGTATCAAAATAATGAAGATAAGTAGAAACATAAACAAATGAAAATGCAGAAAAGAAATTATACAAGGTAAAATGAAGATAAGTAGAAACCTATTGTACGGTACCACCTATAGTTTCTATGACACAGACATGAGAAAACTGGATGATAATGGTAAAATTTTTCCCAAACTTTTCCACAACTCTATTTTGTTTAGTTTATATATATTGTTTCACAAACCTTCCACGAGATTTTGGGAGGTCGATCTGGTTTATAAATTTAGACGGGCCCACACTTGTGGACCATACAAAGGCCATAAGGTATTTCAGTCCCATCCACTTACAATATTTTCTCCTCTTGCACTTCTTCCACTATCCCTTTCACAATGCTGACCCCAGTCTGTTTCATGAGAAATTTGAATCATTATTGAAAGCATTTTGTTGAAGATGTATGACAATACCATGCAGAAATTGGAAAATTATAAACTACCTTGGTCAAATGTTTGGCTGCATACTGCCTCAATTTCGCGTCAAATGGTCCCAGCTATTCATTTCCTTGCTCGAAATTCGAAAGTCGAACAATTAAATTGTAACCAAGCTACATATATAATTTGGAAAACTTGTTACAAGGAAAATGACAAAAATATGTACCTCAAATCCTCAATAAGGGTGACATTTATATGATCTTTTGCATGCTTGTATCTTTGACGCACATCACGCATTATAAAATCACTCAAACTCACTAGTGAACTCAACACCAGTAAGGCCTCCACCAACGACTACACAATCTAAGAGAGTCTTTTCTCTTCTAACGATATGCCTATAGATCCATGCAAATTTAGGATATAAGGCACTCAAAATTTAAAATATGCAGTTAATTTAGATTAGCTGATTTCAACTATGACCTTCTTCAGTATGTGAAGTTAACATGGTACATACCATGTGCTATAAATTTGAACAGTAAAAAAAAATATGATATAATCATCAAAACAAATATTAAAAAAAGAAAGGGAAATTCATGAGTAAGTAAGAAAAAATCCAAACCAGTAATACTCTTGACGACTGGTACTTAGTGTTTACAACAAGTAGTACTCTTTACAAACCAGGTCAAATTAAATAATTCATCGAATTTTAAGTTCCTAATTGAATAAATCATGGAAATAGATAAAAACACATGTGAATACATTGTCTAATGGCGAAGCAGTTATCCCATCTTACCCTCTTACAATTTGCTGTTGCTGGAACCAAAAAACAATATAATATAAATGAATGATTGAATAAAATGATCAATTTGAACAAATGTGAAAATAAAACTTATTCAACAGGGAGGATTGTTAACTGGACGACTGGGGCCTGGGTGAGATGCGAGACAGAGGCGGGATCCGATCAAATACGACTTCTTTTACAAGGACGAAATTATTTGGAGAAATTAACTCTTTTACAAGATCACAAACTGCAGAGACTCCTAGACATGCAACTGCATTCCATACCAAATATGATTTCCTCTCCTTTAACCATTTACATGCATCAAGTACAAACCTGAAATTTACATTTATAATCCATCACAAATCATAAATTTGAAAAATGTACCGAGCTAGAACAATCAGGTCATCAGTTCTAACTACACAAAAGGTTTGTCAACCTAATTCCCAATTCAATTAAACAATGCATGTGGTTCCTCATAATGATGTCAGTATTGGATGTGCAATTGTAAATTAACAGTGCATAATATTTGTGCTCTACAGGCACTACAATCCCACTCAATTATGTCACTTCTCAGTAACACCAATTCAGAATTAGAAAATGTTCAATAAGGCTCAAACATATATATATTCGCAAAAGGTATTAAATTAACCAGTACTGCTATACAATAGACCTGCTCTTCAAATTGAAAATTGGAGGTGCGGTGTGAAACCCTAGCCAAAGAAATCGGTCCTCTTGCCATTTCTGTTTTGGGTTAGGGTTGGGACCATAAGCGAGGCTTGGTTTTCCAAATTCAAAAGAGAGAAAAGAAGGGAGCGACAGAGTTTTAATGAAACACAACAGAAAAAGTGATGGAGGCAATACTAATCTATCACGAATCGATCATACATATATAAATTTTCAATAAATCGGATAAAAAATGTGTTGTCGAACTTGTCGTACATGAACATAGTGTTAATACTGATCTTTCCGACCGATTGATCGCCTGCAAACATCAGCTTGTACTTCTCTAAAGCAGATACAAGAGCGATGTCAATCTCAGAGCGAAGGAGAGGAGAGCATCAAGGCCATATCATCGGAGAAGGAGAGGATCGGACACCATGACACCATGCACGGAGGAAGGTCGAACTTGTGCCCTGTGAAAGAGAAGCCCAGCTCGATCAGCAACACTGCCTTGTCGAAGGAGGAGAAGAGGCGCGCCGACATGGGATTCAATCTGGGAGAAATTAGAAAAAAAAATAATGAGTAACCCTAATGGAAATTGAATGGTTGCTCAGAATGTGGAGCAGCGAAATTAATACTTTTACTCAACGCCAAACCTAGCGATGATTTCTAATTGAGGCAGCAAAATTTCCATTTATGGCTTCGTTTTGGAGAACAAATCCTAGAGAGGAGCGAGAAAAGTTACGGGAGCGCTTAAAATAAAGAAAAGTTGAAAAAAAAAGAACAGACACGAAGGCAGGGGTTAACACCATATTATCTGATATATAAATCATAGTTTCAGACAAATTGCTATCTTTTTATCTGATATATAAATCTAGACCATATTATCTGATATATAAATCCAGACCATAGATCATATCACATCAATAAAATTAATGACCCATAATTGATGTTAAGGGTTAAATACAACCTTTATCTGATTTTTCTTACAATCTTTGTAAGGTGCTTTTATAAGTAGTAGAGATTTGATAGTCCAATCGGTCAAAAATGCAAATCTCAATATTTCTATTTTCTGAATAATATTACTATATTTGTAGCAAAAAACAAAGGAAATTTGATATAATCCAACGGACAAGTTTCATTCCCTTGATTAATAATAATATGTAAACCTTATGTCTTGATTTTATTTTGTAATAAATTATATGTATTATCATTGACTATATTATAAAATTTTAATACCAAAAATTTTTGTCTGGAAAAACCATATTTTTATGAGTAAAAAGAAATCAAGAGAGCCAAAAGACTCACAATACTCGTATAATATTTCTAAAATAATATATGTATCGAACTAAATGATTAGCATATCAAGCAAAATTCCACTTCTCCAATACTCCAAGCAGAAGAATGCCTCAGGGTAACCTCGAACATAGAACTGTTCTTGAAAGTTGAAACTAATTTTTCTTTTGAGATGGCATATTTCTACTAAATTTTATAGTGGCACATCTTTTAACTTTAATATTTTATAGCGGCATATTCAGAATGATAAAATAGTCATATCAATTTGCCGTTGGCGAAAATTTAATTTTATCAGTGATGACATAAAAATAATTTCTCATAATGATAGTATATCTCTAATTTTTTATTTTTAGAGTGCCATAGACCTTAATTATCCATTAATTTATAATAAAATTTGTCCCATTCAACTTTTCCAACACAGTTTAGGTAACTGCAAGCTATTTATATTAATCGTATATTATTTTCATATTTTGCATGGTCATTGGTCAATCTGTATCTTCATTTTCTTTCATGCAGACTTTCAGTTGATTTTATTTGAGTAGAAATTCTTTAATCAAAATAAACATATTTTATTTTATTTTATTGAAATTTCTATTTTATTAGATCTGACGAAATTTTGAGAAATCAATTAATGAAATCAAATAAAATTTCAGGTAAAAGTCATTTTAATAAAACCCGTACTAAAGAAAAGTGAGAAAGAAATCAGTTGGAGATTCTCAAATCAAGTTCAATACACTAAATCATCTCCTAAATCAGACCCTGACATTTTTGTTAAATAAAAAGTAATCTCCTCAGACCACGAATTATCTTGAGGCGGGTTTTTTTGACAATAGTAATAGTACATTTTATGAAAACACAATCATCTATGAGATTAGCCGACTCTAACACTGACTTTCTTACGAAGCTTTTATAATCCCATCTAGAACTAAATAAACTGAATTTGACAATTCCGTCTGTTGGGCTCTTCCATAATTGTTTCCCATTTTTGTCAAGAACTGTAAATAATGAGCTTTGGCGCTGCCTCCAACGAAATGGAGGAAAATTAATGTATGACCATCTTCCTACACTCTTCATTTTTAGAGATTCACTCCCTTTAGACGAAAGTGCCCCTCACATTTCTAACTAGATGTGAATTGAGAGGCGTATATTAAAAGAATTAGAAGGGTATTTTCGTCCAAAATGGAGTGGATGTCAAAAATCAAGGAGTGTAGGGAGCAATTCCCGTTGGGGTAGTATTGGAGATACCAATTATAGCCTCCGACCTTAAAAGTGGCTGATTTGAGGGATTCCCTTTGGCATGAAGCTTCTGTATTGTTGAGTACTTCTCAATCACAAAGAAATGTAATCCCGTCGCTTCCTCAACTGTGATCATAGATGCTGTTACATTCTTGACTGCTGAGGAGCGTGCCATGGATGTAGACTGTAGAGAGAAGTTTTATGGACCGAGAGAGAGAGAGGTGAGTTGTGAGGAGCTAAATAACATATCTTTATAACATATCTTTATAATGATAAACAACATATGAACTTATAAGTACTACAACATGATCAAATTGAACTTAACGTTCCATTATAGTTAGAAATAGGAAAAAAATTAAATTTGTGCCATCTTAAAATTTGAGAAGTTAAAAATTTGCCATCCAAAATTAAGTTTTTGAAAGTTACCACCTAAATTCAATTAAGTTAGAAAATTTTCACTTTTATAGTGCAAATCATATATGTTTCTTCTTCATATTTAATATCGTCCAAAATACCCTCCTCTCTCGGTGCTCTCCATACTTGAGACATACCATGCATTTGCTCCGAGGCAAATCGAAAAATAAGGGAATTTCTTCTTACTAATCCTAAAAATAATTCGAAATTTCCCTTCAATCCTAACCCCAACAAATATTTACTGAAGTGTCAGTTGGCAGCCTAAGTTTTCCACCTGGACGCACCACGCAGGACATCACTTGGATTCCAGAATTGAATGGACCAGGTCGACACTTCATTTGTCGGCTTGTCGCGGTATCTCTACTTGACTTGACTAAACCCACTCGCCTTTGTGTCCAACCCGATCACAATCCATCTCCTCTATCCGACCCCACCCGTGTGATACTGCGATCAGAGATCGCGAAGGTGAGAGAGGATGTCTGGAGGTTTTTCCAGTCCATAGATAAGATGGTCCAGAGGAGATTGACGCCTACTTCGATTGAGCCTCTATGCTTTAGAGATGAGAGCATCAGGTGAGGGATGGACAGGATAGAGAGGAGAGCATCGGGTGAGGGATATGGACAGGATAGCGAGGAGATAACGAGACTTGAGGAAGAAGGGTATATTAGGAAATTTTGCAATACAGTCCAAATCATAGTATTTTTATTTTTAGAATGTATAACAATTGTATAATTGTGGCAAATTTTTTAGTATAATTGATTTGGGGTGGTATTTTTCTAAGAGTCAAGTTTAGGGTGGTATTCTTTTAATTTAGAAGTTTTGGAGTAGCATATATCCAATATTTTGGTTGCCCCTAAATACCAACATTTTGCTATTAAGTTATTTTTTCAAATTTTAAAATTTAAACGTCTAATCCAAACCGTTGATCTTATTTAGTTTAGCGAGACAACCATATGGTACAAAAATATCATAAAGGAGAAAGAATAAAAAGAAGTAGGGGAAAGATAAAGTAAAATCTCATTCATTGATTATAAAAGGGATACAAGCATAAGCAACATTTAAGCAACAACAACAGGAGAAAAGTAAGTCCTAATACATGCTAGAAGGGATGCAAATAAAAGACTTAGAGGTACCCTAAGGTAAGACAGGGGCAGAACAAGTCTAAACACTCGTTCATTCTGGGACAGCCGCAGCCGCAGCTCGACCACCAACCATGTTATTCAGAGTCGCAGAGATAGCTTGAAGCATCCCTTCCAAAACCTCAAAGTGAGCATTCAACTCTCCAAAACGTTGATCAAGAAGAGCCCTAACCGAGACAGGGGTAGGGGCCCCAAGAGCTAGCGCAATAGAATCATCATCCGGTGGAAGATCTACCCCTAGAGGACCATATTGATTAGGAGGCGCATTAGGAAGCAAGATATAGTCATTCACAGGTTGATTGGGATCAGGCACCAACATATCCATTGAAGACTCAACCCACCCAATAAGTGGCAAGGAGAAGAGAAGGTTGAATGGAAGCGCCACATCAGCATCAGAAACATGGTTGCCCCACAACATTTCAGGCACTCGAATATGGGCCCTAAGCATTAAGACCTTAATAAGATGACTATAAGGTAGTGGCTCTCGATCAGATATAGCCACTTGATGCATGTGAAAGAGAATCATATAGGCTAGATTGATGGACCACTGCTTCTGAATAAGGTTACGCATATAGAACAAAGTACCAGGACTTGCAAGATGAGTCATGACTCCTTGAGGGAGGGAAGATGATGTCATTGATCACCAGGAAGAGAAACCTAAAAAGAACAACCAAGAGTTTGTAATAAAGGAATGAAGAAAAAGAAGGTTGGAAAACAAGGGAAGAATAAGTAAAAGAAAGAAATAGACAAGGGACATAAAATACCTATGAAGAGCGGGCAAGTGTTCAGTAGACACCAATTCAACATCAGGCGCAGCAGCCCTAAACCATTCACGGCACTCCTGATAACTACCAAAACCTTGGGGCCAGCGATGATAAGCATAAACAGTGGAACCATTCAGAGTACCAGCAGCTTGTAAGAAATTTTCCAGGTTTCCAGTGGTAATGAATAGGTGACGACCAAATAAATAAGAAGTGGCGGAAGGAGCCCCAAAGTGATTAAAAGAAAGCCTGAGGTTGGCATAGAAAAGGCGAGTGATTCTGGGATGATAAGGCTGGTCGCAATCTGCCAAGCCACCCAAGCTCCATGCATCAAACCAACCTCTGATGAGATTCACCTGCTTTGTCGGAATTTGCCTCATGGGTCAAAAATAGTAACAATCAGCCACAGGGCGCTCATTGTTACCCATGTCATTGTAATACGAAAGAAAGGCGATCTCATCTCGGAAGAGATAGCGATTGTCAGGGCTGAAAGTCCAGTCTGGAACGGTGGGATCCAGACGTACAACAGAAGGGTCAGCGGTTACTCTAGGGTGTTTAGAGGAAGAAGGAGAAAACATGGTTAAGGATGAAAGCAAAGACAAGGAAGGATTGCTGTGAAATAGATGAAGAAATGAGATAACAAGCCTTGTTTATATAGGTGATGGAATAAGAAGAAACGTGGCTGGAAGTTAAGAGCATGCGTGTGAACGTGTGAGAAAATGATGGCCGAAGTGGCGAGAAGTGGAAAATAAAACTGTTCGTATTAACGTACAATGGGAGATGATACGATTTTAAGAAGGCGTAGGAAAACTGAAGCATGCAAGGATGATTTTGGAATGAAAGAATCAAGACCGGGTCAAGGCCCATGAAGGTCTAAACCTCAAGGAAATACAGGTGTTAGCCAATACATTGGGCCTAAATTGGAAAATAAACCTATATGCATTTGAGAGCCTTTTATAAGGAAAAAGAAGAATGGAATGAAGTTCTGAAACCGAAATCGGAAAATCAAGTCAGAAATTAAAGAAAATAGAAAAAGGAAAGGACAAGAAAAATGAAGAATGGAATGAAGTTCCGAAACCGAAATCGAAAAATCAAGTCAGAAATTAAAGAAAATGAAAAAAAAGAAAAGACAAGGAAAATGAAGAATGGAATGAAGTTCCAAAATCAAAATCGGAATACCAAGTTAGAATTTAAAGAAAATGGAAAAAGGAAAAACAAGGAAATGAAGAAGGGAATGAAGTTTCGAAATCGAAATCGGAAAACCAAGTCAGAAATTAAAGAAAATGGAAAAAAAAAAGACAAGAGAAATGAAGAATGGAATGAAGTTCCGAAACCGAAATCGGAAAATCAAGTTAGAAATTAAAGAAAATAGAAAAAGAAAAAGACAAGGAAATGCAAAATGGAATGAAGTTTCGAAACCGAAATCGAAAAATCAAGTCAGAAATTAAAGAAAATGGAAAAAGGAAAAAGGAAAAAGACAAGGAAAATGAAGAATGGAATGAAGTTCCGAAACCGAAATCGAAAAATCAAGTCAAAAACAAAAATGAGAAAATAAGAAAGGGAAAATAAAGAAAGGAATAAAGTCTCGAAACCGAAATCGGAAATTCAAGTTAGAAATTCAAAAAGGAAAAAAATGAATAAGAAGAAAAGAAAAATGCAAGAAAGCAACAAAGCAACAAAGCCATGAAATCAAAATCGGAGAACCAAGTTAGAAATTCAAAAGAGGAGAAGAAAACATGAAATTACTGGAATCACATATTTTGGGAAAATATGCATTCCGATCTCTCTCGAGCTGGCTAAGTGCGTCACGCTCTGAGATTGAAGAAGTTAAGACTCACAAGAATCCCACATGGTGTCGTGTCGGGTACCTAAGAGAAGAAGAAAGTGGAAAGAAGAAGAAAGAAGAAAGAAGATGAAATAAAGATGAAAGTAAAGAGAAGAAGAAGAAGAAGAAAGGAGAAAGAAAATAAAATAAGGATGAAAGTGAAGCAAAGAAGAAATGAAATAAAAGAAGAAAGAAGAAAGAAGAAAGAAAATGAAGGAAAAAAGTGAAATAAAGAAGGAAAATGTGAGTATAAACAAGTGATGAAAAGAAGAAGGAAATGAAAGAAGCAAGAAGAAAGAAGAAAGAAGTTAAAGAGAAGGATCAAATATCGACCTTAAATGTCAAATCCTGAATATCAAACGAGCGTAGAGCTTCTGTTTGGTATTTGGAAGTATAGTAGGCAATAAAGAACGTCAATGTTCATGTCTTCTATATCGACCTCAAATGTCAAATGGACGCAAGAGAACCTTCAATGTTCTAGTCCTTAAATATCAACCTCAAATGTTGGAGCTTAAATATCAAACGAGCGTAGAGCTTCTGTTTGGTATTTGGAAGTATAGTAGGCAATAAAGAACGTCAAATGTTCATGCCTTCTATATCGACCTCAATGTCGAAAAGATACAAGAGAACCCTCAATGTTCTAAGATTTCAAATATTCTAAGTTTTCAAATGCTCAGAGTTTTCAAATATTCTAAGTTTTCAAATATTGACCCCAATGTCAAAAGGGCGCAAGAGAAATTATAATGTTCTAGTCCTTAAAATATCGACCTCAAATGTCGGAAAGACACAAGAGAACCCTCAATGTTCTAGTCTTTTAATATTGACCTAAAATGTCAATTTCTAGGTATCAAACACGCATAAAACTTTGTGTTTGGTATTTAGAAGTATAGTAGGCAATAAAGAATGTCAATGTTCATGCCCACTATATCGACCAAAATGTCGAAATCCTAAGAATCGAGCCAGCGGTATGCTTTCTGCTTGATAACTAGAAGATAGAAGGTAAAAAGAAAAAGAAAAGAAAAGAGAACCTCAAATGTCCGACCTTCTATCCACATAATCTCACTTTTGAGATTAACATAGTATGCTTTGTCTCGAGACCTGTACGCGAAATTTCCCCAAAAATTAGGATAGGAACATAAGAGCCCAAACCCATAGAAATTCTACAATTAAAATTGAAATTGAAGAATAATGGCACCGCGAAGACCCTGATCTATCAAAAACCATTTTCAAAAAGTCAAAATACCTTAAACTTAACAAAGACCTAAATCAGCTTTTCAGCGAAGACCTCAACCAAGGCTGACCCAATGAAGTCTTTTAAGGGTGGGAATTTTCCACATTCACCATGTTAAGGCCATCAAAGAGGTCAATACTGCCAATGCTCATCGAAGAAGAAATGATTGAATTCAACCACACTGGAGCAGCTGAGTCAGCATTGGAGCAACCTGACAATTAGAGCCGTAAGCCAACACCGGGGCAAGCCTGCATCAAAACCATGATCTACACTGAGATAACAAGTCAAAATCGAGGACAGTAAATCTAACCATGAAGTAACCACAATCTACTAAAGGAGACGGGCACATAAAAATGGAGGAAGCAGGCCCAAATGAAAGCGAGAGAAGCTCAACCCAGTTAAATCCAAATTCAAACGAAAACTCAACAAAATCATCATGCAACCAATTCGACTTCATGTGAGGGGTCAAGAAAGGGCCACCAGAGTACGCTGTTCCTCCCAAGATTCTCACAATCTACTCTGGTGGGGCATTTGTTTGACCCTAAATTTTCGCGATTGGAGACACAGACCGATTTACAAGGAGTTTTGAAAATTCATGGAAAATATCAAATGGACTCCAAAAATTATGGAAAATTATCCAAAAGTTCAGTGAAATATGAGAAAAATTATGGTATCCTTACATTGGCCAGAAACCTTACAAAAGTCCCATTTTATGCAAAGAAACCCTTATATTTGGAGAAATTAAATAAAATAGATGGAGGGGTCTTTTCAAAAAATTCTTGGTACCTCTGGATACTAAATATTTTAGTGAGCCTACATCCAAAATCTCATGCGAAAAATCAAATGGAAAGTGCCCCAAACAATTTATTTGGTTTCAACAGTTCACAAATTAAATGGATTAATAGAAAAATGGAGAAGACTGGTAATTAAGAAATGGAGAAGAGATGAACGGCCAAATTCAAAACCCCCTCCGTACAGAACATAGTATGGATACGCCAGTTTCTCTGTGAGCTATATGTGATAATTGAAGGGATATCATGCGGGTTCATTAAAGGCCGAGTGCAGCGAAGAAAAGCAAAGGAGGGAGCGTAATAGAAATTGGTTGGAGCGAGTTTGTTACGAAAACCACCGGGCTCTGGCCAGGCACTGGACCAATCAGAAGAGAGGACGATGCCTATAAGTAGGAGAAGAAGAGAAGAGAAAGGGGCTTCTTCACACACACTCTCTCTGGGCAAGATCCATCGCCATTTTAGGCCTAGAACACACACACACACACTCAATTAGGTAGACACATTTTTACAAACACCTTCAGAGCATAGGTAGAAAGATAGAGAAGGAAGCACCAGGAAGAAATTCTGTAAAGGAGAAAGGTAAATCGCATGTGTTTGAGTAGATTTAGATTGATCTTGTACGCGAATTTGATAAATGAAGTTGATTCTTGATTGAAATCTGAAAATTGCATTCGGTTCTTGAATTTCCTTGTTTCTTTGTGATGAGATGAATTGATTCGTTCTTTCTCCCTCTCTGGATCTATCTCTAGTCATGGTCTAGAGCCTAGCTCAGCCATGGCGAAATGAAAGTTTGTTTAAGGTTGTTATTTCTCCTTTTCTTGATCTCTTAATTGATCGGGCTGGATCTCCTTCTTTCTTCTTCCTCGATGAATCTTTGATCATGATCTGAAGCGTAGCTCAGTCATGGTGGAGAGGAAACCTATATGAATTATGTTCTCTTGATTCTTTTCGGTTTCTTGTGCAAACTTCACTTGATCTCTTCTTTTCCCTCTTTCTCTCTTGCATTCTGACCATGATCGGTAGCATAGCTTAGTCATGGCAGAAGTAAGGTTTAATCAAACTCAAAGGAGATGCTTGTGGTCTACAGCATAGTTTAGCCGTGATTAAAAAGAAATTAACATAAAAATTGTAGCAAAGTTCTTTCGTGAGTATCTGATGCATAGCTTAGTGTTTATGAAGAGAAATGATGTTTTAAGAATGAATCTCTATCATTTTCCAATGTAATTTGTAGCCTAGCTCAATTACAATGGAAGTGAGGTCAAACTTAAATAAACATCCTCCATTAAAGGTCTGAAGCCTAGCTCAGCCTTCATGGAAAGGTGTATTCAATGAAAGTTAACCTCATCGTTTCCTTTGTGGTCTTAAGCATAGCTGAGTCACAATTGAAATGAATTTGAATACTAACACATCACATGAAGGTCTGAAGCCTAGCTCAACATGCATGAGATGTGAAAAATATGATCAAAGCATGAAATCTCAATTAAAATAATGTTATGGGCTGTTATGTAAAATTCCAACTCCCAGGACCATTAAGACTTGTTCTTGCTTACAACTCTGACCTCACATAATTTAAATAATAATTAAGGAATATTAAAGGGGTTCTTTTATAAAAATCTAGTACTTGATCTGATAGTTTCAAAGCAACATTGCGTTATGTGAGATAATGATAGTTCTTGATCTGTTACGGTTATTATATAACGAGGGTTAATGTAAATGGTAGTTGTCTTAATAGCAATTATAAAAGATAGTAAGGACTAATGGGCAAAAGTTGGATATAGTCTGCTAGAATGTAGCAATACACAGCACTTTCTGGTTCTATGTAGTGATGTGTTTAAGTTTCATGAATAAGGTAGCAGTGCATTAATTTGTTGTTATAGTAACTAGGAATGAAGAGTCTCTTTTTAGATCTTGTAATTAAGTAATTTCGTTTAGTAAGCATGCATATCTGCATTCATGTGGTAAATGTCTTTCCTTAGCTCTTAAGATATAAAAATGTGTAAATAATGAATATATGGTCTAGTGCTCACTATAGTTTCTAGAATTTAATGGGTATCATGTTTGATTGAGGGTATAAACTATCTCAGGTCACTTGTCAAAGTTCAAAGATATAAACTATAAAAATAGTATGCTCAAGATACCAATGAAATCCAAAAATAGTATAAAGAAAAAGAATATACGAATGGAAGTGGTATGCTAACCTCAATCAGCCCTATGTCTGCAATTTGCTTTAAATTTAGGACTTAAATGCATGGAATAGCATGAGTTCTGTATTCTCTAAATTAGCTTAACATTTTTCATAAAATAAAGAAATATATAAATCTGGCCAGCAGTAAAAAAAATAAAAAAAATAAAAGAATGAGGTTTTCTCAGCATAAAAAACATCGTAATGAACATGGACAGCAGGTACATGGCCTTATGACTGCAGGGAACAAGTTTTATCATTTTTGGAATTTCATGTTAAATACATGAATATAATTTTGCAAAAATATCAAAAATGGCTTTGAACTGTTGAATTGCATTCCTTACAGTGTGTTATGGTTGCTGCAGCTTGTTTTACAGTACTTGAGCAAGTTGAAACAAAAATCATAAAAAACAGTGATAAAAGTACATAATTAACTCAAATTAAAATTGCAAAGCATGTATAAATATCTGCTATGTAATCTATGATGCTTTCAACATCAAGCACAAATGCAAATTGATCTAAATAAACTTTAAAGTCAAGTCCATTTGTTGTAAGTCGACTTACAAGCAAACGAAATAATGTACAAACCTCAAAAAGCTTCACTTCTGCCCCTTTGGCTCTCACACCAAACTATGATGTCTCAAACTAAAACAAACACATACACAACCTAAGTTTGAGCCCCTGAATCTACCCAAGTCATGACTGGTATAAGAAGATGGCTCAGTAGGCCCCACAGCAGAGACTTGGTTCTGCCCATATTCAAGCCGATGTGTTTCAGTTGGGATAACCCCTCTCCAAGCCTCTCAACGTCACTCTGACCTCACAATAGTCATATATATGTGTCCATGAGTGTATGAAACCTATCACTGGTAGAGAAAGGTGACCCAAGAGCCTCAAGCACCATAAATGGCAACTCGAGGCTTTTTAGGTGTTACAAAGCAAAACCAGCTTCCATGGCCCCGACCAATGGCATAACTGTGTTCTCCTCACCTTCAAGATTTCAACGCACCCCAGATCGACTGCAAAGGTGGCCTGAGGAGCCGCAATTTGGCCGGAGAAAGTTCAGGGTGTTTTCTGCAAAAATACCAAATTTCGTTAGAGAAGACGGGTTCAAACCTGCGTTCTGGTTGATTTTCAGTGGCTGGATCGATTGTGGCGGGTCATTTTCATGTCAGAGACCCGTTACATAATTCGGATTAGTACAGTCAGCACTGCTCCGCGTCAAGGCCATGTCAGCAGGCCCACTCAGCGCCAGATCAAGTCCAGTCAGTGCCACGTCGGGCCTTTGTGTTTAAATGGACCAATAATAGTTATAAAACTTTAAAAATTCATTAAAAATAGTAGAAAACTCAGAAAAATACAAACAAAATATCCATAAAATTCTAAAAATCAAAATAAACCAAATTCACTGATACTTTGATATGAAATTGTGTCGAGGTATTGGCCTTTTATATTTTGAAGTATTTTACTATAAAAATGAATTTTATAAATCTTAGAAAATTAGTAAACTCGTTTATAAAATTCTAAAATTGAAGTTCAGTATTTTCGAAATAGAAATTCCAAATATGATATCTTCCAAATCAAGTATTTTCAAATATGAATATATTTTCAAATTATAAAAAGTCAAAATAAACCAACTTATTAAATATCCCTCAAACGAAATTTGCAAAATCAAAACCTAAATACTTTCGATATGAAAACAATCTCAAGAACGATACTTTCAAAAACCAAATATCTTCAAAGTCAAGTATTGTCAAGTAAGAAAAGAGTTTCTAAAGGCCAAAAGTACAAAAATGTCAAAGTGAAAGGAAAATCATGAAATCACCAATATCCAAAGAGAAACACTTAAAAATTCAAAGTCAAAACACGAAACCCAAAGTCAAAGCCAAAACTTCTTCATTCGAGGAAAAGTCCCTCGCTGGTGTTGAGATCAACCTCAGATGACTTAAAAATTGGATTCTTATTAAATGACCCCCCATGTCTGAAGAACTCCATTTTGTTCTCAAAAGAATGTCAACTAAGGACCCCGAGAACCAACTCTTATTAAGAAGGCCGCCCAAGAGGCCCATAGGGTTGTAAAAGAACCAACTCTCCTTTAAGAAGGTCACTGAAGGACCCCGAGGGTTGTAAAAGAACCAATTCTTATTAAGAAGACCGCCGAAAGGTCCCTAGAATTGTACTGTTTTATTCTCACAAGAAGCCGCTAACGGGCCCGAGAACCAACTCTTATTAAGAAGGCCGCCCAAGAGGCCCCTAGGGTTGTAAAAGAACCAAATTTCACAAGAAGCCCGCCCAAGAGGCCCCGAAGGTTGTGAAACTCCTTTCACTCTCACAAGAAGGCCAGCCGTTGCCCCGAGAGCTGTTAAACAACTTCAATCGATCTTAAACAACCATAAATGACTTTAAAACAACTTTAAACAAATATAAGAAATTTTAAACAACTTTAACCAACTTTAAACAACCTTAGACAACCTTTGACTTTTAAACAATCATAAAACGACTCCAATAGAAGAAGTTCTTCCCTTCAAGCGAAAACCAAAGCTAACCCTTCTTTTAGAACCTTAGGAATTTTAGAAGTTCCTTAATTGAGTACCGTTAATTAGGTTTGGTACCATCAATTAAGTCACTTTAAGAAATGATTCCTCCTAGCCCATTACATATTTTCTTTAGACCCCTTAATCAGAGGTACCCGTAGGCAACTACGGGGTAATTAACAATAGGGGCTTGCGCCTATTGGAAAGAAAGGACCCTCAAAATTAAGAAACCCTCATAAGAAGCGACTCTTGTTGTGGTTCACTTATTGTCAAGAGATACTCGGCGCAGAGATCGAACCTTAAGGGGGTGAATTTAAGGCTTATTCCAATTTCTCGAGGAAACCCTTTCATTCTTCAAGGGATGACGAAAAAGCCCACACATGTGGAGACGGAGGCGGAAGAGGAGCATTGATGGAGGTTGGATCTGGTCAGAAGCAAATGGTGCATCCCGTCGATCTCGAACAGCGGCTAGAGTTTTTCTTTGAAGGGATGCGAATGGCGCACAAAAGATGTATATATAGTTGACGGCGGAGTCTGTCTAGGGCTTTAGGTTTGGATGTCTAATCTCAGCCGTTGATTTCTAGTTGATCTAGATCTGAAGTTATCTTCAAAGGGATGGACCAGACCTAAGGCCCACTTAAGGCCTGCGCTCAGTCCAGTGGATGCTTGGACGCTTATTCAGTGGATAGTATATACCAATTACCATATTTTTTTATTTTTTCGGGGGAACCATATTGGTGCTGGGTGACTGGGCTTTGCTATTTCCTTTTCTGGGCTCGTTCGTTAGACATTTTTGTTTCTTTTGGGCCTCCACTTATTTTCTTTGTTTTTTTTATTTAATCTTCATGGGTTATAATGGGTTTCATACAACGATTCATTGACAATGCTCGCGGGGTTTTCGTCACAGATGATCAAGAAGGTTCTCAGCGCGCTGAGGTTTGAAGGAGACGGATTCGCAACTGGGTTGGAATGGTAGCGGATCCAGATCCGCTAACGATTCCGGCCACCATAACCCATGAGAAAGGACCCGCTAGCATCGTGAGACCAAGAGGAAGACGATGGTAGACTCGTTTTGTAATGCGTCGGCTTGGTTTGATGGGGGCACCAAGTACTGGTACGGTGGTACAGGAAACCAGTACCGACTAGGTTTGGAGGTGTTGGATGGTACCATAAATGGGTTAATCGCTCCTGCATTTTAGTTATGAAGATCAGTTATATGCTTGTATCCTTCATTTCATCTTTTTTAACTTGAGTCCAGTTTCTTCACATTGATGTCAACACAAGGTCAGTCTTTGGTTTCACTGTTATATTCAAATCAACTTGTATAAATAAAGTTTAACATGTTTAAGCTGTTGAACATTCCATTTTTAAAATAAAGCAAGCCCTGCAAACACAGTTCTAATATTTGACATGCCTTCTGACAGCTTGGCTTGCAAAAAAAGTCCCTAAATCTTTGATATATTTTATCAAGCACATAATTCTCTTTAGAGCTTTCACTAAATCAGATTGGATGTTTAACAAGCAAAATGCTGCATTTATGCACAAGTGCCCTTCACATCTAGTTATTCCCATGACATGCCCTATACTTACCTCTTAATTTTGAAACTTTTCAAATAACATTTAAAGAATGTGTCTCAATCGGTACATCTGACAAAGCTCTTGCAATTTTTATATTTATACAAATTCCAGATTTTGACATTATCTTGTGTCTAACAAGTTTCTGACAAGCTTGGTTGAAACTTTACAAGTCAGTCCTTGAACTTTCACTATTCCTTACCAAACTCAAATTATCTCAAGTATAAATCAGAAAAAGTCAAATTTACTTGAAGAGAATCCAAGATACACTCATGTCTATCAAAGAGAGAATAAACACGAACTCTTGGGTTTTCTTATACTGCACTAGGTTTATTAAGAACAAAAGAAATCATTTTGCAATTAAACCCCACAATCACAAAAACAATGAAATTACATCCTCAGACCTATTTTAAATATCACTCTGCAATTATCTCATCACATGCATAAAACCAATTCATGGAGAAAACATTTATTATCATATAAATTACCTAACAAGACATAAAGGGAAAAAAACAAAAGTAAATTGCATGATAATTAAATTATTGTACTTGAAAAAAGTAGATTGGTTGAACATCATCATCCGCCCCGAGAGGAGGTGCTGCTGTCCACGTAGCAATCCGCCTATAGAGATGAGGGCCTCCTCCCTCAACGTGGGCCCACATCTCTATTGGAGTAACCTTGTTGACATCTTCCAAGGAACTGGGGGTTCTCGACGTGTGGATTTCCTCCAGGGAACCTTGGAGGGTTGAACATCTCGAGGGTTGTACTAGATCTTATGAATCTCGTCCCGCATATATTAAATATATGCATAATCTTCAAAGAATATATTACAATCAAATAAGACTCAGATAAATTAGAAAAAAAAAAGAATAAAAAATTGATTAAAGGATATGTGTAACGTACAGTGGCTAATCTCCTTCAGCCCCTAATAAAGTTCTTTGCACTTGTGCTTGTTGCTTCCCTAAATTTTTTAGCAGTTCGGGGTCTAGCATTATTCATCTTAGAAAAAACCCTATTAGACCAACCAGCTTCCACTGAAGAAATATCAGTGCAAACTGTGTTCTGATTGAACACAAGTTTTGTAAGCAGAGGCATGAACTTACCTGAAAATTGTTCATTAAGAATTTCTAATTAACATCATGTGAATATAAGTATTTGACTATTTACAACAAACAGAGATAGCATTGTTTCAAAGAATCTAAAGAAAATCCATACCAAAAAATATTTCAAAGAAACTAAAGAGATGGTTACCAAGGACTAAATAAACAGAGATTGCATTTGAAAAAAAAACTAAATAAACACATTAATTTGCAAGCAATAGTTTTCAAGAATAGAAAGATTTACTCTTTAGACACAAGAACATGCAATAAGAAAACCGATTTATGAATCAAGTACTTTCAAGATAGTACAAGAAATTACCCGGGACAAGAAATTACCTGGGATAACATTATCACCATTCACAAATGCTGGCAACGGGTTAGGTATTGGAAGACCCAGAAATTGTGCAAATCCATGGTTAAACTCGACCGTTGAAGGGGGCTCCTGGGGTGCGCCGACATGTCCCATGAGATGACGCCATACTACTCTTCTCAACTTTACTCAATCCTCCATGCCAACTTGATTGTACGCTAGGTGTCGTAGATCCAGGAGCAGTACATACGGGTTTGTTTAGTTAACTAGCCGCTGCTTAATTTGCAATTCATTATTCGCTGGCATCTGAGATAGTGTGACTGTGTGAGAGAGTTAGGGGATTCAGTGAGGAGTTGATGTAAATTGACAGAGAAGATAGAGAAGAGAAGACAAGAGAGGGAAGAAGACAATAGAGAAATGGATCTGTTTATTTTCTTGATCAAGTGTTTCCAGTACAGCTACATCATCCTTTTATAGACATATACAATCTAGCTCTCTAACAGAAAGTTTGTTACAACTAACTTTGCTATGAGAATCAATTATACACAGAATTACAGAAACTGGTAAATAAACATGGTGTATCAGTTGGAATTTGCGCCAGTGCCAGTATCGGCTGAAATGCCAGCAGAAACTGATTTTCTTGAATCGGCTGAAATTGTAGAATTAGGAGTTTCCTTTATACACCCCCCCCCCCCCGGCAAGCCGATGTGGTGTCAACCACAATGAGCTTGGATCTAAGAAGATTGAACCGATTTCTTTAGAGAGGTTTAGTTATAACATCACTTATTTGATCCAAGGAACAAATGAAATTGACAATTAACTCCGTATTAGCCACTTTCTCCTTTCCAAAGTGGTAATCAATCTCAATATGCTTCGTCCGAGCATGAAACATTGGATTTGCTGCAAGAAAGGTGGCCCCAATATTATCACACCATAAGGTTGAAGGGGATTTGAGTGAAATACCTATTTCCTTCATTAGGTATTGAAGCCACATTATTTCGGTGCATGTGAGAGCCAAGTTTCGATATTCGGCTTTGGTGCTCGATCTTGATACTGTGGGCTGTTTTTTTGCACTCCATGAAATGATGTTTTGACCAAGAAAATTACAAAATCCCGAGGTAGAATGTTTATCATCATGTGAGCCGGCCCAATCGGCATCACTATAGGCATGTAGTTCAAGTGGAGATGAATTGCTAAGGAAAAGACCATGGTGAATTGTTCCACATAGATACCGAAGGATCCTCTTAACTGCTGCCCATTGGTTTATGGTGGGGTCGTGCATGAATTGTGAGACTTTGTTGACAGCAAAAAACAAATTGGGTCGGGTGAGAGTGGCGTATTGGAGAGCGCCAACCACACTTCTATACAAATGTGGGTCATCAAAGGGTTCACTATCACCTTTCATTAGTGTAGAATTGGTAGCCATTAGTGTAGGGCACGGTTTTGCATTGACCATATTGAGTTTGTTGAGGAGATCAAAGGTGTATTTTGTTTGTGTGAGATATAGGCCTTGTGCTGTCCTCGTTGCCTCACGACCCAAGAAGTAATGCAAAGAACCAAGATCCTTGAGTGCAAAGTTTTTTTGTAAGGCCGAGATACAAGAAAGAATAGCTATTTTGTGACTGTCCGTTATGATGATATCATCAACATACAGAAGGATAAGCAATGTATGACCGACATTGTGTGAGATAAAGAGAGAGGGATCATAGCTTGAGGCCGAGAATCCTAAGCAGAGAAGTGACAAGCTTAGCTATAACAATACTAACTGTTGTATGGTAAACCAAGTCTCAATAACAAATTGAAATTATAAGATTACATGAATTATATGATCAAGAAATTAAATAAAGTAAATAATTTTATCAGTAAAATTTGCGGGAATCTCTGATTAAAGGGCGTGAAAATGCCCTGCATAATTTTTAGAATTTTTCTGTATAATTCACGTTAATCTGATTTCTGGGAGAATTCATTTGGGTGATTTGATGAAATAGCTAATTTACAAATCAGCTTGTCAGAAGTTTATTAGTTGTTTAGCCATACTGTTGTGCCACATAAAATTCGAAGTCTATTTATCAAATACGACAAAACAGAGAAGAGACACTCGTCCCTTTCTTCTGTCTCGCCGATCTGTCTGCTCTCTCTTCTTCGCTGATGGTGTCGTGCGTTGAGTGGTTAGTAGTGGCGGATGTGCTGAGTTGGTTTCTGGACTTGTGACACCTCATCCTTTCTCCTCGTGTGCGCACAAGCTGAGCTTACCTATCTCTCCTTACTCGAGGAACTCTATCAGGCATTGAATGAGAGAGACGACGTAGTCGATTCCTCTTTGATGTCTGAGTATTCCCCTCTCTCTTCTCCTTTTCTCAATTAAGGTAATTTCTTTATAAAAAGGACCGAGATTAGGGTTGTGATTTGGGGAAAATTAAGAAGAGGGAGTTGCGGATTAGACTAAGAAGTGGAGAAGGTAATCGTATTCTCTCTCAAACTGGTAATTTTTAGTATCAATTTAATTATGAGAAATTGATTTCGATTTGGTTATTTTATGTTAAGCCGTAGGTGTATGGAATTGAGTTTGTTCCTTATTAGCTTGACTTTGATTTTGGCTCTGTTGATACTCGAGTTCCTAAGGAGATTTGTGAGGAATTCAGCTCAAGGTAACCTTTGTTCCTATTTAATTTATAGTAACAGTAAGCTAAGGGAATTTTGATGGGAAATCAATTTTGACAAGGATCATTTTAGTGTTACTGGAGGAATTAAAGGCTAATTGACTTGCTAATTATAGTCTGATATCAATATGGCTAGATATGTTTTGTTTGATATGCTTATGTGAAGGATTTATAATCATCCTTTGATGTCTAGTGAAATTAAGGTTAGAATGTTTTAACAGTGAGTTAATTGAGGAACTTAGAAACTTGTGTGTGTGTGTGTGTGTAGTAGTAAGATAAATGCATTTTCATGACATGTGAATGTATCATGTATAGGCAGTATGCATTGTGAGTGTACATATTCATATAATTTTTGTAATGTATAGCTGAAACCACATTTTGTTAAGAAAGAAGTGAAAATGTGTATATCTTGATATAACAGTGAAGTTTTTGTAGGATTTCATGATGCGAATCGGGTAATTTTAAAAAAAATATATTAACCGATAATATCTATGATCGTTCTTATTATCGCTAACTTTTCTTTATTTCATTTGCATCACAATCACATATATTCCTACAAGAAAAATTGTTGAGCCATACCTATGGTCACTATCGAAGCTGTATTCCTCTTCGGTTCACCTTGAATCCGAAACAAGAACAACAGTTGAATCCGTGCTAGCGAACTCCCCGTCAACACCTAGCTCCGCCACCCGTATCTTGATCGATTGCATAATCAATAGAATATTTTAACAAATATTTAGAAGAAAATAAGAACAAAAGCTTCAACACATGAAGACTAACATTTGTTCTCAATTTCTTATCAGTTTTTGCATAAAAACATCAGAATAAAATCTCTCAAATTCGTATAGCATTTAAAGCCACTAACCAGAAATTAAAACAGCACTTTAATTTCTGACGTTGCAGCACTAAAACATTGATAACTCTCTGTAGGGAATTCCAAACGACATGACACTTGAACCATTGGATTTTACACTTCCAGAGCTATAATTTTCATATATCATTTGCCTAATTTGGTTATCAGTTTAAAGTTGGCTCAAATTCTGACCCGAATTTAAAGGCTTCTTTCTCTCTTCATTTGTTAAAATAATTGGGCTTGGACTTTAAATAAATTTATGCACTTCATAATAATATTCATATATTATTATACTATGTGAAACTTATATTATCCTCATAATATGCACATATCAATAAATTTATTCCTTGATAGTTAATCACGTCATGTGATATAATTTTCTATTTGTACTTTATTTCATACAACATGAAACCTTGTACATAGAAAATATATTTCTTGTTTCCCATTCAGTTGGTGTGACATATATTGAGGATCTATATTATGTTGGCAATGGAGTAAAATATTTTATTCCATAAACTGTAAGCGGTACTCTAGCATACATTACAGCTACCCAAATAATATAGATGTTTAGCAAATCCTTTTTACGAAACACGATCCTTCTAGTAATGTTATTAACATTACTTGTGTCTATTCATTGCCATATGATATTATGATTATTATACAAAGTAGGGCTTGTCATCTTCGTATTATAATCTTTTCTTGGTCTCCAATAAGTAGGATTATATAATTATAACTACACTTCGGTTATATTGGATCCATTTATAATCTTACTTTACCAAGGGGCCCTATATAATATCATTCCTCAATTAATGAGTGGCAATTACCCATTGACATATATAATTTCCTCCTACACAAGTTATATACAAAGAACTATTACTTTTATCACCACTTGCTTAAAATGACTTTAAATAATAATCATGTTGCATATTCCTTATGTGAAAAATATATCATATCGATCTTAGAATTAATGACACAAACACAATCCATATAATATTTTTATCAATTAGGTCTGTTCAATATATGAAACTTTTCATATACTCATGTTATTAAATGATAATCTTTTATCAACTTTTACAGAACTACAATGTACTTTTAATCAACACGACAGTTTTATATGGTATATTAGTGTTCCTGCTAATATCCAAGACCTGTGAACATTTTAGTGATATTAACTCATTTTATTTAGAGTCTGCGGTTCAAGACCAAGAGTATCTTCTTGAACACTTCTAAATACGAATATAAACTCATGGAACAAAATGTAATAACATCCAATTCATAAATATAACATATAAAAGTAATCACTATAAGATAACTTTTAGAACACAATTTCAACAGCTTTAGCATTTGATTTGATGGATATATGCATATACTGGCATAACAGTAAGGCTTTAGCATGTTCTGTACTGGTCGGTGGTTTACATGTTCATGTGCATTAAGTTTTAGGCATATTTTTGAATTATGAGAAGGTATAAGTATATGATATTTGTAGATAGGTATAGTGCTATGAATTGTGCATTCAAAAGGTTTGTATTTGGTTCTGTTGGCTAAGTGCTTAAGTTCAAATGGAAAAGGTTATGTTAGAACTGTTATTTCAATTGAGAATTGTTTGAAAGGCATATTTGAGAAGGTTCATGTGTTATTTGTGGTATTTCAAAAACTGAATTTCAAAATTATAGGATTAAGTATGGATTTTGATATTACAAAGGTCTTATAGAGTGTTTGATAGAGTTTATACTCATTTTTGCATATGTTTTTAATGACAGTGGTGATTTTCAACAAGTAACAGTGGTTTTTGTGATGAATCATTAGGCTAAAATGAATTTCATAGCATGATATGTGTAATTATGCATTTATGGCATATTAGTAAGGCATATTGATGCATTAGTGGCAATATCTGGTATGTTATATAGGCTATATAGTAGTTATGTACATGACAGCGGAGTTGGTACTTTTCTGGTATGTGTTTACGAAATTCAGGGGTATTTTCATAAAGAAAAATAAAAGTTTTGGGCTTAAATATAAATTTTTTAGGGTCTGTTTGTGACATAGTTAGGTTTTAAATAAGTTTTATGGGCTTAAGTGTAAAAGAGAAGGGTTTATAGTTTCTGTTGGCTTATCTGAGAATTTTTGGGCCTAACGGGTAGATTTTTGAGTTGGATTCGATTGAAAGTTGCGAACCCGTTATGACTTGATTCAGTCGAATGGGTTAAGTCAGTTGTGATGTTGGTCCGGCTTTGAAACTGGGCCGTGCTCTTATGGGTTGTCGCTGGAATTATCATAGGCCAAGAGAAAGGAAGGAGAAAATGATGTTGGGCTGAAATTCAGAAAACTAATTGTGGGCTTTGCTATTAATTAGGCTTTTAAGCTTTCAGATTTGATTAAAGGATTCTGTTGAGCTTGATATTAGACTAAAAGACTTAGACCCTTTTTCATTAGTCTAATTATTCGATATTGGGTTTTTAGGGAAATGATGAGATATAGTCTGACAATTTTAAGAACAGATATTGTGGCAAATTATTCAGACTTTCTGATCCTGCAAAATAAGAAAAATTTCCTATTTACTGATTTCTTTGATCTATAATTCTTATTGTAATAAATTTTCTATTGTAAAGTTTAGTTATTATTTCCTAATTTTTGTTTGTTCTGTATGATTCTTTGTTTGTGATCCTAATAATTAGGAAATGTAATTAAACATAAATTCTAGCGATTGGACAAGTAACTAAATAAAATTTAGTTAATATTATCACTTAATTAACTTGAGAC
Organism: Rhynchospora breviuscula; assembly: GCA_027562975.1. Classification (NCBI taxonomy): domain Eukaryota; kingdom Viridiplantae; phylum Streptophyta; class Magnoliopsida; order Poales; family Cyperaceae; genus Rhynchospora; species Rhynchospora breviuscula. The sequence continues at coordinate 59,250,298 of CM050398.1, read as the reverse complement.
TTGGAACCAAACAAAAGAGCTTTGTACAGTTAGTTACCAAATTTGGTTATAAGCGAAATATCGACCAGATTGATTAGAACCGTTAAATAATTAAGTAACGGTACTTGATCTATTTTCTATAAACATGGACTGATCCGGAGAGGGCTCCAGACCAGTGAAGGTGCGAAATTTATGCGACTGCTTTAATAGAATCTAGAAAGTCGGTAATTTTACATTCATGCATAGCATGTTGTATTATTCCTTGACAGTGCATTCCCTTTTATGCATGTAGTTAACCAGAGCCCAAAATATCTCAAATTGCATGTTGAATAGCTTATCCATTGATTTGTTGAACCTGTTAAAGTTTGATGCAGATATCCATTTAATTATGAACTTGATTAATCAGACTTAAAAAGGACTGGAATGGTTTCAACGGAATTATATTTCTATCTCATGATAGACTTGACTTTATATCAACCATTCGCACTCAGTCTGCATAAGCATACTACTTGTTTTATAACTCAACTCTCCGATGTTTGGTTTGGCCACCAACTCGGCCAGGATATTAGCGCTATTATTACTGGGTATTCCCCTTGCCTGCTCTGTGCCATACGGTTTGGAACCGATGGAAAATGGGAAAGGTTCTCCTTGTTTTTTGTAGGCCTTGAGAACTTGAGTGACAAAGTTATCATGTGAACTATGTACGCTTGATTTGTTCTGTTGCACTTTTGCATATTGCAGCATGCCTGTGATTGGACCGTTCCGTTTAGTACCTTCGGTACAATCCTGAATCTGTCTCCTGTTATTTATGTTTTATTTGTGAATTAATTAAATCTATATGAATGGATTTGTATAAAGTGTCGCATACTGGAACTAAAAATTTGCATTAAGATTTTATCTCACTTTCGCGTTAGTTTTTGCATGTGCCTCAATGGTGGGGGTTCCAGGAAAGGCGTAGGCTAGTACGTCCCCGAGCGATTGAGACAATCGAGTGCTCTTTCTTAAAGTTAGGCGTAGGCTACCATCATACTCAGTATGGAAGACCTGCCGGAGGTCTTTGCATACCTTTATCTTGAGTTTTCGGGCGGTGATAGCCCTGGTGATGGCATGGTGCCATAACAAGAACCTATTCCCCTCGCGCAAGAGGAAGCGTGAGGAATAATCTCTTGTGTATGTGTGCTGTTGTTTGTAAATTATTTGTTGTGCATGTTTGAAACAAAACTAAAGTTGTAAGATATGTAATAGTCGGGTGGTTTAGTTGGTGGTTTGCCAGATTTTTGTATAATAAACACTGTCAAAAAAAGAGATATGTAGGATAAGTAACATGACTATAATAAACTTGTAAATTGCTCAGGCTTGCCAAATAATAATGTAAAATATATGTTGGTTTTGTTTGACTATGTGTGTTGCGAGAAAGATTGCTGGGAATCGAAATCAAGAAAATGGAATAATCCTAGGAAAATTGTGAGTTGAACTTATTTCTCTCTCACTTCCTTTGGGGTGTGACATTAGCTTTTGAAACCAAGCCCGTGGAGCTTGTTTCAAGCCATACAATGATTTATGTAGTTGACAAACACGATTGGGATGTGCTGGATCAACAAAGCCTTAAGGTTGGGTCATGAAAACCTTTCGGTTAGATCTCCATGGAGGAAAGCATTTTGGACATCAAGTTGCCTTATCTCCTAGTTGGAAGACACAGCCAGGGACAGTGCTAACCGAATTGTTGAAGGCCGTACAACGGGGCTATAGGTTTCTAGAAAATCAATACCTTGCTCTTGATGAAATCCCTTTGCAACGAGTCTCGCTTTGTATCTTTCCACAGAACCATCAGACCTCCTCTTGATTTTATAGACCCACTTTGAACTAATTATTTTCTGGTCGGATAGTGGAGGAACAAGAGACCACGTGTTATTGCAAGCAAGATCATCTAATTCCATTGCCATGGCAGCCTTCCAAGCTTGATTTTCATTTGCCTTAGTGAAGCATGTCAGCTCAGATTCTAAGGATGCATGGAAGGCGATGAACTCAGGGAAATGTTTTGGTTTACGAGAGTTGTCTCTAGTTCTCGTTACCATAGCGTGTAAAGGAGTTGTTTCTGGCAAGATGTTTGGGGAGGGGGCCTGTTCAATTTGAGTAGTAGGCGTATCACGATCAGAGAGAAGCGATCCATGGGCAGGTGAGTTTAAATGTTGTGTCTCAACGGTCGAATGTGGGTCAGCTTCGGGCAGGGAGAGTGTAACGGTCAGATTGTTTGTATTCGATGGGCCATCAGAGGAGACATGGGCTTGCGTAGCTGGAATTAACGAGGCTTGTGTGGAACGAATCGGATGAGCCCATAATGGTTGAATTGGAGCAACTAAATTTGGAGCGGTATGAATTGACTGGGCCTGAGTTAAGGTATTTTGAGGTGCATGAACCCCGAGAGCCTGAGTTGAACCATCTTGAGTTGTATTCATAGTTGAACATCCGACTTGAGTTAAAAGGTGAAGTGGTTGCACTGCGCCATGTGAATTTTGTTGCTGAACACTTGTCAACTGAATTTTCTCAAAGGGGAAAGTAGACTCATCAAAAGAAACATGTCTAGATATAAAGAGTCTATTAGTTGGTAAATGCAAACATCTATACCCCTTTTGAGACAAGGCATATCCCATGAAAACACAAGGTTTTGACCTCAGTTCAAGTTTGTGTGAGTTGTATGGTCTTGTAAGAGGGAAACAAAGGCAACCTAACACACGAAGAGAAGAGTAATCCGGTTCCTTTTTAAAGAGAGTGGTGTAGGGAACCAATTGATTTGAGGAAGGAAGTCTATTTATGAGGTAGACAATACTAGAGAATATATCATCCCAAAATGCAAGAGGAATATGAGCATGAGACATGGTAGCTAGAGAGAGTTCAACAAAATGGCGATATTTTCGATCGACAATGTCATTTTGTTGTGGTGTATGAGGACAAGAAGTTTGATGAATGATGTGTGGAAAGAGAGAATTAATTTTTTTTTTTGAACTCGGTTCCACCATCCGTCCTAAGAATTTTGATTGTTGTTTGAAGAATGTTCTCAACTTGAGCTTTGAACAAAGATAAAACATGAGGCACCTCACTTTTTTGCTTGAGAAAGTATATCCAAGTAAATCGAGAAAAATCATCAACAAAAGTCACATAATATCTATATCCATGAGAAGATACAATGGGTGAAGGCCCCCAAACATCTGAATGTATAATTTCTAAAGGATGTGAAGTAGAACTAGAAGAAATAGGGAAAGGTAACTTGTGTGCTTTGGCAATAACACAATTATTTTTATAATTTTGACATTTCTTTTTTATAATTTTGAAAATACTTGACTTTTAAAATCATTTTATTTTGAAAATACTTAGATTTTAAGTTTTGGAAATTTTATTAAAAGATATTTAGTGAGTTTATTATTTTTTAGAACTTTGGAAAATTCAATTTAGAGTGAAAATATTTCAAAAATACAAAAGAGTACTATTTTGGCAAATTTTTATATCAGAGTATTAGTGAATTTGGTTTATTTGGATTTTTATAATTTTATGGATATTTTTTTTTTTGAATTTTTCTGAGTTGTATATTATTTTTAATGAATTTTTAAAGTTTCTGTCAATTTGGAAAATCGTGATTGGGCCACGTAGGCGGAATAGCTGAGATGGCTCTTGACTGGGCCTAATCTGGCGCTGACTGGGCCTGTAGACGTGGCCGAAGAGAGAGAGTTTACCATAGCTTTCGTGTAGTGAGTGACTGACAACACATGTGACCCATTAGCCACAGAAGATCGGACAGAAAAAGGCGCTGTAGCTTTTCGAAGAAGGCGGATTCAATTTCTTTCCTATCGGGTTCGATGGATGACGAATCTGAATCCGACAACGATTCCTACCACCGCAGCTGATGTGGAGAAATTCGACAGAATCGTGAGGCTGAGAGGAAAACGTAGGTGGTCTCCGCTTAGATCGAATCTCCTTCGTTTAATTGTAATAGACGCTTATTCGATATAGTCCCTGTAGTTTAATAATTCGAGTTTCCAGCGATCGACGTTGCTACCGTTGCTGGGACTAGGTCAATTAGAATTGTTACAGAGAGGGGAGCCATATGATATGCTCAATTTGGGTTTCGTTGCTTTAATTTAGTGAGGAGACCAAACAGTGGTACGATGAAGTGTGAGAGACTGGTACAGGGAGGAGCTGAGAAGGTCATGTCTTAATTTATTCGTTCTAATTCTCTTGTGCACAAGTGTTAATTGTTATTAAACTCACTAACTGACATTACTTCTTATGTTTCTATATCTCACGCAGTCTAGTACTAAGAGATTTACATCATAAATTTAGTATAGCTCTCATTGGTACAGATGTGGTCTTACTTTAATTGTTCCATTATCACTGATCAACATCTCAAGTACTCACTCTAAGCTATTCATATTACCATACACCCTCATATGAAAACAAGTAACAGATGACGATGGTGCTTATAATTAACAACATTCTTAACATGATTGTTCATTGCCAGGAAAAAAATTCAGCTATTTTTACACAAGGGCCCATAGTCTTGTACAAGAAACACCAGTACATGCGGTTTTGAGAAATGAATAATTCAATCAAGCAAGATACAATTATACTTCAGAAATAGAATTTAATAAGATGCAGTACTTAACAATTTCCTACAAACCAAACCTTGTGTTGCATTTTACTTGTCAAATTTCATGATTTGAACAAAATCATTGAACTTCTACCATACAGGATTTGAGGGAAGCAAAATTGCAATTAATTACAACTTACTCAGGTCCAGCAAATTCCCAACACTACACTTCATCCCTGTTGGCTTTCATTTAACTTCATTTCAGTAATTTTATGCATTTCAGCCCAACACATTTTAATTATTACTTTTCAGTACTATTATCATTTTTCTCAGAATTTATTTACTTTATCCTTTCAACCTGTGAGTTAAAACAATTTTGTCTCAATGTTCTTGTGAGTATCACGCTGTCTCCTTATAAGCATCACAATTATGCATTCTAGTCTAGATTTTTATGAAATTTCTACAGCATAACCCTTACATCCCAACACCTTTAATATGCTTCATTTCAACCTTGCCAAAGTCAACATATCTTTGACTATGGAAGGTGAAACTTAGCAAACCAAGAACTAGAGAATCTCTAGTCGAGGTATAGATGTTGGTCAAGAATTGAGGAGACCTCAATCGAGACAAGAAGTGAGTCAAGGCCTGGAGAAAGCTCCAGCCGAGACAAGATTGGATACAGCAGTACAGCACCCTTTACATGTCACTTGCATTTGTGTACAATTCATATCATGCCTTAATTGATCTTGCAAGTACTTAATTAGCACTAAACTGCATTAAGAAGGGAGTCAAGAGTAACAATTACATACAATCAAATCAATTCTTGATATTTGGATAGCTTTGAACTCACTTTTATCTTGATTAACGAAAATGACAAAAAATTGTTAATCTTTAAAGCACTTCTAGTAAGATGAGAGCATTTCAATCAAAACTAAAGAGATGATCAAGATATGAAGAAGATTTCAGTCGAGATCAGAGAGGAGATGTCAAGATTTGGGGAAAACTCCAATCGAGACAGAATCAGACCAAGGAACTTTATCATCCGAATTGCATCATCAAAAACACCTTAATTGAAATAATTACGTCTCACACCTTGAGAAACACCTTCAATCAACACATTAAATACCAGACTATGATCAATTTATGGACAGATCTCAAAGCAATGTCATATCTTCTTTTGTAAATGAACTGATTTTATCATCCGATTAATCTTTATTCTACTATTATCTTGCTAAATGAATGAAGTAATTAACCACCAAGCTTTAGAGAACCTCTAAGCGAGGTGAAGTCAATGAATGAGGAGGAGGTGCTGCTCATTAAATTATTCTACTTGCAAAAAGTAGATTGGTTGAACATCATCATCCGCCCCGGGAGGAGGTGCTGCTGTCCACTTAGCAATCCGCCTATGGAGATGAGGGCCTCCTCCCTCAACGTGGGCCCACATCTTTATTGGAGTAACCTTGTTGACATATTCCAGGAACTGGGGGTTCTCGGCGTGTGGATTTCCTCCAGGGAACCATGGAGGCTTGAACATCTCGAGGGCTGTACTACATCTTATGAATCTCGTCCCGCATATATTAAATATAGATTATTGTTATGAAGAGTTTAAATGTAGATTATTGTGATGAAATAACTTAGAATGAATTCAGAAACTATTGAAATGCTCAAATGACACTCATAATTGCATTATTCGCACTTTATATGCGTAATTACCAAGTATAATCCAATCTTATTGAATAGAAAACAAATGAATCACATTCCAGAATTTATCCATAAACGATGGAAATGCTCAAATGATACTCATAATTGCATTATTTGCACTTTATATGCGTAATTATCTTGTATAATCCAATCTTTTTTACTAAAGAACATATTAATCATATTCTAGACAGTATAAAGAGTTTAAATGCAGATTATTATGATGAAATGACTTAGAATGAATCCAAAAACGATTGAAATGCTCAAAGGATACTCAGAATTGCATTATTTACACTTTATATACGTAATTACCATGTATAATACAATTTTTTTGAATAAAAAACAAACGAATCATATTCTAGAAAGTATAAAAAGTTTAAAAGCAGATTATTGTGATGAAATGACTTAGAATGATTCCAGAAATGATTTAAATGCTCAAATGATACTCAGAATTACATTATTTGCACTTTATATGCGTAATTACCATGTATAATCCAATATTTCTGAATAAATAACATATGAATCATATTCTACAGAGCATAAAGAGTTTAAATATAGATTATTGTGATGAAATGACATAGAATGAATCCAGAAACGATTGAAATGCTCAAATGATACTCAGAATTGCATTATTTGCAATTTATATGCGTCATTACCATGTATAATCAAATCATTTTAAATAAATAACATATGAATCATATTCTAGACAGTATAAAGAGTTTAAATGTAGATTATTGTGATGAAATGACTTAGAATGAATACAGAAACGATTCAAATACTCAATTGATACTCAGAATTGCATTATTTGCATTTTATATGCGTAATTACCATGTATAATCTAACCTTTTTGAATAAATAAAATATAAATCATATTGTAGACAGTATAAAGAGTTTAAATGTACATTATTGTAATGAAATGACTAAGAATGAATCCAGAAACGATTGATATGCTCAAATGATACTCAGAATTGCATTATTTGCAATTTAGATGCGTAATTTAGATGTATAATCAAATCATTTTGAATAAACAACATATGAATCATATTCTAGACAATATAAAGAATTTAAATGTAGATTATTGTGATGAACTGACTTAAAATGAATACAGAAACGATTGAAATACTCAAAAGATACTCAGAATTGCATTATTTGCACTTTCGTAATTACATATGAATCATATTCTGGATTCATTCTTAGTCATTTCATTACAATAATGTACAATAATCTTTTGGAATAAATAACATATGAATCATATTCTAGACAGCATAACGAGTTTAAATGTAGATTATTATGATGAAATGACTTAGAATGAATCCAGAAACGATTGAAATGCTCAAATGAGAATTGCATTATTTACGCTTTATATGCGTAATTACCATGCATAATACAATCTTTTTGAATAAAGAACATATGAATCATATTCTAGACAGTATAAAAAGATTAAATACAGATTATTCCGATGAAATGACTTAGAATGAATCTAGAAACGATTTAAATGCACAAATGATACTCAAAATTGTATTATTTGCACTTTATATGCGTAATTTCCATATATAATCAAATCTATTAGAATAAATAACATATAAATAATATTCTAGACAGTATAAAGAGTTTAAATATAGAATATTGTTCTAAAATGACTTAGAATGAATCCATAAACGATTGAAATGCTCAAATGACACTCAGAATTGGATTATTTGCATTATATATGTGTAATTACCATGCATAATCCAATCTTTTTGAATAAATATCATGTGAATAATATTTTTGACAGTATAAAGAGTTTAAATGTAGATTATTGTAATGCAATGAATTGGAATGAATCCAGAAACGATTAAAATGCTCAAATGATACTCATAAATGAATTATTTACATTTTATATGCGTAATTATCATGTATAATCTAATCTTTTTGAATAAATAACATGTGAATCATATTGTAGACAGTATAAAGAGTTTAAATGTATATTATTGTGATTAAATAACTAAAAATGAATCCAGAAACGATTGAAATGCTCAAATGATACTCAGAATTGCATTATTTACGCTTTATATGCAGAATTACTGTGTAAAATCCAAAATTATTGAATAAATAACATATAAATCATATTATAGACAGTATAAAGAGTTTACATTTAGATTATTGTGATGAAATGACCTAGAATAAATCCAGAAACTATTAAAATGCTCAAATGATACTTAGTATTACATTATTTACACTTTATATGCGTAATTACCATGTATAATCAAATCTTTTTGAATAAGTGATATATGAATTATACTCTAGACAGTATAAAGAGTTTAAATGTACATTATTGTGATGAAATGACCTAGAATGATTCCAGAAACGATTGAAATGCCCAAATAACACTCAGAATTGCATTATTTGCATTTAATATGCATAATTACCATGCATAAGCCATTGTTTTTGAATAAATAACAAGTGAATCATATTTTGGACAGTATAAAGAGTTTAAATGTAGATTATTTGATGAAATGACTTAGAATGAATCCAGAAACGATTGAAATGCTCAAATGGTACTCAGAATTGCTTTATTTGCACTTTATATGCGTAATTTCCGTGTATAATTCAATCTTATAAAATAAATAACACATTAATCATATTCTAGACTCTATTAAGTGTTTAAATATAGATTATTGTGATAAAATGACTTATAATGAATCCATAAATGATTAAAATGCTCATATGATACTAAGAATTGCATTATTTGCACTTTATATGCGTAATTACCATGTATAATACAATCTTTTTGAATAAATAACATATGAATCATATTCTAGACGGTATAATGAGATTAAATATAGATTATTATGATGAGACTTAGAATGACTCCAGAAACGAATGAAATGCTCAAATGATACTCAGAATTGAATTATGTACAATTTATATGCGTAATTATCACGTATAATCCAATCTTTTTTAATAAATAACATGTGAATCATATTGTAGACAGTACAAAGAGTTTAAATGTATATTATTGTGATTAAATGTACAAAAATGAATCCTGAAACAATTGAAATGCTCATGACTAAGAATTGCATTATTTGCACTTTATAATCGTAATTACAGTGTATAATACAATCTTTTAGAATAAATAATATATGAATCATATTCTTGACGGTATAAAGAGATTAAATGTAGATTATTGTGATGAAATTACTTAGAATGAATCCAGCAATGAATGAAATGCTCAAATTATACTCAGAATTGAATTATTTGCACTTTATATGCGTAATTATCATGTATATTCCAATCTTTTTGAAAAAATAACATGTGAATCATATTGTAGACAGTATAAAGAGTTAAAATGTATATTATTGTTATTAAATGACTAAAAATGAATCCAGAAACGATTGAAATGCTCAAATGATACTCAGAATTGCATTATTTATGCTTTATATGCAGAATTACTGTGTAAAATCCATTTTTTTTGAATAAATAACATATAAATCATATTATAGACAGTATAAAGAGGTTAAGTTTAGATTATTGTGATGAAATGACTTAGAATGAATCCAGAAACTATTAAAATGCTCAAATGATACTCAGAATTGCATTATTTACAATTTATATGCGTAATTACCATGTATAATCCAATCTTTTTGAATAAGTGATATATGAATCATATTCTAGACAGTATAAAGAGTTTAAATGTACATTATTGTAATGAAATGACTTAGAATGAATCCAGAAACGATTGAAATGATCAAATGACACTCAGAATTGCATTATTTGCATTTTATATGCGTAATTACCATGCATAATCCAATCTTTTTGAATAAATAACATGTGAATCATATTGTTGATAGTATAAAGAGTTTAAATGTTGATTATTGTGATAAAATGACTTAGAATGAATCCAGAAACGATTGAAATGATCAAATGGTACTCAGAATTGCTTTATGTGCACTTTATATGTGTAATTTCTGTGTATAATTCAATATTTTTGAATAAATAACATATCAATCATATTTAGATGGTATAAAGATTTTAAATGTATATTATTATAAATGAAAAGACTTAGAATGAATCCAGAAACGATTGAAATTCTCAAATAATACTCAGAATTGAATTATTTGCACTTTATATGCGTAATTCTTGTATAATACAATATTTTTGAATAAATAACATGTGAATCATATTATAGACAGTATAAAGTGTTTAAATGAAGATTATTGTGATAAAATGGATTAGAATGAATCTACAAATGATTTAAATGCTCAATTGATACTCAGAATTGCATTATTTACACTATATATGCGTAATTACCATGTATAATCTAATCTTTTTGAATAAATAACATATAGATCATATTCTAGTCAGTATAAAGAGTAAAAATGTAAATTATTGTGATGACAAATCTTAGAATGAATCCAGAAACGATTGATATCCTCAAATAATATTCAGAATTGCATTATTTGCACTTTAGATGCGTAATTTCGATGTGTAATCCAATCATTTTGCATAAAAAAACATATGAATGATATTCTAGACAGTATAAAAGGTTTAAATATAGATGATTGTGATGAACTGACTTAAAATGAATACATAAACGATTGAAATGCTCAAAAGATACTCAGAATTGCATTATTTGCATTTTGTATGCGTAATTACCATGTATAATCTAATCTTTTGGAATAAATAACATATGAATCATATTTTAGACGGCATAATGAGTTTAAATGTAGATTATTATGACGAAATGAATTAGAATGAATCCATAAACGATTGAAATGCCTAAATGATACACAGAATAGCATTATTTACACTTCATATGCGTAATTACAATGTATAATCCAATCTTTTTGAATAAGTGATATATGAATCATATTCTAGATAGTATAAAAAGTCTAAATGCAGATTATTGAGATGAAATGATTTAGAATGAATCTAGAAACGATTTAAATGCTCAAATGATACTCAATATTGCATTATTTGCATTTTATATGAGTAATTTACATATATAATCAAATCTTTTTTAATAAATAATATATGAATCAAATTCGAGATAGTATAAAAAGTTTAAATGCAGATTATTGAGATTAAATGACATAGAATTAATCTAGAAACAATTTAAATGCTCAAATGATACTCAGAATTGCATTATTTTCACTTTATATGCGTAATTTCTATATATAATCAAATCATTTTGAATAAATAACATATGAATCATATTCTAGAGAGTATAAAGAGTTTAAATGTAGATTTTTGAAATGAACAGACTTAAAATGAATCCAGAAACGATAGAAATACTCAAATGATATTCAGAATTGCATTATTTTCACTTTATATGCGTAATTACCAAGTATAAACCAATCTTTCTGAATAAGTGATATATGAATCATATTCTAGACAGTATTAAGAGTTTAAATGTAGATTATTGAGATGAAATGTCTTAAAATGAATTCAGAAACGATAGAAATACTCAAATGATATTCAGAATTGCATTATTTGCACTTTATATGCGTAATTACCATGTATAATCCAATCTTTTTAAATAAGTGATATATGAATCATATTCTAGACAATAAAGAGTTTAAATGTAGATTATTGAGATGAGATGACTTAGAATGAATCAAGAAACGATAGAAATGCTCAAACGATACTCATAATTGCATTATTTGCAGTATATATGTGTAATTACAATCTATAATCCAATCTTTTTGAATAAGTAATATATGAATCATATTCTAGATAGTATAAACAGTATAAATGTACATTATTGTGATGAAATGACTTAGAATGAATCCAGAAACAAATGAAATGCTCAAAGGACACCCAAAATTGGATTATTTGCATTTTATATGTGTAATTACCATGCATAATCCAATCTTTTTGAATAAATAACATGTGAATAATATTTTTGATAGGATGAGGAGTTAAATGTAGATTATTGTGATGTAATAACTTAGAATGAATCCAGAAACGATTGAAATGCTCAAATGATACTCAGAAATGAATTATTTGCACTTTATATGCGTAATTATCATGTATAATCCAATCGTTTTAAATAAATAACATGTGAATCATATTTTAAACAGAATAAAGAGTTTAAATGTTGATTATTGTTATTAAATGACTAAAAATAAATCCATAAACGATTGAAATGCTCAAATGATACTCAGAATTGCATTATTTCCGTTTTATATGCGTAATTACTGTGTAAAATCCAATATTTTTGAATAAATAACATGTGGATCTTATTCTATACAGTATATAGAACTTAAATATAGATTACTGTGTTGAAATGACTTAGAATGAATCCAGAAACGATTGAAATTCTTAAATGATAATCAGAATTGCATTATTTACACTTTATATGAGTAATTACCTTGTAAAATCCAATCTTTTTGAATAAATAACATTTGAATCATATTCTAGACAGTATAAAGAGTTTAAATGTAGATTATTGAGATGAGATGACTTAGAGTGAATCCAGAAACTATTGAAATGCTCAAACGATACTCAGAATTGCATTATTTGCAGTTTATATGCGTAATTACCATGTATATATTTTTGAATAAGTGATATATGAATCATATTCTAGATAATATAAAGAGTTTAAATGTACATTATTGTGATGGAATGACTTAGAATGAATCCAGAAACGATTGAAATGCTCAAAGACACTCAGAATTGGATTATTTGCATTTTATATGCGTAATTACCCTGCATAATCCAATCTTTTTTAATAAATAACATGTGAATAATATTTTTGATAGTTGAAGAGTTTAAATGTAGATTATTGTGATGTAATGACTTAGAAAGAATCCAGAAATGATTGAAATACTCAAATGATACTCAGAAATGAATTATTTGCACTTTATATGCGTAATTATCATGTATAATCCAATCGTTTTGAATAAATTACATGTGAATCATATTGTATACAGAATAAAGAGTTTATAAGTAGATTATTGTGATTAAATGACTAAAAATGAATCCAGAAATGATTGAAATGCTCAAATGATACTCAGAATTGCATTATTTGCACTTTTATATGCATAATTACTGCGTAAAATCCAATATTTTTGAATAAATAACATATGAATCATATTCTCAACAGTATAAAGAATTTAATGGTAGATTATTGTTGATGAAATAACTTAGAATGAATCAAGAAACGATTGAAATTCTAAAATGATACCCAGAATTGCATTATTTGCACTTTATATGCGTAATTACCATGTATAATCCAATCTTTTTGAATAAATAACATTTGAATCATATTCTAGACAGTATAAAGAGTTTAAATGTAGATTATTGAGAGGAGACGACTTAGAATGAATCCAGAAATTATTGAAATGCTCAAACGATACTCGGAATGGTATTATTTGCAGTTTATATGCGTAATTACCAAGTATAATCCAATCGTTTTGAATAAATAACATTTGAATCATATTCTAGACAGTATAAAGAAATTAAATGTAGATTATTGTGATGAAATGACTTAGAATGAATCTAGAAACAATTGAAATGCTCAAATGATACACAGAATTGCATTATTTACACTTTATATGCGTAATTACCATGTATAATACAATCTTTTTGAATAAATAACATATGATTCAAATTATAAAAAGTATAAAGAGTTTAAATTAAGATTATTATGATGAAATAACTTAGAATGAATCCTGAAACGATTGGAATGCTCAAATGATAAGCATTATTTACACTTTATATGCGTAATTATTTTGTATAAGACAATATTTTTTAATAAAGAACATATGAATCATATTTTAGACAGTATAAAAAGTTTAAATAGAGATTATTGTGATTAAATGGCTTAGAATGAATCCAGAAACGATTGAAAGGCTCATATGATATTCAGAATTTCATTATTTGCAATTTATATGCGTAATTACCATGTATAATCCATTCTTTTTGACTGAAGAACATATGAATCTTATTATAGACAGTATAAAGTGTTTAAATGAAGATTATTGTGATAAAATGACTTAGAATTAATCTAGAAACGATTTAAATGCTCAAATAATACTCAGAATTGCATTACTTTCATTTTATATGCGTAATTACCGTGTATAATTCAATCTTTTTGAATAAATAACACATCAATCACATTCTAGACCGTATAAAAAGAATAAATGTAGATTATTGTGATGAACTGACTTAAAATAAATATAGAAACTATTGAAATGCTCAAATGATACTCAGAATTACATTATTTGCAATTTATATGCTAATTACCACGTATAATCCAATCTTTTAGAATAAATAACATATGAATCATATTCTAGACAGCATAACGAGTTTAAATGTAGATTATAGTGATGAAATGACTAGAATGAATCCAGAAACGATTGAAATGCTCAAATGATACTCAGAACTGCATTATTTACATTTTATATGCGTAATTACCTTGTATAATACTATCTTTTTGAATAAAGAACATATGAATCATATTCTAGACATTATAAAAAGTTTAAATGTAGATAATTGAGATGAAATGACTTAGAATCAATTTTGAAACGATTTAAATGCTCAATGATACTCAGAATTGCATTATTTGCACTTTATATGCGTAATTTCCATATATAATCAAATCTTTTTGAATAAATAACATATAAATCATATTCTAGATAGTATAAAGAGTTTAAATGTATCTTATTGAGATGAAATGACTTAGAATGAATCCAGAAACAATAGAAATACTCAAACTATACTCAGAATTGCATTATTTGCACTTTATATGCGTAATTACCATGTATAATATAATCTTTTTGAATAAATGATATATGAATTATATTCTAGACAGTAAATGTACATCATTGTAATGAAATGACTTAGAATGATTCCAGAAATGATTCAAATGCTCAAATGACACTCAGAATTGCATTATTTGCATTTTATACGCGTAATTACCATGCATAATCCAATCTTTTTGAATAAATAACATATGAATCATATTTTTGACAGTATAAAGAGTTTAAATGTGGATTATAGTGATGAAATGACTTAGAATGAATCCATAAACGAATGAAATGCTCAAATGATACTCGGAATTTGGACTATACAACGGGCGGTTTCATAATTTTTTATCAATATTTCAATCCAACCCAATTATGCCGGGTTAAAAAAAAATTTAATTGACCCTCCCGTAACCCAACCCAACCCATACAAATTTATATCTACGGATTTTTACGGGTTTTCGGGTTATACGGGTTATTTATATGGTACATAAATAAAATTGACAATAATAAAAATAACTTATCAAATAATATTTTTGACAAAAAATAAAAATAAAAAAATTAATTTGAAAGCCAAGACCGTGGCTGAAAGATTAGTTGCATATTAGGGGTATTTAGAAATAAACTACTAGTTATCAAAAGTTGGTTGCGGTTATAGTGATTTTATAAATTGAATGCATCGTCTCGTGTAGTTACTTGCCAACAAAAAAGTAAATAAAAATCTTTTTGCTTTTAATGTTTTTTTTAATGATATTTGATTGTCATTTACTTAAGAAATATGATATATGCAAACAAATTAAGGCCCGATCTATAAAAATTCAATTATTTAACCGGGTCGGGTATAAACCGGGTTATCAAAAGAAAAAATATAACCGGGTTAATAAAATTAAAACCCGACCCAACCCATATAATGATTGAACCCGTTAAAATACGGTTTGGGCTGGACGGGTTAAACAGATTGGGCGGGTTTTATTTTTTCTTGTACAGCCCTACTTAGAATTGCATTATTTGCACTTCATATGGCTAATTACCATGTATAATGCAATCTTTTTGAATAAGTGATATATGAATCATATTCTAGATAGTATAAACAGTTTATATGTACATTATTGTGATGAAATGACTTAGAAATATAGAATGAATCCAGAAACGATTGAAATGCTCAAAGGACACTCAGAATTGGATTATTTACATTTTATATGCGTAATTATCATGCATAATCCAATCTTCTTGAATAAATAACATGTGAATAATATTTTTGACAGTATGAAGAGTTTAAATGTAGATTACTGTGATGTAATGACTTAGAATGAATCCAGAAATGATTGAAATGCTCAAACTATACTCAGAATTGCATTATTTGCAGTTTATATGCGTAATTACCATGTATAATCCAATCTTTTTGAATAAGTGATATATGAATCATATTCTAGATATTATAAAGAGTTTAAATGTACATTATTGTGATGAAATAACTTTAGAATGAATCCAGAAACCATTGAAATGTTCAAAGGACACTCAGAATTGGATTATTTGCATTTCATATGCGTAATTACCATGCATAATCCAATCTTTTTGAATAAATAACATGTGAATAATATTTTTGATAGTATGAAGAGTTTAAATGTAGATTACTGTGATGTAATGACATAGAATGAATCCAGAAACGATTGAAATGCTCAAATGATACTCAGAAATGAATTATTTGCACTTTATATGCGTAATTATCATGTATAATCCAATCATTTTGAATAAATAACATGTGAATCATATTGTAGACAGTATAAAGAGTTTAAATGTAGATTATTGTGATTAAATGACTAAAAATGAATCCAGAAATGATTGAAATACTCAAATGATACACAGAATTGTATTATTTCCACTTTATATGCATAATTACTGTGTAAAATCCAATATTTTTGAATAAATAACATGTGGAACTTATTCTATACAGTGTAAAGAAGTTAAATATAGATTACTGTGATGAAATGAATTAGAATGAATCCACAAACGATTGAAATTCTCAAATAATAATCAGAATTGCATTATTTGCACTTTATATGCGTAATTACCTTGTAAAATCCAATCTTTTTGAATAAATAACATTTGAATCATATTTTAGACTGTATAAAGAGTTTAAATGTAGATTATTGAGATGAAATGACATAGAATGAATCCAGAAACGATTGAAATGCTCAAATGATACTCTGAAATGAATTATTTGCATTTTATATGCATAATTATCATGTATAATCCAATCGTTTTGAATAAATAACTCGCGAATCATGTTTTAGACGGTATAAAGAGTTTAAATGTAGATTATTGTTATTAAATGACTAAAAATGAATCCAGAAACGATTGAAATGCTCAAATGATACTCAGAATTGCATTATTTCCGCTTTATATGCATAATTACCATGTAAAATCCAATATTTTTGAATAAATAACATGTGGATCTTATTCTAGACAGTATAAAGAACTTAAATATAGATTACCGTGATGAAATGACTTAGAATAAATCCAGAAATTATTGAAATGCTCAAATTATACTCAGAATTAAATTATTTGCACTTTATGTGCGTAATTATCATGTATAATCCAATATTTTTGAATAAATAACATGTGAATCATATTGTAGACAGTATAAAGAGTTTAAATGTATATTATTGTGATTAAATGACTAAAAATGAATCCAGAAACGATTGAAATACTCAAATGATACTCAGAATTGCTTTATTTACGCTTTATATGCATAATTACTGCATCAAATATAATATTTTTGAATAAATAACATGTGAATCTTATTCTAGACAGTATAAAGAATTTAAATGTAGATTATTGTTATGAAATGACTTTGAATGAATCCAGAAACGATTGAAATTCTCAAATGATACTCAGAATTGCATTATTTGCACTATATATGCATAATTACCTTTTATAATCCAATCTTTTTGAATAAATAACATATGAATTATATTCTAGACAGAATAAAGAGTTCAAATGTAGAATATTGTGAAGAAATTACTTAGAATGAATCTATAAACGATAGAAATGCTCAAATGATAACTCAGAATTGCATTATTTGCACTTTATATGCATAATTACCATATATAATCCAATCTTTTTGAATAAGTGATATATGAATCATATTCTAGACAGTATAAAGAGTTTAAATATACAATATTGTAATTAAATGACTTAGAATGAATCCAGAAACGATTGAAATGCTCAAATGACACTCAGAATTGCATTATTTGCATTTTATATGCGTAATTACGATGCATAATCCAATCTTTTTGAATAAATAACATCTGAATCATATTTTTGACAGTATAAAGAGTTTAAATATAGATTATTGTGATGAAATGACTTAGAATGAATCCAGAAACAATTTAAATGCTCAAATGATACTCAGAATTACATTATTTGCAATTTATATGCATAATTACCTTGTATAATTCAATCTTTTTGAATAAAGAAAATATGGATCATATGCATGACGGTATAAAAAGTATAAATGTAGATTATTGTGATGAAAAGACTTAGAATGAATCCCGAAACGATTGAAATGCTCAAATGATACTCAGAAATGAATTATTTGCACTTTATATGCGTAATTATCATGTATAATCCAATATTTTTGAATATATAACATATGAATAGTATTGTAAACAGTATAAAGAGTTTAAATGTAGATTATTGTGATTAAATGGCAAAAAAATAATCCAGAAACGATTGAAATGCTCATATGAAACTCCAAATTGCATTATTTACACTTTATATGCATAATTACTGTTTTAAATCCAATATTTTTGAATAAATAACATGTGAATCTAATTATAGACAGTATAAAGAATTTAAATGTAGATTATTGTATTGAAATGACTTAGAATGAATCCAGAAATGATTGAAATTCTCAAATGATATTCAGAATTGCATTACTTGCAGTTTATATGCGTAATTACCTTTTATAATCCAATCTTTTTGAATAAATAACATATGAATCATATTCTAGACAGTATATAGAGTTTATATGTAGAATATTGTGATGAAATTACTTAGAATGAATCCATAAACGATAGAAATGCTGAAATGGTACTCGGAATTGCATTATTTGCACTTTATTTGCGTAATTAACATGTATAATCCAATCTTTATAAATAAGTGATATATGAATAATATTCTAGACAGTATAAAGAGTTTAAATGTAAATTATTGTGATGAAATGACTTAGAATGAATCCAGAAACGATTGAAATGCTCAAATGAGACTCATAATTGAATTATTTGCAATTTATATGCATAATTACCATGTATAATCCAATATTTTTGAATAAACAACATGTTAATATTCTAGACAGTATAAGGAGTTTAAATGTAGATTATTGTGATGAAATGACTTAGAATAAATCCAGAAACGATTGAAATGCTCAAATGATACTCAAAATTACATTATTTGCAATTTATATGCATAATTACCATGTATAATCCAATCTTTTTGAGTAAATAAAATGTGAATCATATTTTAAATAGTATAAAGAGTTTAAATGTAGATTATTGTGATGAAATGACTTAGAATGAATCCAGAAACGATTGAAATGCTCAAATGAGACTCAGAATTGCATTATTTACAATTTATATGCGTAATTACCTTGTATAATCTAATCTTTTTGAATAAATAACATTTGAATCATATTCTAGACAGTATAAAGAGTTTAAATGTAGATTACTGTGATGAAATAACATATAATGAATCCAGAAACGATTGAAATGCTCAAATGATACTCAGAATTGCATTATCTGCACTATACATGCGTAATTACCATGTATAATCCAATCTTTTGAAAGAAATAACATATGAATAATATTCTAGACAGTATAGAGAGTTTAAATATAGATTATTGTGATGAAATGACTTAGAATGATTCTAGAAACGATTGAAATGCTCAAATGATACTAAAAATTCCATTATTTGCATTTTATATGCTTAATTATTATGGATAATCTAATATTTTTGAATAAAGAACGTATGAATCATATTCTAGACAGTATAAAGAGTTTAAATGCAGATTATTGCATTGAAATGACTTAGAATGAATTCAGAAACGATTGAAATGCTCAAATGATACTCAGAATTGATTTATTTGCATTTTATATGCATAATTACCATGTATAATCCAATATTTTTGAATAAATAATATGTCAATCATATTCTAGATAGTATAAATAATTTAAATATAGATTATAGTGAAGAAATGACTTAGAATGAATCCAGAAACGATTGAAATGCTCAAATGATACTCAGAATTGCTTTATTTGCACTTTATATGCGTACTTACCATGTATAATCTAATATTTTTGAATAAAGAACATATGAATCATATTCTAGACAGTATAAAGAGTTTAAATTCAGATTATTGTGATGAAATGACTTAGAATGAATTCAGAAACGATTGAAATGCTCAAATGATACTCAGAATTGCATTATTTGCACTTTATATGCGTAATTACCATGTATAATCCAATCTTTTTTAATAAATAACTTATGAAACATATTCTAGACATTATAAAGAATTTAAATTTAGATTATTGTGATGAAATGACTTAGAATGAATCTAGAAATGATTGAAATGTTCGAATGATACTCAGAATTGCATTATTTGCACTTTATATGCGTAATTACCATGTATAATCCAATCTTTTTGAATAAATAATATATGAATCATATTCTATACTAAAACTCCTATTTAGTATCTATTGAGCCAAATTCTCTAGAATTAGGACTTTTTATATTTTTGTTTGGTAATTTAGTTTAAATTAATCACAACTCGACTTTTCTTCACCTTTTAACTTGATTCAATAGTTAGATTTTGGTTAGATAACTCTAATAATTCATTCTCGTGGATCGACCCCGAATACTCAATGTAAGTCGTACGCTTGCGGCCAAAATTGAGAATATTTGAATATAAATTTAAAAGCCTTGGACACACATCATAGATCAACAAAAATTTTCGACGATCATCACAAAGGGTGGTCGTCGATCGTCATAGTAGACTTCAAAAGGTATAGAGCAGGTGACTTGGCCGCCGTTCAAAGTGAGGACCTGAGAGATATTCGTTAGATGGGGTTGGAGGGGCTGGGTGTCTGAGAATGAGAGAGGAGAGGTTAGGGTTTTTTTTAAATAGATGGGTGGGGTCAGATAAAGGGGATGGATTGTGATCAGGTCGGACACAAAGGTGAGTGGCTTTAGTCAAGTCAAGTAGAGATACCACGACAGGCTGCCAATTGAAGTGTCGGTCTGGTCCATTCAATTCTAGAATCCAAGTGGCGTCATGCGTAGCGCGTCCAAGTGACAAACTCAGGCCGCCACTTAAAGGCCGCCAACTAAAGTGACGATCTGGTTTAGGACACTTCAGTAAATATTTATCGGGATTAAGACTGAAATGAAATTTCGAATTATTTTTAGAATTAGCAAGAAAAAAAATAAAAAAAGGTGGATTTTAACTTAAGGATTTTGTGTGAGTTTTAGCATTTGGGGGTCAATTTGGAGCTTAGTAGCTAGTTAGAAGAGTCATAAGAGTGTATTTTGTTTCATTTTCTAATGAAAGAGTAGCCTTTTGTTTCTTGTTTTGAAAAGAAAATAAAACTTTTTTAGGTTATGTTTGGTAGAGGAGTAAACGGTGGAGTAATTTAAGAAAGAGTAAATAGTTAATCCACTCTACTCCTTCAAATTTATATCATGTTTGGTATGAAAAGGTGGAGTAAATAAGAAGTAGAATAATTAAATAATGATAGTCATCTCTTAATTCACGTGGAGTAACTTTACTCCACCTAAAATGGTAGAGTAATTTACTCCTCCCTACTCCACACTACACCAAATTTAAATCATGTTTGGAGGAGTAAAAGTGAATAAAATGAGTTACTCCACATTTAATTCTCTACCAAACATGACCTGATTAAGAAAGAAACTAAATGTAAACGTAGAAAATTGGAATATAGTGTATACATAAAAAAAAATTTCAAAATCAACTGAACTTGTAGCAATGCGATTTGAGATATTAGGCTTTTAAGACCTGAATCTATAAAAATAGATTTATCTTAGTACCATTATTAATATATGAAAACATACATCGAATAGTTTGCCTCAAAACTCTACTGCCTCTATCTAGTTTCTCCAAAAAAAAATAATAATTTACCTCGAAATTGGTATGATAAAGGGAGAAGAAAGTACCAAAAATCCTCCCTTAAGAATATTTAAGCGGTGTGTCCTTCTCTTTCGGATTTGTGTCGGAGCAAATGCACAGACCGTTTTTCAATTTTGGAAGAGGAAGGAGAGGATGGAGATAGAGGGTTAAAATTGAATATGAAGAGAGATGATTTCTATAGTTTAATTTAATTAGATTTAGGGTGGTAATTTTTAAAGCCTTAATTTTGGATTGGCAAATTATTTATTTTCTAACTTTAAAGTGGCACGTATAATTTTTCTCCCGGGTTGATAAAGATATCCCTAGATTCATCATCTCCATTATCCTCCAGCAGTTAGATTAATTGCATTTCGAAAAAGGAAAGAGGGGATGATTCCCCTGACAGTTATTAACGTGTTTTCCTTTTTTGCCTCTCATCCCATCATCCCCTAACGCGTTATTTAATCCATTCCCTTTCTCTCTTTGTTTCGCTTCTTCTCCCCTTCCCTGGCACGTATTTTTTTTTTCTGAATACTAACTGTTCTAATTAAATAAGTAACTGTTCTAGTTAAATTAGTAACTGTTTAAATTGTGAATACTAACTGTTCTAACTGTGAACTCATCCCTTCTGTCCCTCTGTTTCGCTCCCTCCCCCCTCCCCCTCCCTCTTCTCTGATTCAACTAGAACAGTTAGAACAATTAACTGTTCTAGTTAATGTTACTAAGGGGCCGTTTGGATGAGTTGGGAATTGGAGGAATTTCCAATTCCAAGCATAAATTTTATTATAAACAATTCAACCTCTTCACAAAGTTACACACTTCCCAATAAATTTATGCCTAGGAATAGGCTATTCCCCAAATTCCTAACCCATCCAAACGGCCCCTAAATGTTCTAGTTAACATTAACTAGAACAACACAATTATTTTTTTTTTCCAGAACAACTAGAACAGTTGGTAACGTTAACTAGAACAATTAGTTTTTTTTAGAATAGTTAGTAATATTAACAAGAACAGATTACTAACTGTTCTAGTTAATATATATAAATATTTAACTAAAACAGTTATATATATTAATTAGAACAGTTACGATATTAACTAGAATGATTATATATTACCTCTCTATTATCACTCCCTCCCTCTTCCCCTCTGATTCACTCTCTCCCTTCGATTCGCTCTGTTGCTCATCCCCTGGCGCTAATCCTCTGATTCACTCTCTCCCTCCGATTCACTTCCTCATCCCCTGGTGCTCATCCTCTCATCTCCTGGATTCTATCATCCCCTCATCCCTGGACTTCTATTAATGAGGACGCTGAATAATTAATGAGGATTCTGGAGATGATGAGGATGATAGAATCTAGGAGATGATCTTAAGCAATTTTGATTTTTCTCTCGAAATAATGTAGCAACAATTCTAAATATTTAAAAAAAAAGAGAGAGAGAGAAGGAAACAATGCAAAATTGCAAATTCAACCCGTCTAAGTAATAATAGTTATAATTCACTTGACAGTTGCTGTCAAGCTTTCTAAAAAAAAAAGTAATAGTTATAATTGCAAACTATATCATTATAATATTGGCAAGAATAAATAACAAATAAGAATCACCCAAAAGAGGTAAATAAGCAATAGTAAATAGCTTCACAAGAATAATAATATAAATGATATATAATATATGAAATAAAATTAAAAATAATGATTTAAAACAAAATAAATGTTACATAATTATATAATCAAGGGGGTTTTGGATTTCTACCGAAACTTCAAAGGGAATAACCGGACACCAAAAGCTTTATAAAATGACTTTTTTTCCTGGAATGGCAAATGGAAATATGGCTGTATGGGACATGGGGAGGTGCTATTTATAGGTATTTTTAAGAGAAAATTACCAGGTGCAATAGCGCCAGATCCCCATTTCCAAATTTATCATTATTATTTTTACTTCTTATTTTTGTTTTCCCAGTCAATATTTCTGTGTTAATTTTTTTTTGGTAGTCAATGATTTAGTCTAATAGGTTAAAAAAATGTAAATCTCAATATTTCTAGTTTCTTAATGCTATATTTGCAGTCAAAAAAAAAACAAAGGAAATGTCATTTAATGGAGCGTACAAATAAAAAATTACACTCCTTGATTAATAATAATTTTTTAAAGCTCATGTCTTGATTATATTTTGTATTATCTGACAATCATTATCTATTTTATAAATTTTTCGTACCAAAAATGTTCGAATAAATCCATACTTTATGAATAAAAAAGATTCCAACACAGAAGACTTACAATTAATACTCGAACAGTATTCCTTACATATTATAATAAACTAATCGATCACTGTTACATAAGCAAAGTTAATGCACCAAACAATCAAGTCTGAGTGTATCCTGATTAAAACTGAGAGGACAAGTAATATATCCGGTACAATCCCGTGAGACGGTGATATCTGTTTAAAAGTATTTATATATTGCATCGACGATGCAATTTTATTTATTTAATTTAACTATTTTAAAATTTTAAACAATCATATAGTTTATGCCAAGGATTACTCTGTTGAAACAAATTTTGTACTTAACAATTGTTCTTGCAAAAGAAAATGAGTAATGCTAGAATCAAACACAGTCCAAACATCGATTATTAAAAATTCAAACGGCCGATTCAAACCGCTCAATATGATCTCTATATTGAAATATCCTTGAAAATCAAATTTTATATTTTTTCAAATTTTCTAACTATTTTTTTCGAATTTTCAAAATTGGAGGTTTCATAACTTTTTAGATTGAGCATAGTAAAAAAAAAAAAAGTAAAAAATTTTGAAAAAAAATATAAAATTTGGTCTCCACGGAATTTTATAACGTAGAACAATTTGAGCGGTTTGCATCAACCGTTCTAATCTTAAAAATTTAAATTTTATCGTGTTGGACAAGTGCTAGTGTCCTATATATGTTTGACACTAGCCACTCCCAAAAGAAAATTATAAAAGAAATTGTCGCTTTTTAAGTAAAAATAATCGTCGACTTACAAAACAGCCGCACACCATAGTTATAATCCAAACAACAAGACATGCTCAGTTAACTCAAGTGGTCTCTACGCACAAAATAAATCATGATGGCACCTCAGTTCTCTATAATAATTTTTTTTTTCTAGTAGCAAATTGTAGTCGGAAGCAATCAGACGTAGCACGTAGATCTTCTTATCAAATTTAACTTTGTAATTAATATAATTCTAAATTAGCAAATTACCATAAATTAAGGTTTCAATAGTTGGTTGACAAAATTTTTGCTATAGTAGTGGGATTTTAAATAATAACAATAGCAGCAATAGGGCTATACAACGGGCGAGTTTGTAATTTTTTATCAATATTTCAACTCAATCCAGTTATACCAGGTTAAAAAATTTCTTTAGTTAACCCACCGTAATCCAACCCAACCCAACCCATATAAAATTTTATCTTCGGTTTTTTACTGATTTTCGGGTTAAACGGGTTATGTTTTATATGATACATAAATAAAACTAATAACATTAATTAGGTAAAAATAACTTAACAAGATAATATTTTTGACAAAAACATAAAAATAGAATATTAATTCAAAAACAAAAGACCAATTAGCCACGGTCATTTCAAAGGTTAGTTGTGTGTTATTGGTATTAGAAATAAACTGGTAATTATCATATAAATATGGTCATTTTTAAAGGGGTAGTTACTTGCCAACAAAAAAACAAATAAAAAATAGGAACTTATTTTTGCAAAGGTTAGTTGTTGCTTTACTCAAGTAATATAATAAATAATAGCAAATTAAGAGGGTAGCTAGTAGTGTGCTTAATGCTTTGGATTTCCAACACTTTTATTCATATTTTCTCGGTTCTCGGACAGACCTCTTGATATATAACTACAATTAATTTTATTTATTTGTGATGAATGACGGTTGATTAATGCACATAACTACAATTAATCTATGATCTATAAATATTTAATTAATTAACTGGGTCGGGTACAAATCGGGTCATCAAAGTAAAAAAATACAACCCAACCCAATACAATCGGGTTACAAAAATAAAAACCCGAACCAACCCGAATCATGCTTGAACCCGTTAGAACACGAGTCGGGTCAGATGGGCTAAACAGGTCGAACAGATTTTTTATTTTCTTGTACAGACCTAGCAGCAACAACAATAATAACAATAGTAATAATAATGATAATAATAATTATTATTATAATTGCTAATAATATAACAACGATGGTGATGCTATTATTTATAACAAAGTAACACTACTTTTCATTAGTTTTCAACTCTTCCAAGTCCAACCCACGATATTCTCACTATTCCTCTAATGTATGAATAGCTCTGATGGATGGGAGAGTTATTCTCGTCCTATTTCTAGGTTGTTTGGAAAGAAAGAGCTATTCTGGAAGCGGGAAGTAGGTAACTATACTCATGCATCCAAACACAAATCAATAGAGAGTTGTTCTTCTATTTATCGCCCTTTTTCAATTACCCTTCGTACCCTTGTACAAATTAAAATAATTCTTTTCAAATTACGTTATTTTATATACATCTGATCTGAATCGAACGATGAAGATTGGGTATTGTAATTTTTTAGTCATATAATTTCTCGCGCATAAAAAATGACTTCTGTGACTGTGAGAGGTTACGAGTCCAATACAAACCTCGGCCCGGCCCATAGATGGGATTGATCGTTGATCAGGCCTAGAAAAAATGGAAACCCAGCATATGCTCCCCTTGGGTTATAAACTTATAATATCTTGTGACTTGTGTTACTTCGTTTCGCTGTGACTCTCCTGAGAATTGACAACTGTGCTGAGTATAAAGGTATGGGAATTTTTTGCATTTTTCTTGAATAAAATAAAGTGGAGCACATATCATTTTTAACCTCATTATCACAAAATGAGCAAAGCTGTCCATTGATACGTTAGCTAAAATCAGGATTGATATAGCATATGTAATCCAAAATTATTCTCTCATGCAATGCTTGTTCATTTGTGTTTGTCTAGGAAACCAAAGTCCAAATTAGTATATTTCGAAGCTAACAACTTTTATTTTATTTACTCATGCAAAAAAGAAATCAATCATCTAATAGTCGTCATATTTTGGTTTTGTTTTTAAGGGAAATTACACGAACAATGATCGATGTATGTTCACTAAAACATTTCTAACCACTACCCTACTTCCTTTAAACAAGCAAACAAGTTTAAAAATTCGCCCAAAAAAAAAAAAAAACCAAAAAGTAGAAAACAATTATCTTTTGTAACAGATTTTAATGTTTTCATTGTTCTCGGACACTTTCAGCCATTTTTGTAATAACCAAGTTAGAGCATCACTTTCTCTCATATTTAACAGCATACGAAATTGTTACCAATACATTAAAACACAACAATCATGAATTTTTTTAATAGTATTTTTTCAGAAGTAATTTTTTAAATAGTGTTACGTTGCATCTTTTGAATTTTTTTTTTTTTCTTGACAAACAACACGTTCTCTATATTTGAGAAATTAATTAGTAAATAACTAAATATATTCCTCCACACAAAGTATTTCACACTCATTCCTCATTCACAGAGAAGACTTCCCATCTTCCCTCACAGTCAAGAGTTTTGAAAACCTGGATCTCACTCTCCACAAAGGAAAAAACAAAAGAGCAGAAAAATAGTTGGCGGGAAGCGTTGGAGTCGAAAAACCAAAATGCATCAAGTGCGGATCTGGGATTGGGAAGCAGCACCAAAAAATCCCGCCTAAACTCATTCCCTTTGCAAATTACAATTCCACCCCGATACCTCAATACCTCACCTAGTCACCTCACATCCCCTTTATATCCGTGTTTCCTGTTATATATTTCCTCACACTAAAAACCACACCGCCTCCTCTCTCTTCGCCATACCCCGCTTTCCCAAACCCTAACCCTAATTCCCAGGTAAGAGCTCGATTCTCCTCCATCTCTCTTAGATTTCGTCGATTTGTTCCTGATTCGATCCGATCTTTTGCAGTTTTCGCCATGGGAAGACCGAAGAAGGCTGAGTCGCAGTAAGTTGTTTTTTTCTTCCGTCCATTTTCGCATCTAGGGTTTGGCGAGTTTCTCTTCTAATGGTTTTTCGTTTGATCCGTTGAAGGGCCGCTGGGAAGAGGAAGGCCGCCGCGCCTAAGAAGATTTCGAAGAAGGCTAAGAAGGATCCCAACAAGCCTAAGAGACCTCCCTCTGCCTTCTTCGTTTTCATGTACGTTTCGGCGTTTCCTTGATCTATTGTTTGTTTTAGTGTATAATACTGAGGTTTTTGTTTCCGTTTTCTGACATCCTTTTACTGTATTTGACTATAAGGGACGATTTCAGGAAGGAATTCAACGAGAAGAATCCTAAGAACAAGAGCGTTGCTGCTGTAAATGATTTTTTTCCTGATCAGATCTATTTGTTATTCTGACATTCAATTCTCTGTACTAAACAATTTGTGTTATTTGGTAAATTTTTTAGGTTAGCAAAGCTGGAGGTGATAGATGGAAGTCTCTGTCAGAATCTGTGAGTGCTTTGATCTCCTTACTTATTTGACTGCCTGAGATTTAATGGAATTTGAAGTATTTATGTAATAACTTTTGGATCTGTTGTATTTAATGTTTGTTTTGGCATTGAAAATTCAGGACAAGGCACCCTTTGTAGCCAAAGCAGAGAAGCACAAGGAGGAGTACAACAAAAAGATGGATGCCTATAACAAGAAGGTAATATTTTCTTTCCTTTTCCTGTAAAACTTGTTCTAATAAACTAAAATTAAATATTAAAGGGCTTATAAATTGAGTTAAGAAAATAAAGGTAATATGATATCTGTATATTGTACACATTTCTATCATTGGCCAATATTAGTTGAATTGATTCTTGACACTTGAAATGAGCTATGTTTTGTGGAAAACAAGGGAAATGACTTTTACAATAAATAATTTTCTATGTTTGCATCTCTTATGTTATGAACTTGTTTTTTGTTGCTTCTGAAATATAGCCTGAGAAGAGCTCTGGTAGAAGTAAGGATGAGGAGGAAGAGG
The DNA here is from genome assembly GCA_027562975.1 of Rhynchospora breviuscula. Classification (NCBI taxonomy): domain Eukaryota; kingdom Viridiplantae; phylum Streptophyta; class Magnoliopsida; order Poales; family Cyperaceae; genus Rhynchospora; species Rhynchospora breviuscula. Next base: position 59,221,098 of record CM050398.1, on the reverse strand, counting down.
AGGAAGAGCAGGCAGAAGGCTCTAAGTCTGAGGTTGAGGATGAAGAAGATGACGAGGTTAATTTCTCTAACGACCATTTGTTTCAAATTTTCCAGTTAATGGTTTAGTGACTGGTACATGCCTCTAAGCAAAGTTCCTACCTAAATGCAATGTTTACTCTCTAATATGATACAATATAATGCTCGTCCCTATTATGAAATTTCAACTTAACCCCCCAAAAGTTATCTACCCAAATTCATTATTTTTTCGTATCAATTCTGTATTCATTTATGGTGTGCCTTGCTTTTTATCATGTGTTTTTTTTTTTTTGTAACCAAATCGGCATCATATGGCGTGCCTCGCTTTTTGTCATGTGTGTTTTTCCTCCATTAAGTATCCAAATTGTTGGCCTAGCTTGTGTGTTAATGGCCTAACGGGCCTCAACTCTCTATGGATAGACATTTGATTCCTGCAAGGGGGTGCATTTATTTAAAAATAAATGGATTGGGGGGGGGGGGATTATATCTCAAACAGAAGCAGCATTTGAAAATTTTACCCTTTTTCATTTTTGGAGCCTTAACTAGTTTCTGGATTAGACCATGAAATTTCCATTCTGTGCTTTTATTTTCTAAATCCTTAATTGCAAACCTTAAATAACGAAGTAATGCTGCTATATATGATCTATAGTAATTTCTCTACTTGAACAGAAACAATTGCAAATGCTGAATTTGTTTTGATGGGAATAAATGCATTTGAAAAAGTTTCAATGTTCTGGAATTGTCTTGTTAGTGCATTTTTAATAAATGATATTTGAGTTTGCACTTTAATTTATTTACATTTTAGAAATAGTGGCACACTGGTGGCATACAAAAAGGAGGCATTTGATCCCTTTTTGTATAAGTGGTCCTCCATTTGTAGCTAGCGAACTCTACAGCTTGTAAATTTTTTTTTTACCTGTTATTGGTAAATACATCTCAATGGCTTTTGCTAATAATATGTTTACTAATCTTGGCAGGATGACGAGGATGATGACTAGATGCTCACAAGGAGGCATGGCGATAGCAAAATTAGATTAGGATTTTAGGAGTGTTTTTATGGGGTAAAACTAAGACAGTAGGCTATTTGGTTGGTTTCGTTATTGTATTGAATCTATTTGATACTGTTATTTCACGCTATGATTATCTTTTGCTATCCTGTTATGAAATGCTTCTGTAGCTCATTTGCTAATGTTAACCTCAATGTTGTGATAGTTTTCTCATGTCTAGTTAACATTATTTGTGGGCCATTCATATATCACTTGGTTCGTTATGATTTAATTTTGTTTTTGGTTGAAAATATCGATTGGTGATACTTTTCATTGTTTGGGTCTGCGCTGGCCCTTGCTGCTATGAAAGTGTAAATGCCTTATCAAGTTTTAGCTTTGTTTACACAGTACGCAGGATGGTATAAATGCAAATAATTGCGTCTTCCGTGTTACTTCATTTTGGTTGGCTATTGCATCTTTTTTTTTTTTTTTTTGAGTGGTTTTACTGGGTACTTCTTTGAGACATTGTTTCTTGTGATATTTGTTCGCCAAAATCTCTCTCAGCATGTTTCCTAATCTTCATTTTGAGACCGCGGTACAATAACGACAACCTTCAAAAGGCACATCAGAAACGATACTTTTGCTATCGATAAGAAAAAGGTTCTTATTATGTATATATACCCAACATAAAGCACTACACAGTTGGCACTTGGCAGAGAACACAACATGATACGCAAAAAATAAAGACTTTGCATTTGCCATCGGTGAGAATGTTTTTATACTATGATGATTCAACTTTTTTCACTTTTCATAGATTTTAGCAGCTCGTTGGCCATCGATGAGAACGTTTGAGCACTATTTGCCATTTCAGCCGACCGCACATTAACGTCCTAACAAGAAAAGAAAATACGTCATTTTGTGTAACAAAAGACAGCTGTATAAAAGCTACGTATTATTATCTTTCCTTTTTATTTTCCTAATTCCAACACAGATAACCATCTACAAACAATTTCTTACCTTTTCATTTTCCTATTTCCAAATTTTTCTAATGAACGATGAGATTATGAATTAGAATTACAGAAAGAAAAATGTTAACTAGACTGCATAATATATCACTCACCTCCAACTTCCTGACATTATCCCTGAGCTTGTTTTCAGCCATCTTTGCAGCATTCATCTCCTGTTGAAAACCACACAGATTTATCAGAACCCGTAATATGGCCCAAAAGTATAAAAAACTAACATTAAAGTATCGGCAAGATAACATCCAAAAACATATCTAATCGATGTATATACTATGAAAATTTCATCTTTTTCTCATTTAATTCATCAGTTAGATTAGATATAATAAACTTGGTGAACTTTGGTGAAACCTGAAAATAGGAATGTAAATTGACCTTTCTAGATTGTAGTGAACAATCCTCTTATGCACCATTTAGATAATTTGAACCATAAATGGGTTTTCTTTTATTTATTTTTATTGAGCACTTACATTGCTTGTGGAATACCCATATTTAGCCTTTATTTGATCCACCGAGCTTACAGGTTCTTCTTCTACCTTTACTTTGCCTGGGTTCACCTTTTCATCGGTCTTTGGTTTCAATTTACCTTCACCATGGGAATTTTACAAGTAATGACCAGAGAAGAATGATGGAAGAATCAAGTAACTAATATTGATAACTGAAATCCATTTAAGCTATAATAATTCAGGTTTTAATACATCATGGACTATGGAGGATAATAAAAACAGAAAAGGGAAGTAAAATAAAATGTCGGCATTTGAGGAATAGCCTATTCCTAGGCGGAAAACATTGGGAAGTGTGTAACTTTGTGAAGAGTTTGGATGGTTAGGAATAAATTTCCGCCTAGGAATAGGCTATTCCTCAAATTCCTAAGCGATCCAAACGGCCCCTAAAGATGAGGATAATAATTTGTGGATTCTTCTTAGGATTTCCCTTGAGAATTATAAAAACCACATATGATCCAAAACTTAATATTTTCTGGCTTTCATTGGTAAGAAACAAAAGCAATATTGCAAAACAGTGAATACAACAGAACATGTTACATATGCATGACTAACCTTTGAGTGCCTGAAGACCCTTCCCTAGTTTTTGCTTGCTAAAAGCTGTAAATTGCTGAGCTTTATTCTTCTCTTTGGATTCTTCAACTTCTTGTTCCTCTTCAATTTCTATGTCATCTACCAAATGAAATGAAAATATTTACTTGGTCTATAATAATATTCAGTGCAATTTGCAATTTCATTGGACCATGGCCTTCTTTTCTTAGCCAATTATCATAACATCCTAATTGATGTGGAATTAAAACTGAGCCACGTATGTATCAACTTGAGCAGTATAGAATTTTGGTAAGTGAAATAATTTGATCAATATGTTAGATTTACACAATTTTGGCCTAAGTGCAGTGAGACCATAAAAAAGAGTACCTATAGAGAGCTCAACTTCTTCCTCTTTCTCGGAACTTTTTCTTCTCTCTTGTACTACTGGGAAATTGGAAGATTCTAAAATTAAAGATAACTGTTCAGAATCCCTTGCATTGGAGTATTCAGTACCATTGTCGTCATTATTCTTGACCTTGCTTCCCTTTAAATCTTTCATGACTTTGCCGAATAATCCCTGCTTGATTTTCAGTTTCTCAATAAATTGAATACAGTTTTAAAACTAAAAGTTATTGTTTAGATTTTGTGTTGTACCATTTTCTTTTCTTTGGGAGAATTTATTGTGTAAGAAGACTCTTCCTGTAGTGATATGTCTTTCCTGTACACTGCACTCAGGTACTCCAGATGTCTGAATAATAATAATTGAATAAGTTTCTTTTCTTTTAGGCTCTTCAGAATTTAAGGTAACAATTCAGATTTCTGTAGAACTGCTAACAAAGTTGAACATCAATTATAATTCATATTTTCAATTTAAAATTGAAATAACACACCTATAAGAGTCCTTCTGCGAGAGAGTTGTGAAGAAGGAAATTTCTTGATCTCCATTGACCTATGCAATCAGATAGATAAAATTAAGCAATAGTACCAAGAAGATGCTTTGTAATAACATTATAGATATTATTGAAAAGAATTTTACCGTGATAAGCTCTCCATCAGATGAGGCAGCTAATGAAGTGTATGAATTAGGGTTTCGAGAAAATTTAAAGCCGCGCAATGAGGCATCTTTCAAGACATGAAGATCTGGTAAGGATCTGAAACATGTAATTCCCACACATTTTGTTAAGTTAAAATAATGTGGTTACAGTTAGTTGAACAAAGGAGATGTTTCGTAGGAAAGTGTACAATTACATAAGCTTTGCATCAGATGAGAGCTAATGAAGCTTACTAGTTAGGGTTTTATGAAAATTTAACATCATGTAATGAGGCCTCTTTCAAGAGACTAAGATCAGGTAAGGATCTGAAAGATGTAATTACCCACATTTTGTAAAGTTAAAATATTGTCGTTACAGTTAGTTGAACAAAAGAGATGTTCCAATAGGAAAGTGTGCAATTGTATAAGAAATAAAACAAGATAAGTCAACCTTATCTCTATTTTGCCACTAGTGAATACAAGAAGAAGTCCAATGCCGTTAGATAAGCTGTGTATAAGCGATGCAGAGCAACTGTTGCTGTCTAGTCTTTTCTTATTGACTTGTTTCTTGATACCCTGAGCATTTAAGTGAGAGAAAATATAACTAAATAACAAACTTCTGACAGAAGACAGCTCAAAAGAATTAATGTTGACCTGACAAGATGTATGTATATAATTGATTTCGCAGATTATGGTAAAGGATGTACCAGTACTGTAATCAATCTAACACAATCTAAGCATAGATAAACTTAGAACTACATTTAGCTTAAACTTTCCCCTAAAGTGCATGCTGAAGCACAAATTGTGCTAGTTAGATTCAACGAAGAAGCAAAATAGGAAAGAAAGAAAAACAAAAATGGTCAGTTCCTTTTTGGTTGATATTAGGGTTGACCAGAAGTTACTAAGATTTAAGACTGTAAACTCATGTACCTGAATTGCATGACTTAAGGAATATATACGAATGGCATTTTCGGAGCAAAGCAGAAGTAAAGAATTCTTTGATGCTGTTTCTCTGAATGAGTTTTGAATGCTGACATTCTGGTTCTCCAATAAACCTTGTCCCTCTTCTGAAATTTGCAAGATATTTTTATGGCTACTAAAAAGTTTTATACACTGAAATTTGAATCGATGAACATGATATACATTCTTGAGGATGCCAATAATTGGATATGGTCCCTTAATAAATAATATTGCTCTTGGGATCTGTGAAAACTGAAAATTAGCCTTTGAGTGCTGCTCTCAGAGCAAAATTTATTACCAAGAATAAATAACAAATGTATCATTTTAATGTAAAAGCACATTACAATAATCATAAGAGAAATCCCAATGAATCATATCCTCTAATCCTGTGAAATTGACATACTGTCAGAGAGCTCTGATAAAACATGTGTATAGAACTCACCAAGTACATGCATTAATAGTGCTCTGGATGGGTTCTTTGTGTGTACAGTGTTTGGGCTTATAGCATTTCCTGTATCTTCTTCTATGGCCAAAATCGATGAATCTTCAGTTGCTACCAACAAAACATTCTTCTCAAATCCCTCTAGTACAAACTTCTCAAACTGCATAGAAATGATGCCACTGGCAACTTGACCTTGTATCTGCTTTTGGTACAAAATAGAGGCCTCTTCGATATGTATAAGTACTACCTGAAAGATGAAAGCTATTAAAAGATATGAGAAAGTTTTCTTAACCATGCAAGGGAAATGAAAAGAATCTTTTTTTTTCCCACAGAAGTTTGCTTCCATGAGATTTCAAAACATATGCACCTCCCTCACACCTAAAATGACCCTTTATTTCTGAGGAAAACTCATAAATAAGAACAACAATACATTCACAAAGAACACTTCGAGTCATTCCGAATTCATAGTTCATCCAATCACTAAGAGGTCATTAATAACCAGGCAATTTGCCTTCCACATTTCTAACTAGTAATCTAGTATGGATGGGCATTTCAGTCATGGCTGTTATGCTTTGTACCAGAAATGCTTGCGAAGCGGCAAAGCAAGATGTTAATGCCTAAAAGTTGCAAGGCTAGGAAGCAGAAGGTGCGTATGTAATTTAGTTCTCTTTTTTTTTTTTTTTGCATCATCCAAATATATCATATATATACAGAACTAACCAATCCTTTATCTGTTCCAACAGCAAGATGCTTTGAATTACTGTTCCTGCTAATGCATACTATAGCTCCTGGAAGCTTCAAGCCACGAATTATGTAGTTCTCTCCTGGTTTGGCTGACAAAAAAATAAGTATTTTATTTAAGCTTCTTGCTTTAAACTGTGAGTTCTGAAGTACATTTACATGCTATTTACCTTGAAGAAAGGAGAGGATATTTTCTGAGGCATCCTTTTTAAATGTGATAATACGAACCTGGTTAAATAATAATAAAAATATGCAAAATTTAAAAACTTTAGTGAATAGATGATGGTATTCTACAAGTTACTAACTGTCAAGCTTCTTTTTCGGTACAAAATAACATTTACCTGCCCAGTTTGGTCACCTGAGATGAGAACATTTGCAGCAGCATCGAAGTACAATGATGTTATAGGAGAAGCGCTTGAAGCGTTAGTACCTCCATTCTGTCAAATTCATAACAGTTGGGAATCAGATTTTACATAAACCAAATGTAATGGTTTAAACCCAAAAAAAAAAGGTACCTGTTGCTTTAATGAAAAGATCATGAGCAAAAGTGGACATGAAGCATCCCAAAAGTTGATAGTTCCATCAAGATGCCCTGTTATGTATAGGCTTTTGGTCTTCCACAAGTTACCCATGCTTGTACACCCTACATGGATATCTCTTTCTTTTGCATTGGTTGAAAGAAATTGAGGATACTTCTTTGCCAATGTAGAATAGTCCTAGCAACCACAAAAAATAATACTTTATTCAGCAATGTAACAGATTCATATCTATTAAATAGTACAGCAGGCAAAAGTTTGGCCTCACAGCAAACATGGAGCCTAACTAAACACATTTACAACAATCAGACCTGAATGGAACCTGAGCAGTCTACTACAGGACAGACTACCTGAAGACTAGTTCATCAGAACCCAACTGAACCAGGGTAAAAACTCAAATATGACCCAAAGAAAGAAAAAGAAATCAAACACAGTTCTCTCTATTTTTTGAGGGTTAGGGGAACAAAAAGCCCCAATCCTGAACCTGACCAGACATGAAGCCCAAATTTAATGATCCATACATTAACCTGAACTACAAGCCAGAATTGAAACCAAAAGCAATCCAAACCTGAAAGTAGCGTAATAATGACTGCAGCTTTTAACCTGGTTACCCAACCTGAACGTAACCAAATCTACCAATTCAAAGTGAGAATAAAGATGCATTGTTACCTCAATTGATGAGACTGATCCATTGGAGGTGTAAAGCTTAGCAGCTGTTACACCTGAATTATATGAAGGAACAGAAACCATTATCTGGCTAGGAAGTGTAGGAGGTGACTTCGACTGGGAGTGTACAAGGTACCGTTCAATATCCAAGTCATTGAAAAGGCACAGATGACCTGATTTTAACAAGAGGGCAAGTGTATTTTGCTTTTGTTTGTTTTTGTCACTAGAGAGAGAGATGTGTTCCACTGATATACAGGATTCAGTTAGTGGAAGCACCAGCTTGACTGTACGGGCTTCAGTTGCTTCATTTAAAATTAGGACCTACACATATATATAACATTAAAATATGCCTAATTTTTGGTAGTGCGCTCCTAAATTTAGAATGGCGCTGGAATTGGTTAGAAAGAACAAGTTTTTTTTTATTTTTTTATCATAATAAGAAATATACTATAAACTAGATACATCAACGTATATAATATAGGCCCTGATCAAAATGAAGTTTACGTGGGATTTCATTTCATTTCAATTCAATTGAATTGATTTCATAGGATTTTGTTGGATCTAATTACATGGGAATTCCAACCAAATGACACCAAATGCCTTCATTTTGATCAAGAATTTTCCAATGAAATGAAATCCCACGTTAAAAAAATGGGATTTTGATCAGGGCCATAATTAGCCAGATCAAACAAACTAGCATAGTAGGTGGTTTAGCAGAAATTTGCTTAACATGTGCATTCAAAATACTCTACTTTTCAATTCAGTAATAGGCTACTTCAAATGCTGCATACCTGAAATGAATGGTACAGTGGATCATCACAGAATCCATTAACATAAAGCCGATTCGTCTTGCTGTCACCTGAGACCCATCTCAAGGATACAATAGGGACCTTATCCAGTTTGAATCCCAGATTAAGCTTGAGAAGAGGCACATTCTGAGCAGAACTTGCATCACTTTTGTGCTTTTCTGAAGAGCAGTTCTCATTTGACAGCACAGGAATAGACCAAAGATAAATATCCCCACTGCTGTATCCAATTGCCACTTTGCTTCCATGAGTGCACGTCCAGCAAGCTGAAGTCACAGTTTTAGGCTCATTTTGAGATGATAACTGTGCGCCTTTACCAGTACTGAGTACCACCTCACTTGATTGGAGGTCCCACAAAACTAAAAGCCCATCCTGGAAGACAATTAAAACCCTGCTTTGAAAATGCATAAGCAATTAGTAGAAAAAAACACAAGATTTGTTGGGGGAATAAGAAATAAATTAACAGATAAATAATGATAAACCTTCTACTCTCAGCCATAGGCTGTAGCAGTATATTTGTGACTGGTATTTCTCTTGCACCTTCTCCTGCATTTGCATTATTGCTTTATCAATTTGCATGCTCTTTCAAAATTACAGATCCTTACCTAAAACAAGTCTGAAAATTATGTATGGATATATTTGTTTTTCTGAGGCAAACTTCAAATAAAAACAGTAAATGAGATTTTAAAGAGCACATACACACTTGAGAAATACCAACAGGTAGTAAAATGACACTATCTAGCATATCTCGTTAGACAACTAATTGTGTAGTGTGCATGTCAATGCAACGCATTTTCACATGAAATGAGAACTTTACCATAAGATTTTGAAAAAGGGATTTGGTATGGCATGTTCAATAACTTCTTCTGTGAAGGATCAAACTTTAAAACTGAAACCTCTCCATTGCAGTCACCTACATATCTGTTGAACAAAAGATTTGAAATTCAACAATCAATTGCTAAGGAAAATTGAAATAATAGAACTAGTGAATAGCTTACATGTACCAACTATGTTGCAGGACAGCAAATGAGGTTATGTCAATGTTGAATGCATGCGTGTGAGATAGCAGTCTTGATTCTATGTCCCAAACCTAGAATTTAATGAATTTATATTTAATGAAACCCAATCCTATTGTAGCATAAACTATTCAAGATAAGAAAATATTTCAAAGTAATCAATTATAAATAAGAACAAACAACAAGAACTTAGGTTGGATACAAATAAATGAGCACTGACCTCAATTTGATTTTGAGAATTCATATTCAAAAGAATGCCTTGATTATGGATGAACTGAAATCCAACAAAATTAATAAAACTAATTAGGCCTTAGTGCTAAAATCAGGGGGGAGGGGGGAATGGATGGATGATATCTGAAGGGTGATGGTACACAATATCCAAAAACAAAGATAAAACAAACTTCTACTCTTAATAAATTCATTGTTCCACATGCGTTTAAACTAGAGTACGGATGCTCAAAACATTGTACCTGCAAGAAAATTGTAGGAGCCACATTATCTGACTGAAGCAGAGCTTGTGAATTATCCCTCCCAAATAGCTTAATCTGTCCATTCCTGTATACAATCTGCTCAATAAGAATCATAGACAGGAAGCTCACAGTTCAGCTTAATCGCATAAATCTCATTTACCTAGTCCCAATGGCGAGAATTTGCTGAACCGGGTCGTAAGCAAGAACAGAAGAGTCAGTAGGGATGCCATAATGAAATGACAAAACAGGGTTAACTTCCTCTGGGAGCAAGCTATTGATGGTGCCACCACCTATTTGCTGGAAATTGAAAATGAAATTTTGGTTGAGACTTATGAAATGAACAACTGTACTTAGTGTAGGTGCTCCCGTAGCACAGTGGTTGTTGCGTTCGCTTAGTAAGCGAAAGGTCGCGAGTTCAATCCTCGCCGGGAGCTTCAAAATTTTTTGGTTTGGATTTTTAAGTTTCTGAAAATATGAGATAGAATTTGAGTGGTATACATTTGTAGACATATATACCCCACTACAATTCAGGACTTTGTTGGGACTGAGAGACAGATGTCACTATGAGAAACACTTGGCAGCTCCTCTAGTGCTAGACTTCTAGCATATGATGTATGCATGTGCATTTTCATTGAGATTGCTTCCGGTCCGTAATAAGAAAAGTACTGATCAGGTGTATTATTTGGCTGGTGAGTGAAAGTTAATTATACCCAATTGCTTTTAAACATAAATACTTTACAATTCTAAGAAATCAAAGTCGATGGTTATGGCGCACAGTTTAGTTAGATCAGTAACTCAAAACGGACAAGAAAGAGAGAGAGTACAAACGTTGTTGCCAGATGGCCCCAAAATTAACGGGGAAGAAACACGTGGCTGTTAAAAGTTTGTGGATAGGGATTACAAAGTTCCCGCAGAGTGGTTGATGGACTTGGCTAGCAAAACGCCGTAAATTCAATACTCACTAGGAGCTTTAGTTCTCAGTTTTTCACCATTCTATCTTATTTTGATATTTCATAATTTTTTTTTCCCAGGGATAAGCCTAATAAAAGACTACCCCAATGACTATTGTAAAAATATATGCACCAACGTAACCTGATCAATAACAGTGCTACCGTGATCCGACCATAGATGGGTTGTTTAATGTTTAGATAATAAATTAGAGTGACTTTCAGATAGATATGCATGGCGATTAATATTCATAATATAAATTAACTGTAAACAGGATCAATAATAAAATTACTATCACATTTTAATAGAGGTCAAATATGATAGTTTCTAATAAAATTCAATGCAGACATGTATTATTCGAAAAAAAAAGGTTTTAAAAAAAATGCATATTTGCTCATTTGGGAAAGAAACCTATTTTTTTTTTCCGAGTGATTGGAAAACTGCATGAGGATAGATTACAACCCTGATTATTGATGTAAATAGTAAAATTCAACGATATTGAATAAACATCTTTATTGATACTCTATTAATATATTTTTTATTTATTAGGATTTACGGAAAACAATCTATTGAGCTGTTTCATTAATTCTTTACTGAAAGGGCAACGGAAAAGAAAAAAAAAATAACATTCTTTTTCATTTCTCTCGATTCCTCGAATCATCAGTATCCAGCAAGTGCGAATTAATATTGTTATAATTTTAATAATACATAAACACAAACATGCAGCAAGATGAAAAATAGTATATTTACGAAAACATGATCGATAATTCATACTTACTTATCCTTGTGCCATTTTATTTAAAAAAAAACGGTGATAATAATTTCAGAAAAAGACTAAAACAAAAGTTATTTTCACATAATCCTTTGATGAAATTCAAACAGGATAGTAAATAAATTAGTGATAGATCCGTAATAGTCTAATAGATCCATCACTATCAATGAACCCACGTGCCCTCTGCACGGAACTAAGGATAACCTAAATTGCTATATGTCCTTCATCATTTCTACACATATTCGCCACGAGTGACGTGTCAAACAGGTAACTACGAAGAATCAATATGCTTGTGACATATCAACAATTGAAAGAGAACAATTCTAGTCAAGACACAAAGGTAATGGATTTGACTTTAGGTCAACAACAGACCATATGCTCTACTCACTGCTGATGTGACACGTGTACATTATATTTACAATTCTAGCCCTGAGATATATGCTTACAAAACTCTCTCTATCATCTCCATTGGAACTTTGGAAGTCAATTGATTCAATATAATACAATAGATCGACCGATTTAATTGCAAATTTGAGATTCAATTAACCGTTTGATCATATCAAAAATCGATTGGCGATCTAGATGATAAAAAGGGAAACTAGCAGATGTAACTGACTGGGGGATTAGAATCAAAGAGCACTTCGACATTTTCCTTTTTATCAAACAAAATGGAAAATATTGCAAAAATAGAAAGTAATCACTCTTCGTAGATCGCCAGAAGGGAACGATATCCGCAAAAAGTAAATCCGATTCAATTATAATCTAGAAATGGCAAATTTATAGCAGGTACAGATCAGATAAACCCGAAATAGATTCAGAAAGAGAGTTACGAATTAGTACCTTTTTGGAGACCTTCTCTACTTTCTCCACAAGCTTCTTCACAAACGCCATCTGGTGATCTGGAGATGCGAGCGATCAACAATCCGATTCTCTATTTCGCAGATCTCGCGTCGGAGTAGAAGGAGAGGAAATGGCGATCTCTCTTTTCTTTTCTCTCTCTTAATTTCGAAATGGTCGGTTTTAGTTATGGAATGAGATCAGGGGAAGCGAAAAGGTTTGAAATTAGAGAGCGGTTAGGCTTTGGTTTGGTTTTTATAAGATTGGGGAGGCAGCGAGAAGGAGTACGTTCGTTTCTCCAAAAAATAATAATTAAATAAAATAAAACAAAAGTGAGGAGGGGTACGTGGACCAATTGGGAGTGAGAAGCTGGAGTTCTTAGTAGCCCAGAGGGTGTATTTTAATAGGTCGGTGGGGAGGAGCCCACTCTCGCTCATGCAAATGCAAACGGCATCGGCATGGGATACTCTTTGACAGTTTGACCTGGGACAAGCGATTTTATTACTGGAGACATCCTGGCTTATATGCCACTCCAGATCTCATCATTTAATTAAGAAATTTCTGTTTAAGTTTTTTTTTTTTTAGAAAGTACTTGGTAGAGACTACCAAGGAACAGAAACCGAAAAACAGAACAGAAAAAAGAAAAAGAACAAAGAAAAAAAAGCTAGCAGTACTTCGAGAAGAGTGTTCGCTGAGAAACAACCCAATGCAGGATGGAGTCGACACTTCTGAACTCACCCCTGAAAATTCTGTTATTCCTCTCTAACCAAATGGCCCAAAGAGTGGTAACAAATTTCTGTTTAAGTTTGTCTATATAATTCTGCAAAAAATGCATTCAATGTTTAGGCATTTATTGATCATTTTTATTATTTATTTGAAGTCATAAATGGACACAAGTTGACATTCATCCTTAAAACATAAGTTAATGGAAAATAATATGTTAACTTTTGCGAATTCTAGTAATGTACATTCTTTTTTTTTTTGGGCAAAAATGTGCATTTATTTAGGTGCATACAAAATTGTTGGAAAACTAACCAGAAATTTCAAGTCTTTAGTAATAATTATTTAAATCGATTCTAGCCTAATTTGGAGCCGTAAATGCACAAAATATGAATTTATCCACCAAACATCAATCGAGTAAGATATACATCTATTTATGTGCATAGTAGTTATATGCCGGAATGCTTTACATGACACTAAAATCTAAATAAATTTCATTTCAAGTCACGGATTTTAATAAAACTGAGACTCGAAAATTGTAAATATTAATAATTAATTTTGTGTAGATATACATCTAATTAATTTACCCTTGTTCCAATTCTAGTGTTTTATGTGCACACAAATATGCTGAAATGCGTTACAACACATTTTGGACATTTATTGATAACTAGCCTACGCACCCACCCAATGTGTGGGTAAAATTTTAAGAGTGTTAGTTACTGCTTTGTGATTTCCTTTGATATACTCTTGATTGATTTATATAGTTTGATCAACATAGAGCTTAACATTTTAATACCCAAATAACTTCAAAGGTAACATTACTATACAGAGATATTACACAAGACACCTATAGGTGCAGGATACTCAAGAGCAGTAGCAATAGGAGATAATAATAGCTAGCTATCCAGAGGCAACTGTGCTTTCCATGGTCCAATTTTTCTTGTACAATAAATAAAAGCATTGTTGTTAGAAGGTCGATCAGCAAGAACTCAGTTTGACAGTCCATATTTTAAATCTTTCCTACATAAAAAAAAGGTCTAACTTTGAAAAAACCAGATAAGGTTTGTTATTTACTCTATCAAAATGTAGAAACCTTTATTGTTGAAAAACATAGTTTGACAAGAGGTCCATGTTTTTGCATATTTCTTCTCCAGTGGCCTTGTTGACGATAACGAAAGCAGACTGGCCCTCCAGTTAAAATTGATAGCTGTTAAACAACCTGCTTAGGTCGATTATTAAAGCATGTAAATTTTCATGACCTGTTTACCAACAAAATGGAACAACCAGAAACCCTAACAAATATTTCTTATCTTTTTTCAAAAATAAAAAGGAAATTCCCATGACGAGTGAGAATAACACATTTTAAAATTAGCGAGTAAATTGAGTAGCATATTTGGGCAGCGCCGCCGTCAAGGAGAGGGAGAAAGAAGAGGGTTGGTTCAAATGATATTTCAATAGGAGAACAAACCGTAGCTTTGTTTGGAGGAGGGGGCACGGCACGCTTCCAGCGTGTTTGATTTTTTGCAAATAAAGTGCGGAGGAAAAATGAAAAGATATGCAAGCAAATTGGGAGAGCAAAGGGCCGAAATTTTTGAATGTAGGAATTAGATTAATTAAAGTTACAACCTTAGGAAGTTGCTCTTTAGAATTACAAAAATAGAAATGAAGTTATTGATTTCCGTGCGGACCATGCATATGCTTATCGTCTTGTTTTATTATCCTTTCATCAAGTCGTTTGTTTTTTTTATTGTTTCAACCCTTTCTAAAGTTTTTTCCGAATCAAATTTTATGAGAGTACTCAGTAAAATATAAAAGTTCCATGGTATAATTTTTTTTTAATTACAGGCTATGTAAATAATTTTAAATAATTTTTTAAATGTTTAGGATATTATTTGTTTTATAGAATTTTAAAGATAACCCAATATGTATAATTTGTACATATTTATGAACATGTTTGGACACCAGAAATATTTTAAAATTATTATATGAGATCCGTCAAAGAAATTTTAGGGAGTTTATAATTTTATGAGAAATCATAACGTAGAACATTTCTATGTTTCATCCAATTTCAATTAAACAATTTAACAAGAAATGCTACAAATCAATAAAATTTTCCAAATCATTGTGTTCACTCAAAATAATCTATAAGGCTTTCATCAAAATAAATTGTACACAAGATTTCATTTCATTAGAATTGATTTCTAAAGATTTCGTTTGGTCTAGTAACATAGAAATTCCAATTAATTAGATTACATCAAATTCGTTCATTTTGATAAAAAAAAAAAAAATTTCTAATGAAATGAAATTTTGTGTTAAAAAGAAATGATTCTAATCTGGGCCTAATATTTTCTCTGTCCTAATTAACACGTTTGTAATGATGCACAAATATATCCAAATATTTGTGGTTCAAAATTTCATAATCCAATAATGCTCTAAAATTTTCAAAACTAATTTGAAAATTTCTGTCGGACTCTAATTAAACATTTTATATGAATGCATTCTTTATATTTTTCTTAGAATGCTCGCAAACATTTCATAAAGAAATAATATTTGAAAGTCCCACACAATTATAAAAAATAAAGTATAAGGAACAAACAATCGGGAATACATCTCTTCCCCGTAAACCAAGGAAAAAAGAGGAAGAATAAGATCTGTGTCCATCCGTACAAATTCCATTCCTATTTTCGTACAAATAGGATCTGCATTCCTACACCCGTATATTAAATTCATATAATTCCTATATAAAAAAATTTCGTGCAAAGGGGAAAAAAAATGCGAGCAAAAAAGTAAATCTGCCCAAGCGGAGGATCGAACCCAAGCAAATTAACGGAGAAAATTTGTTAACAATCTATTACCAGCGACCATACACTTTCAGACCAAAGAGTCTGACTCTTTATTAGAAATACAAATCTAAACCGCACATCATATCAAATTGCACAGATCAATGGTTTATAATTGATGTTAACACATGTTTCCACCCCTAGTGGTTGGAATTCATGACCTTTCTATGGCTGCTTTTATAAGTAGTATAGATTTTAGTTGATTCTAATCTTATTTGAAGTCATAGATATATAAAAACTGACAGTTTTCCTCCAAACATAAGATTAAATGTTCACTTTTTCAAATTTTAGATATATAAGTCAATTTATACATATCAATTGTAATGCTTTCATAGCACATTTAAATCATTTATTGGTTATTTTAATAGATTCTAGCCTCATTTGTGGTCATAAATTCACCAAAACTGTCATTTTATCCTTAAAAATTGATCTAGTACAAGGTTTAAATCTTCCGCTTGTGAAATTTGTGGTCATAAATTCACCAAATGCTTTATTATTACATGTCTCGGGCATCTATTAATTATTTGGCCGGAGTGGTTCTTGGCTTTTTTTAAAGTCATGAATACATAACAATTTACCTTTATTTTTGTCATCGTGTGTTTCGCTAGCTTAGCGCAGTATATGTTCTCTTTAATATATGTGAATTAGTATCTAACTGTAATTCATTATATATAAGAAGTAAAATATATTTTTATGTCAAGATAAAAAAATTTCGCATATGTGGATGATTATTGATCACCGTGTATTACCTTATACGTGATGCTTAAAATCATTAGATAATTAAAATACAGCCAAAATCCAGATATAATATTTAAGAATGAAACAAAAACCTTGCTTTTCACCATTATTACTCGATACATATCGGTGATCCTGGGTGCAGCCTTTATAATCTTTTTAAATAATATTAATAACAATATAATACTCCTTCCAAATATATAAATTTGAAGTAAGGAAGCAAATAATAAACTTCTCATGCTTAATAGAAAAAAAATATCTTTATGATGCCAGAACTACAAAAGTACCATATATGATACGAGTATTATCTGAAAAAGTAATGAGAAGGCACTTATCTAATGCCTAAATTCGCCTATATATTAGGCTATTACTAACTATTAATTGCAGCATTTGGCAGTAAATTATTTTAAAATTTCCTGTGTTGACACTTGATTAAGATAACAAATGTAGATTATATGTATACTTTCTATTTCGAGTATATGAAAATGTTTTAAATAAACCTTATAAATTGTAAATACTATTGATGAATGATGATTCAAAGTTATTTAATTGTAACGTCCTTTCCTTCATGTGATGACCCTAATCCAAGCGTTCCTGTTAATTCAAAAAAAGAAAAGTCTCTTCAATAAAAAAGCCCAAGCGCTCCCATTCTCTTAAATTTTTTTTTTGGTGGAATGAATCCAAGCGCTTCTGGCTGTGTATTTTTTTGGATAAGGCTCTGTGAATTTGTTTTCCACTTTTCCTAGATGAACCCCAGTTTCATATTTTTTTTTTTTTTTGGCAGATTAGAGGCCGTCGGCAAGGTTCATACTTACCATGTACTTGAATTATGAAGGCCTAGGATGTAGGACAGCATGTGCATATATAGGACTTTTTTCCAAAAGGGCTTAAATTAATATTATAATTTCCACTAGGGCTCAACCCCTCATAATATTATCCGAAAGGGCTTAGGTAAGCTTGTGCGCCATAAATGTTTTTTTTTTCTTTGGTCTCGGAGCACGTCCTATCGGATATCCTATCAGAAAGAAAGCGAATGAAACAATTCCTAGTCGAATATCCTCAATATGCGTCCTTTATGAAATGCGAAATATATTAGAAAATTGAATAGCCTGCTTTATGAAATGCAAAATATATTAGAAAATTGAATAGCCCGGATATCATTAGATCTAAAGATAAAAGGGAATCAATTGTCACCGTATCTATCCAAACCAAATCATGTCCCGCACGGAACGGTGCAAACCAAATCATGTCCGGGTTAGATCGGACGGTAGGAGATGGTGCGCTACATTGTTCCGCGCGGGACAATAATCGGATTGGTATCTACCAGTATCACATCTATCCAAAAGCATGTGAACGTGCAATTGATTGTTAAATAAATATGTATGTACATGTCTTTGCATCTATTATATAACCAAAAAAAAGATCGGAAACCACTATTCAATTAATTTGTGTCTCAACGAAGCTGAAAAGTTCCGATATAGATAGACCTTATGTTACTTTATTACATTTCATTTTCATAAGAGGGATGCGATCGATGAATATGTGTTCTAAGTTCTAACATCTTCAAAGGATACCAACGTTATTGTACAGTATATATATACCACTTCTGGCAAAGGCATGTGACTCGCAGCAATTAAAAGGTGTTGTATTTTTTTTTTAATCTATTAAGATGTTTATAAGTTTAATCTCGTGTTCTTCTGAAAATTTGCACTCCTAAACAAATGCTATGTCTTCACTTGAATAACACTATTATAGATCGGAACTTATGAAAAAAATAATAATAAAGCCTTTTATCAAAATGTTTGGTCTAGTATGTATTCATGAATAACAAATGGCATTTTTTATTAATTAAAAGATAATGGAATATGGACATATATAAAGGAAAATTGAAATAGTTCCATGGTTTTCCATCTCATGACGGCCACATAAATGCAACCGACAATATACTACTAGTTCACAAAATACTAAATACTAATACAAGTTTGAATAATACTACAAGTTCAACTAATGACATACTAGAAGTTCAAATTACACACGATCATCAACTGAGTCTACAACAAGCATAAATATTACACACAAGTTAATTGAAAACATATTACAAATAGAAATGCCCTAACTACACAATTAAAAGCACAAATGACGAGTTCATGATTTAGTTTGCTGCAAGAACAACAATATAAAATTAGTTAAAAATTAAAGGAATTATAATTATTTTTTAAATATAATATATGTTAAAAAAAACATAATATGAATAACCTTCGTCATTGGCAATGGTTGCGGTACAAGTCCTCTAGCTATGTCCTTTTCCGCCACAGCGATGACAAGTGTATTTGTTTCGTGGCTGACTAATTGCATCCATATCATTTTTAATCCTGACTGTTTGACACTGACCCTCTTGATCTTGTACAAATTCGGATCAGGTACTAAATTGGGTCATGAGTATATAGGCCAAGTATTTGGACTACCATACATATTGAAATCGTGCTCAAATGTTTGGCGATATGCGGCAACACTGTAAAAATCCGATACATATTGATTGTTGTCTATGCCTTGGTCCCCACAAATTGCAAGGACATGAGAGCATGGAATCCCTGTAAGTTGGGGCTTCTGACACGTACAGAAAGATTTTCCATTAGAAAAATTTACTTCGTGCTTATGGCCTCCTTTTCTTGTGGCTCCCTCAAGGCGCCGATAGGTTATGACCTCGTATTTTTCTCGCATTCTAAATGGGTGGATAGTGTGTTTATTTCCTTTCAGCCTTCTCTTTTCTAATAGGACCTCAACCTTTTGTGAAAACATGGCTTGATTTGAGAAGGCCTCACTTGCTTGGTTTCGCCTCTCGGCGAAATATTTGACGGTTTTGTAAAATGTGACCTCGACTAAGGAGGAGGAAATAATGAGTGCGAGACAGAGTGTTAGGAACTCATTCCATGTGCAATTTAAATTTTATTAACATTTAACAAACAATTTACAATTGCTATTATACGGATCTAGATAATTATGCAAATTGACACGTTTAAGAGAACGGTAGAAGGATTACCTCTTCTAGTCTCGTAACTAGAAGGCTCGACCTTTGCTTAGAAGTTGATGGGGTGCTCGTCTCCACCACCACGTCGCTGGCCTCGAGTCCACCTAAAGTCTTAACCAAGTTCTAGGCTCTTGTGCTAGCAAGAGCAAGAACAACGCTAATCCTTTGTTTAGCCTTCTCCAAAATTAACTTCTTAATTTTGTGGCTAATATTCAACACATGAATACCTAGCAATAAGCACTAAAGAGATGGAAAAATTAAATCTGAAATTTTTTTCTCTTTTTCTTCTCTAAGTGGCGGCCAAAAAAATGGAGGAGAGAGATTGTCATTTTTACCCTAATTTCTTTCCTTTATATATAAACGTCCAAAATAATTTTTGTTAAAAAAGGGTTTATACAAAACACCATTTGGCCGGCCACAAAAATTAGAAAAAAGGCTTAAAAGCCCAAATTGTCATGTACAATTTAGCCTTTTAATTATCTCTTTAATGATTATTTAAAACTAGGCCCAAATTGACTAATCAAATGGAAGCCCCATATATTTAATATAATTCATACAATTATATTAAATTATGTTGAATAAAATTAATTATCAACTCATTGATAATTATTTTAGGATCAGCATACGCATTAATTTATTTCTATATGACTCCTTTGATTTAATTAATTATGACGGTTCGCAACGGTATATAATTAATTAATCAAACTATCATATTTTTATTGCAGTCACTTCTGCAAATAAATAAATAATGCACTGTTGGTTAAAACTTTATTTGTGTGACCCTTTGAGGATTTATGCTATGTTGGCCATGAAAATAAATCGTTATTTATTTTCAATAATCATAAGCGGTATCTAGCAACACGTTATGATTCCCAATTCGCATAAATAAACACTGTACCAATACACTGCTTCAATCCTGCATAAGAAATGGTATCTTATTGTTTTTGAATTCTTATGTCACATGATATCCTTGTATAATCCAAGATAGGAATGTGTCATTCTTGCAGATTATACGTTTCTTGATTTAGAGATGATTGCACAAGTTGCTAGCAAGCAATCCATCTCCATCAAGGGGCCCAGTAGATATCATCACTCGTTAAGCGAACTAACGAGGGACATACGGTTGTCTTGATGACCAGTTTCTCCCCGCACAATCAAGAGAACATAAATAAAGTCCGTATAGCAGCCCTTATCTGGAATCAGCGTTAGACGATATTTATAGAACCTATCCTCATGTGGAGAAACTGAACCATCTCAAACTCAGAATCAAACACGTATGAAATAAATAATGACACATAACACAATCCATTTATTTATTTCATTGGGTCATGTCCTGTACTATGTTCCAGCAACATATACATATACAATCAAGTTAGTAACTCCTTACTTATGATTTGTAGAACTTAATCATCACTTAACTTGTATATTAGTCTTGTCTGATAATTAATGTTCCTTGTTAATTATCAAGACTATGGACAGTTTTGATTTATTATTGTCATTTAATCATAAATAAAACACAGTGATCCACAATTCAGATCCTCAACCTGAATGAACTGTCAATAACAAAATCCAGGAACAAATGATCAAATATCATCAATAACATAAACTATAGAAGTAGCCATAAAATGATTGGTTTCTAGGACATATCTCTAACAATCTCCCACTTGGCCTAGAGTCAATCAATAGTGACTTCTAGCAAGTGCATAGTACTCAATGTAATATCAAAATATACATGTCTCATACTAAAATCTCAAATGTAAAAAATACAAATCAATGCCACTCAGGCATGCGTCTGATCTCCATGGATGCAACATGCAACTCATGCGCGGCTCGAGACAGAGGCTTTGTCAGAGGGTCCGCTGTGTTCGCGGCACCGTCCACCTTCTTGACCTTGATCCATCCGTCGTTCACAAACTGACGGATAAGATGGAATCGTCGTTGAATATGCCTAGTCTTCTGGTGAGACCTAGGCTCCTTGGACTGAGCTATGGCTCCCGTATTGTCGCAGTAGAGATCCACTGGACCTGAGATGCTTGGAACCACCTCCAGCTCGGTCAAGAATTCCTTGATCCAAACTCCTTCCTTCGCTGCTTCACCAGCCGCTAAATATTCTGCCTCGGTGACGGAATCGGCTGTGGTATCCTGTTTGGAACTTTTCCAACTCACAGCACCACCATTGAGCAGAAATACAAAGCCGGACTGTGACTTTGAGTCATCTCGGTCAGTTTGGAAACTAGTATCGGTGTAACCACTTACAACGAGCTCTTGGTCTCCACCATACACGAGAATGCAATCCTTTATTTTCTTTAGATACTTGAGAATATTCTTGACTGCGGTCCAGTGTGACATGCCAGGGATGACTTGGAATCGACTAGTCACACTAATCGGATATGCCACATCGGGGCGAGTACATAGCATGGCGTACATAATCGAACCGACTACAGAAGGATACTTGAATTTCTCCATGTACTTCCTATCTGCTTCGGTCGAGGGACACTGAGTCTTACTCAAGTATATGCCATGTGACATAGGCAAGTAACCCTTCTTGGAACTAGCCATATTGTATTTTACCAACACCTTGTCAATATATGTATCTTGGCTCATACCCAATATCCTTCTAGACCTATCTCTATAGATCTTAATCCCTAGAATGTAGGCGGCCTCGCTCAAGTCTTTCATTGAGAACACCTTCTTCAATGAAGTCTTGACTGCATTTAATTCGGGAACATCATTCCCGATCAAGAGTATATCATCAACATACAGAACAAGAAACACAACCACGCTCCCACTAAACCTCTTGTAAACACAAAGTTCCTTTTCGCTTTGGATGAAGTTCAACTTCTTGACCTCTCCATCGAAGCGCTTGTTCCAACTCCTCGATGCTTGCTTCAATCCATAAATGGATCTTTGAAGCTTGCATACCTTGTTAGCATTCTTTGGATCCACAAAACACTCGGGTTGTGTCATGTACACATCCTCTTCCAAATTGCCATTTAGGAAGGCGGTTTTGACATCCATTTGCCATATCTCATAGTCATGAAATGCGACAATTGCTAACAAGATCCGAATTGACTTGAACATGACAACGGACGAGAAGGTTTCTTCATAGTCAATACCATGAACTTGTCGATAACCTTTCGCAACAAGTCGTGCCTTATATACAGTCAAGTTGCCATCCATGTCGACCTTTCTCTTAAAAATCCATTTGTTCTCAACGGGTTTTACTCCGTCAGGAAGATCAACCAAGGTCCATACCTTGTTGTCATACATAGATTGCATTTCGGATTCCATGGCTTTAAGCCATTCCTTGGAGTCGGGTTCTTTCATCATGTCCTTGATGGTCAAAGGCTCGCCATTCCCAATGACGAGGACATCGTGCAAACCCAAGTATCTTTCGGGTGGACGACTTTCCCTCGTTGACCTTCGTAGGATTGGTGCTTGAGGTTCTTGAACTTGTTCCACAACAGTTTGTGGAGTTGGTTCTTGATCCTCTAATGTAGGAGTAACTTGAACACTTTCGACTCGCGAAATGTTCGAGTCCTCATTTGAGGAAGCATTCTCTTGAACTTGTTCCTCAACAACTTGTGGAACTGGTTCAACTACAACCTCATTTGGCACCACATTGGGAATCGCTAGATTTCCTACTTGAGGCATATCTTGCGGTGGTTCGTGAACTTCTTCAATAACCACATCACTCCCACTACTTCTTCTTGCGAGAAACTCCTTTTCCAAGAACACACCATAACGAGCAACAACTATCTTGTTCTCGTTGCGGTTGTAGAAGTAGTAACCCTTTGTTTCCTTAGGGTATCCCACGAAAAGACATTTATCCGATTTGGGTCCAAGCTTATCGCTAATTAGCCTTTTCACATAAGCTTCACAACCCCAAATCTTGAGAAACGACATGCTTGGTTTCCGATTAAACCAAAACTCATAAGGCGTCTTCTCAACGGATTTTGACGGAACACGATTTAGTGTAAAAGCTGCGGTTTCTAGTGCATAACCCCAAAACAACTTAGGCAAATCTGCTTGGCTCATCATCGATCGAACCATGTCTAGCAAAGTTCGATTCCTCCTTTCGGATACACCATTCCATTGTGGTGTTCCAGGTGGAGTGAGTTGTGGAACGATTCCACACTCTTTTAGATAATCACCAAACTCGTGGCTCAAGTACTCACCACCTCGATCGGAACGCAAGACTTTGATCTTTCGATTAAGTTGGTTCTCAACTTCATTCTTGAATTCCTTGAACTTTTCAAAGGATTCGGACTTATGCCGCATCAAGTAGATATACCCGTATCTACTATGATCGTCGGTGAAAGTAATGAAGTACGAGTAACCTCCACGTGCGCAAATACTCATAGGTCCACATACATCGGTATGTACGAGATCTAATAAGTCATTTGTCCTAATACCTTTGTTGGTAAAAGGCGCTTTGGTCATCTTTCCTATCAAACACGATTCGCATTTGTCAATTGGCTCGAAAGCGAATTGATCCAAGAGACCAACAGTTTGTAATCTCTTGATGCGTTTCTCATTGATATGACCTAAACGGCAATGCCACATCAAAGTTGCATTCTCGTGTGAAATCTTACGTTTTCTATTGTCATTTTCAATACTCAAAACATGTTCATTAGAAGTATCAAGCACATAAAGACTATTTAATAAATGCGCAACACCATAACAAACATCATCACGAAATAAAGCACAACATTTGTTCTTTATTACAACATTAAATCCATCCATGTCCAAACAAGAAACAGAGATAATATTTCGAGTAATAGAAGGAACTACAAACACATCTTTGAGTTCTAAAACAAAACCAGAAGGTAAAGTTATTTCCACGTTCCCAATGGCCATAGCAGAGATGCACGTGCCATTCCCGACGCGGAGTTGAACTTCACCTTTCTCAAGCCGCCTCCTATTCTTTAGAACCTGCACATTTCGACAAATGTGAGCACATGAACCAGTATCAAATATCCAGTCAGTGCTAGAGGTAGCGAGAAGGGTTTCAATGACAAATATACCTGAGGTGGAAGGCTGGACAGTTCCCGCCTTCTTGTCTGCGAGGTACTTGGGGCAGTTCCTCTTCCAGTGACCCTTGCCACTACAATAATAGCACACCGTGTCAGAGGTGGCCGGGTTCTTCTTGCGTCTAGAACCTTCGGGAGCTCCCTTGGTCGAACCTTGGGACGTCACCGGGTCTTTGCCTTTCTTTGTTCTGCGGGCCTTTTTCTTATTCTTTTTGCTCTTATCACTCACCGCAAGAACATCTCTCGGCCCTTTCTCTTTCTTTAGACTTTTCTCAGTTTCGACAAGCATGTTCTGGAGGTCGTCCAAACTCTTGTCCATGCCATTCATGCGGTAGTTCACAATGAACCCCGTGAAACTGTGAGGAAGAGAATTGAGAATGAAGTCTTTAACCGCCCCTGACGGGAAGGACGTGTCAAGCCTATCAAGCTGCCAAAACAACCCCGCCATCTTCATGACGTGTGGCCCGACTTCATGACCTTCGGCCAATCGAGTATTGGCGACGGCCCTGATCAGTCGGCCCCTTTCGGTGCGGGCCTTAGTTTGGAACATGTTCGAGAGACGAGTTATGATGTCAAACACACCATAGCCACTATCCATGAACTCCTTTTGGAGTTCAGACTCCATGACAGCGACAATCAAGACAGACATCTCCATGTCGTCATTGATGTGCTTGTCGTAGGCGTTCTTGTCCTCTTTAGTGGCATCCGTCTTGGGAGCCGAGGGCAATGGAGTGGAAAGGAGATACTCCTTCTTCTCAAACCGAAGGGCTAGCCTAAGGTTGCGGTGCCAATCCAAGAAATTAGCACCGTTGAAGGCAAGTTTCTCCTTTTCTAAGAGAGAACGTAGCGAGAAGGAAGAATGAGAAGACATCTACAACAATTCCAAAAATTAAGGTCAATTAGTTTATGCATTTGTTTTATTTTCTAGCAAAGTAAAACGTTCACTACATTTTATGTCCTTAAATGTAATGAATATCCAAGATCCCCATTTTCGTCAAATTGGACCTGCTATGGCACGTCACCCAAAGTGACTAGATGAGGTAGGTTCTATAACCAATCATACAATTATGACTCTTGGTTCGCATCGCGAACTTCGCCCCGATATCCAAACTCTAGTTGGGTCTATCGATAAGCAACTTCTCTCTATTTGCTCCTTACAAATCATTTTATTTGTACCCCGACTATCGCATGACAACCATGACGTCCGCTTGGGCGGACCGCGCCATGAGAAGGCAAGCAACGTGAAGGGGATAGAGAGAAAGAGGGCGGTCGACTTAATCAAATTAAATTTGGACATTCATTATGCGACTTTGTTTGGTGGTCGTGTCAATATACACCCATACCTATCCTATGACATTTCATAGTATTCAAACAATCACATAATTATAATAAACATCTCAAAGCACAACCATTGTTGTGGGTTTGTATGGCTCCAGCTTGCATATTAATCTTCACTGCATCTCCATGTAGTAAGACTAATCTAGTTCAAGCCCTCCCACTAATTATATTGATCCTATCCTATAATTAATGGAAATAAATAAACATGTGAAAAATCCTAATTCCCTCCTAGGCCTTAGGGGCATGCAAGCCTCACAAGTTACATTAAAATTAATCAAAATTAATTAATGGCACCAAAAGTCGCATCACACACATTCACACATGCATACATTTACAAACCACAAGGCATTGAAATCTTGAGCCATACTAAACCCACGATCCTCCTACAAAACAGAGTTAGCACATATACAATATATATGTTCACTTGTTCTTAATTAACTTCATTAATTAGAATCTTTGTGTGTGCTCGTTGCTCGCTTTCAAATGCAAAAGGTTTAACATTACAACTATTTGCTTAAACCTTTGAAATTTAATCTACAAATCAAAAACAGAAAGGAGGGTATTTAAGGAGTGTTCTAATTAACATTTCAACTAATTTGATTAATTAGAATATATTTTAATTAATTAAAATAAACAATTTGGGACCCGATAAAATCCGATATTTTTCGGTCACCAAAAAATCCGAAATAAATCCAGAGAGCTCCTTGCAATGAGTCTAACTACCAGTAAAAATTTCAAGGAGAGATCAGTTACCATCAGGGAGAACCAAAAAAGACAAAATCCCAGACAGCACGCGAAGCGCCGTTAGAGAAGATTCTGTTTTGGCCTCAACCTTTCGGTCTGTGTGATCACCCTCTTGACATTTTTCAAGCAAAACATTTACATAGAAAAATACTTTATATACTAGGCTATCAATCCATGAAAAGAAAAATACAAGGATCTATTCAAAATCATCAAGTTAAAAGCCATACAAGCGACTTGTCCTGTTCTGAAACAGACTGACGATTGAAAAGTTTTAACCCAGTTAAAGTATCAAAACTTAATGAAAAATTATGAAATTAATTTTCACAGAATCCTAATTCGAAATAGAACAAATCTATTCAAACACTTTTCTGTAAAAGTCCTTTAATAATTTTATTTTGCCAAAACAACCAGCTTGTTTAGAAAACCAGATCTGACAACTTCGATTCTTTCCATACTTGAATATCCAAATTAAATCCGAAATAGGTAACAAATTACACATATTCAGAAAGAGTATCAAGTCTAGATTAACCCTCGATAAAGATTACAGGCAGTTATATTTCAAAATAAATCGTTCAAGCCACAACAACAGAACCATGACACAGAATTCCAGATCTGCGCACCGTTACCGTTTAAATCACTAAAAAATCATAACAACTTATAAAATCGTGAAACCCATAGAAAAAGAACCACGACTCAAAGATCTACAACCTCCAGTAAGAGAGAAAAAATTCCAGAAATATTCACATCACGAAAAACAAGCAATAAAGCAGAAAAACAGATTTTTTTTCAGACAGCAAGCCCACACATCACTAATTAACTTAGTTAATTACTAATTTCTCAATTAAAAAATATCAAAAAGCATAATTATCGACCAGCGCTCTGATACCACTGTTAGGAACTCATTCCATGTGCAATTTAAATTTTATTAACATTTAACAAATAATTTACAATTGCTATTATACGGATCTAGATAATTATGCAAATTGACACGTTTAAGAGAACGGTAGAATGATTACCTCTTCTAGTCTCATAACTAGAAGGCTCGACCTTTGCTTAGAAGTTGATGGGGTGCTCGTCTCCACCACCACGTCGCTGGCCTCGAGTCCACCTAAAGTCTTAACCAAGTTCTAGGCTCTTGTGCTAGCAAGAGCAAGAACAACGCTAATCCTTTGTTTAGCCTTCTCCAAAATTAACTTCTTAATTTTGTGGCTAATATTCAACACATGAATACCTAGCAATAAGCACTAAAGAGATGGAAAAATTAAATCTGAAATTTTTTCTCTTTTTCTTCTCTAAGTGGCGGCCAAAAAAATGGAGGAGAGAGATTGTCATTTTTACCCTAATTTCTTTCCTTTATATATAAACGTCCAAAACAATTTTTGTTAAAAAAGGGTTTATACAAAACACCATTTGGCCGGCCACAAAAATTAAAAAAAAGGCTTAAAAGCCCAAATTGTCATGTACAATTTAGCCTTTTAATTATCTCTTTAATGATTATTTAAAACTAGGCCCAAATTGACTAATCAAATGGAAGCCCCATATATTTAATATAATTCATACAATTATATTAAATTATGTTGAATAAAATTAATTATCAACTCATTGATAATTATTTTAGGATCAGCATACGCATTAATTTATTTCTATATGACTCCTTTGATTTAATTAATTATGACGGTTCGCAACGGTATATAATTAATTAATCAAACTATCATATTTTTATTGCAGTCACTTCTGCAAATAAATAAATAATTCACTGTTGGTTAAAACTTTATTTGTGTGACCCTTTGAGGATTTATGCTATGTTGGCCATGAAAATAAATCGTTATTTATTTTCAATAATCATAAGCGGTATCTAGCAACACGTTATGATTCCCAATTCGCATAAATAAACACTGTACCAATACACTGCTTCAATCCTGCATAAGAAATGGTATCTTATTGTTTTTGAATTCTTATGTCACATGATATCCTTGTATAATCCAAGATAGGAATGTGTCATTCTTGCAGATTATACGTTTCTTGATTTAGAGATGATTGCACAAGTTGCTAGCAAGCAATCCATCTCCATCAAGGGGCCCAGTAGATATCATCACTCGTTAAGCGAACTAACGAGGGACATACGGTTGTCTTGATGGCCAGTTTCTCCCCGCACAATCAAGAGAACATAAATAAAGTCCGTATAGCAGCCCTTATCAGGAATCAGCGTTAGACGATATTTATAGAACCTATCCTCATGTGGAGAAACTGAACCATCTCAAACTCAGAATCAAACACGTATGAAATAAATAATGACACATAACACAATCCATTTATTTATTTCATTGGGTCATGTCCTGTACTATGTTCCAGCAACATATACATATACAATCAAGTTAGTAACTCCTTACTTATGATTTGTAGAACTTAATCATCACTTAACTTGTATATTAGTCTTGTCTGATAATTAATGTTCCTTGTTAATTATCAAGACTATGGACAGTTTTGATTTATTATTGTCATTTAATCATAAATAAAACACAGTGATCCACAATTCAGATCCTCAACCTGAATGAACTGTCAATAATAAAATCCAGGAACAAATGATCAAATATCATCAATAACATAAACTATAGAAGTAGCCATAAAATAATTGGCTTCTAGGACATATCTCTAACACAGAGAAGGTATATAAAGTGGCAATTTGCTGTAAAAATAGCAATTTTTTGTTTTTGAAAAAAGAAAAAACTCGTAGGCATTTGCTAATTGACAAAGCTGCTCTTATAATATTAGAAACTACATTTATAGTCCTCAAAACAAAACATCATAACCTAAATAATGACATACCTAAATAAATTTAGACATACTAATGTCCCTTATATTAGAGACAAAATTAGAATTTACAAATAATAATCCAAATTATAACTTCATTATCTTGACCCTATACATAGCAAGAAACAAAATTCTGAACACTTGGGTCTGCTCCCGACTCCAGAGTGCGTAACTGAACCCATTTTGCCTCAAATGCAAGATGTCAAAACAAAAGGTTAATACCGTGGGAAAAAAAAAATTTGATAAAGCAAGTAAGAGACAAGCGGCATTAATAAGTGGGATTCCTCCGACATAAAATTCCTGCTTCGTATAATGATGGTCTATAGATATTACGCTCCAAAATGGAGTTCGGATCCGTCAATTCCAACGCCGAAATTAAGTCTAGGCCCTTTCGGATAACATTACGAGGGGTTGAGCCCTAGTGGAAATTTTAAGATTAATTTAAGCCTTTTTGGAAAAAAAAGTCCGAAAAAATGTAAGGGGTGACTACATAAATATGTGGACCCACTTCCAAGGGTTGTATGTATCTAGGAACGATCGATTTACTTTCCTACTCCTGGCGTTTTACTTCCCTACACTTATTTTTGCAAGGAAAATATAGACCCTCATCAAAATCTTTTTTTTTTTAAGCACGGAATTTTATTTTATTAAAAGTTTTTTTGATCAAAATGAACGAATTTGGTATCAATTGGTTGAAATTTTCATATCATTAAATTCAACGAAATCTTAAAAAGTCAATTCAAAAAATGAAATGAAATAAAATCCCGCGTAAAAAATATTTTGATCAAAATTGTAAAGTAAAATCCTCAGTTCCCAAAATCAGTCAGAATTCTCGTTTCCCAAACTTTCGTTCGGACTATTTTTTAATTTAAAATTTTTTTAACTTAAAAAAAAATTGGTGTCCATTTTAAACAGTAATACATTATACATCGGGACGGAATAGTTAATTAGTAGCTTACGAGTCCCTCGACGGATGTGAAATTGTGAATATATCTCGTAGTCTCGTACCCCTTCCGGATGCGTCTCCCATTAGATCAACGGTCAACGATCAAGACGTCCGATGCAAACCGCTTACGTTGGGAAGAGCTAGGTAGATCTTTTTGACACGTGCTCTAGAGAACACAGACGTGGCATATCTTTGGGGCCCACATGGCGCTTGTTCCGCCATCTGTCAATGAATTATCGTCTTCCAGTTTTCCTTTTCCTACATTAAATTCCCTTCCGGCCTAGCTCATCAGAAGCCATATATATCCATATCGTAGTATAAATTTGTAAAGGCTTGTAATCGTTCGTGAGTTGATAATAATGGCTGATCGTGGTAGCCGTTGTGACGACAGGTGCGGCTGTGCTGTGCCATGTCCTGGCGGGGTCTCATGCAGGTAATTAAATTCCTATGCGGTGCTTTAGTTGGTTGTCGCCAAAGGATTTTTTGTTTGTCACTTTCGATTGGTTGCCAAAATCAAATATACTCTTTAATTTTTATGCTATAAATTGTTCGAATTTTCATGTTGTACTAAAAATTGGTAGTCGATGGGAGACTCCAATTGACAAATCTGCAGCGCCTATATATTTGCATGTACTGTTGTATTATTTAATTTAGAAGTTGGTAAAAAAAATTGAATCTGTAAGAAGCGAAACTGTGGCATTTGAATTGTTTTCACTTTTGCTAATATGCAAGCCTTTCTACTCTTGCTGCTTTTATATCATAATACTTGTACAAATACATGGAAATTTCAGGTGTGGCGGGGTCGCTAGTGCAAGGGCCGGGGAAGGAGGAGAGGGGGGAGGTCACTCAACTTGCCCATGTGGGGCCCACTGCAGCTGTAACCCATGCAACTGCGGGAAGAATGCTACGGAAGGCGTTGGCCGGGCTGCTTGTGCCTGCGGTGCCGGGTGTAACTGTTCTACCTGCAAGAGTTGATCGGATGGTAATAGAGGAAATGAGTGATCTTATGTGACTAAATAAGAGTTCAGGTGCTTCTGTATTTTATATGTGTGTTAGTGTGTATGTATGAATGAAGGCTACAAACCAAGGATAATATATCATGTGACTAAATAAGAAGTGGGTTAGCTAGCCACGTTGTTAATATATCATGTGTGAAGTCAATAATGATGATGACATCATGTTAATTTAACACGCGTTTGATGTCGGTTCCCGCTATTCTAAGCGATGATCTGTGTTTTAATTTTTTTATGACTGTGATCAGCTTTAATTTTTTTTTCCCCATACATACATGCGGATCCTTCTCTCTTTTCTTTTCCCTTTTCCTTTTAATTTTAATTTTTATTTTTATGAACTTCTTTCGAAAGATATTTGTCATTTTACATACGAGATAGGTGCATGTGTTTCAAAGGATCAGAGAAACAGTAGCAAAAAGTGATAGGAATTGTGCAATTTAAGCTAATTACGCCGAAATTCATTTTTTACTTGGATAAAGATAATCATGTTCGTTGATAACTAGCTTTAAATTTGTATGTTAGACTTGTATTATCTATACATGTCTCAGATGTCTGTGTTATTAAATATGACATGTTTTCCCTGTTAATAGGGAAATGGAGTCCTTCGTGAAGGAATGATATTACAACATAACATTACTATCACTGCTACTTATAAGCGCATATTATTATCACTATTCTTTATAAACTAACTATCATCGCTCGTTATAAAACATAATATTACTATATCACTGCTCTTCATAAGTGCACATTATTATCACTACTATTTAAATGGTATCATCTCTATGTACACATCTTCTATAAATTGATTTAATTTATCAACAAAATATATTAAAATTTAGTTTTACTCTAAAATAAAAAGCATTAATTATAATAATAATATTTTTTATTTTAGAAAAAAATATAGATAAATTTTTTTATCACCTATATTTTTTAAAATATTTTTATTAAAAAATATATATTCTTATTAATTATGTTTGGCATTATATATTGGCTTTAATTTTTGTTGAAGTATAAATATTTTTTAAATTTTTATCTACTCACACGTTAGATAGATACGTTTTCTAATGTATAAAAAACTCATGATAATTTTCATTATTATTTTAAGGTAAAATTATATGATAAACTTTATAAAAATTTTACAGCCGATCAATATTTCATTTTCACTTTTTTTATATGGATTTTTTTCCGAAAGATAAAATTCGTTCTTATATTATCTCTGATTGAGCAAACCGTAAACCAATTATTGGAGCATGCTCAAATCGGTCGCTTTCAATCGAGATCGGCTTTGTAAATTGACCGAGAAAAAGACAAGTGGTCTGATTGATATTTATTTGTTGACCAAAATCTCTCTCAAAAATCAAAGTCAAAAAGGTACAATCGCTCGTATATCGTTCGCTCCAGAACCAATTCTTCTGATCAAAGACGAATTAGATCTCCGCCGTTCTCTCTCTCACCGAAGATCTAACTTGCGTTTCTGCCC
Organism: Rhynchospora breviuscula; assembly: GCA_027562975.1. Lineage (NCBI taxonomy): Eukaryota > Viridiplantae > Streptophyta > Magnoliopsida > Poales > Cyperaceae > Rhynchospora > Rhynchospora breviuscula. Next base: position 59,188,127 of record CM050398.1, on the reverse strand, counting down.
TTCTTGAGGATGATCCGATGATGAATACTTATATTTCCGGTCTCTACTGTCTACTCGCCGATCAGCCCTTCCTTCAGTCAAGTTCGTCATGTATCAGGTTTTCTTCTTGTTTATCTATTTTCAAATTTCTTCGGCTAAATTGTTCAATGATTATTTGGCACCTAACTATTCTACGAGATACTTTCTAAATTTTTCTCCGTGGGTGGTTGTACAAGTAGGACTTCTGTTCTCATATATTTGTGGCCAAATAGATAGGTTTTGGGCACGGGTACCAACTCGATCTTAGGTACCAGTGCCTGTCAGAGTGGTTTTGTTTGAACAAGGGGTTGATTGTCATTGTAGGGTAAAGTCGATGGTGGTGTGAATGCATAGGTTGGGTTGCTGGTGGTGTCTAGTTTTTAGGATGAAAATGTATGCTTTTTTGTTTCGATTAATGGAAAAGTGGTGAGGCGCTCTCTCACTTATGTTAAAAAAAATAAATAATAATATTCTTTTTTTAACCTCACAATGATAAATTTGACTTAGATGTTTCCAATCCGTCTTCTTGAATGGGTAGAAGTGAGGTTTTAGAATTTTATCTTTTAATGTTTTATTTGCCACTGGTGCTGAAATTTAATTAGGCTATTTGTATAACTGACTCAGACAAGGTTCATTCTTGTGCCAAAAATTTCCATTGTACAAATATTTGTCACATCATTTTTATATATCTTTTTACATTTCATATGAAAGAGTTTGAAATTTGAAGGTTCAGTAATTAGGGTGAAAGTCGGCAAGTACTATCGTTTTCTAAAATATGAGTTTAGTATTATATATTTATTATTAGGAAATTAGGTTATTCGGGGACAATAATTACCTTGTGTTTTGTGGTTGGATTTTAATCTTTTTTTACATATAAATACTACGCCTTTTTCGGATTGATTTTAAGCTTATGTTGCAAGATGTCAGCTTGGCATTTTTTTCCTCAATAGTAGATCACAGCCACCCTTAATTAAGTGAAAGGATTGAGAATTTTTAGGTACTGATTTTAAACTAATAATTGCAGTCTTAAACAAGATCAATGGATCTACTTGGAGGAGAGAGTTAACAATTTAGTTGGCTGAAATCATGAGAAGCCTTTATCATTTTAAGTCTATTTTGTTCTTGCTTTTCTAGAAAATTTTGAAAGGTTTATTGCTTTCTGTAGAACCTTTCTCAACTTAAGAATTCATTCCCGCTGTTTGAGAGGTAAGAGCATTGTTTGTATTTTGCCTCTGAAATTGACTTTTAATTGATCTATTAATCTTTTGCATTTCCATTATCTTCTTTAGTATCTAGGGGCACTATTTCAGGAGTATATTGACAGTTTTGTAGTGTATGCTGTAATGGTCATTTTTGAAACTGCTGTTTGTCTGATCTGCTCAAGTTTTTGGTACATATAGAGAAAGGCTAAAGTACATCACATGAGAGGCCCCTGAATTGGGTAATTCAAAATACTATATTGTAGGTTTGGATGTTTGGTTCCTTCAAAATCAAATTTCTGATCCTGCAGCATTTTCTGCTCAATTGTTCATGAAATAGGAGCCTCAGTAAGCTAATTTGGTTATGAGGGGCAGTATTGAAGAATCAATTTGGCCACCTAAAAAAACAATCATATTTGGTACTGTTTTCGTCATTCAAGTTGCTTACATATTAAGTATGATGTCATTTATACCATCCTAGATCAGATCTTTATTTGTCAGAAACATGAAATAATTGGAGGTGAAAGTGATAAATCTTTTCTGCGCCTTTTCATTGGTAAATAGAGCAATATTGATACAAGAATTCAACAATGAAATGATGAATTGTTTCATTGTGTCTTATTTTTATATTTAATATTGGATGATTTATTTGTCTATGTTGATATTTGTATCTGATTTGCTTGGAAGCATAATTTTTGGTGATTTTCATTTTTTTTATTGCCTTTGACCAACTTTATTGAAATTTAATGTATAAGCTTGATTTTTATTTTACCTTTTACTTTTTGGATTGAAAGGAAGGACTCAAGACCCCCCTTTGTCCATAAGCCCTGAATTTAGTGGGATTTTGATCTGTCTCTTAAACAGAGAAATACATGTAGCCTACTAAGCTAGGCATGGTCCTTGATTTTACTTTTTTTTCGTCTCTTGCAATTATGTTGTTCAATGGACAGTTTTCTTGTTACTATCTTTTTTATTCTCTATTTAATTTTTGAATTCCAACATTTAATTTATTTATTTTACTTTCTTCTGTTGAATACTTTGATGCAATTTTTTATTGTATTTTAGAGCATATTCTGCCAGAGGCTTTAAAAGTTTTTTAACACTTCTAAGTAGTACTCTATTTTTTAAAATTTATTTGAATTGCTGGATATTAATTTAGTTTGAATTTTTCTTTTGTATATTTCATCATCTGGCGGAACCTCGAGTATGTAAGGTATAGTATAAGGGGCAGTCCTGTATAGTCTGAGGGAAGATGGCTGCATAGAAGAAGAAGTTTGGTTTGATTTTCTCTTTTATAGTTTATGGTATGCTGTTTTCCATCTTTATGTTTCAATACGTGTAGCACCTGCCCATTTTCAATGTAGTGTTTTTCCCCCTCAGAATTTACTATGATTTGACAATCTAGATTGACATGCTGATTCTATTGGGGATGTTTTTTGCAAATTCTGATATGCTTTTAGATGTTGATTCTTGTTTTGCAGTTGCTTTTATGTTGGACTTGGATATTTTCTATGATCTGGTTAAATTTCCGGTTCAAGAAGATATTGTGCATGAAGGTTAGTAAATTTTTGAGTTAGATTTGGAGATATAATAAGAGAGTTGAAAGAATGGCATAAAATTTTTAATGGAAATATAACATGAAAATTTCCTTGTTATATGTAATGCTTTTGTACAATATTTTTTTATGATATAAATTTATTGTTAACCCTTACAATGATCTGTCAGGTCTTAGTAATCGTCTCGCTTTGAGAATGCTTCCAATACTGTTTCCATGGGTAATATTTGGTGTAATAACTTGCTAAAATTTGTACAGAACTGTCCAGTACCTTAATAATTGAATTAAAACTTCATACAGATTGTATTGTCATTCTCTGATGAACACGGAACTATACAAATCTGATCTCTAACGTATGAAGAGAATGCTCCATGTATACCATTGGTTCCAAATTACAAGGAACAATAATATCCGAGAACCAGAATGTCAGGCTCATAACTCATTTAGAGAAACAACATTAAAGAATTTTGTACTGGTGCTTTGCTTGGAAAGTGCCATTCATAGATGTTATGCAAGAATTACAGTCTCAAAATCTGTTATGCATAACTTGTGGTCACTTCTGACAATCAATTTGGCCAGTATGGAATTACTGCAACTTCCACTGGTATTAATCTGCATCTTTTTTCTTTTATGGTCTTCTCAGAGCACATTTTCTTCTTCATTGCATGATTGAGGAACGGCATCTTAATCTTTAATTTTTATAGTTTCAATAAACACTATATTGTGTTTAGCTCGGTTATGGAATTGGTAAATCCTGTACCAGAATCTGTAAAAGCACAGAGTTATACTTTACTGGTCAGAGTCGAGGTTGATAAATTTGTGCCATATTCTATCAGAATTTATTATTTGTTAGATTGTATTTAGTCAGATTATCTCTCATTTGAATGATCAGGGGGTGAAGAATCGAGTCATTTAGAAAAGACTAGGCTCAGCTGTTGCTGCTCATCTATTGTAAACAGCTTATCTAATGGAATTGAACATCTTATGCTAGTCCAAAATGCCAAAATGGAGATAAAGTTGACCTATGTTGTTTAATTTTGTTATTTAACTGCACATTATTTTTTGGAATTCCTCATTTGTTTCAAGCAGTATTACCTAATATAGTACAGAGTGTCTGTGGGTAAAGTCGTTTTGAAACAGGCGACACTATTGGAACACAAAATTAAGCAATTGGATGTTAAAAAAATTAAGCAATAGTACCATATAATGCTTAACACTTCAGATTATACTAAAATTTTTTTTTTACCACAGGTCCAGATATGAGAAAGAAGGGGCACCAGCTAAAAATAAGAAGGGAGAAAAAAGGAGAAGGTAGACCGACTCTCATGACATAGCTCCTTAATTAAGGTTAGTTCCTGTGTACTTTGATTTTATTAGAAATATTCTTCTATTTGAATTTTTTTTAAAGCATCAATTTTTGTCCCCTCACTATTGAAATAGCTGACTTTGTTTTGTATCTTTTGTCAATTTTGTACATTGCAAAATTTCCTTAAAAAAATTTGGCTTCCACATGTAGTTGGTTTTTTAATGTTCCTGCAGAATTTTTAACTTCATTGCTTGAATAAATTAAGCAGAAAGGGAATACAGAAGCATCAGGGATAAACAAGACGGCCACATAGTTCAAATGCAATTTTTCATGTTTGTTTTGGAGTGAAAAAACCACCAGTCCAATTAGGTATGAATTGAATGAGATGTTTGATCATGAGTATTAAGGGATGTGCAGTTTTACAAGCACAGGTGCTCCCGTAGCACAGTGGTTGTTGCGTTCGCTTAGTAAGCGAAAGGTCGCGAGTTCAATCCTCGCCGGGAGCTTCATTTTTTCCCCCCAATTTTCCTTGGTTTTGTACATTTTTGAGGAATGCATTGGATAATGTTTCTGTGGATCAGTTTTGTTTCTGCATGTAATGGTGATGTGGAGGGACCAATGTCAGAGGTATAGCCACTTGGACAGCCCCAAAACACAACTTAATTGTACCTCTATTTGCACTGACACGGTGACACTGTAACATTATTTGTTTTGCCTGCAAGACGTACAAAATATTTAAACTTAAATCTTTAATTGACTTAATTACATATAATAATATGAATTAATGTTGAATGCCATACATTTCAACATTATTTTTTAAAGAATGCCGACAGAGATAATGCATTTATGATGTATTGAAAGTTAAGTTTGCAGATATTTTGTTTAGAAACCATGTGGACATACCTAGTTATGTAGATTTCAGTTACTTTTAAGTTGCTAATTACAAACTCTCTTCTTTGTACAGCAGATGCCCCTGAGAGACTGGTAAGGTAAAGGTCGCGAGTAAGAGCTCCCGTAGCACAGTGGTTGTTACGTTCACTTAGTAAGAAAAAGGTCGTGAGTTCAATCCTTGCTGGGAGCTTCATTTTTTTTTTTTTTTTTTTTTCATTTCCTTACTTTTCTACATTTTTCAGAATATATATGGGATAATGTTTCTGCAGAACTTTTGCATTTTCTTCATGCAATGGTCAGGTGGAGGTACCAATATCTGTGGGATAACCACTTGGCAGACCCCAACTCAAAACTCCAATTGTTATTCTATTTCCACCCCCACAGTGACCCTGTAGCAATATATAGTTGTGCCAGAAAGGCATACAAATATTTAAACCTAAATAATGAATTAGACTTTATATAATTACATGAATTAATTTTGAAATGCAATGTATTTAAACTTTATTTTTTTAAAAAAAGCTGACAAAGTTTAATTGCATGAATTAATTTTGAAATGCCATGTATTCCAACTTTATTTTTTTAAAGAAAGCTGACAAAGTTCATGCATTTGTGATGAGTTGAAGCTTTAGTTTGCAGACATTTGGCTTAGAAAACCATTCAAAAATACCTAGTTAGTAGATTTGAGTTAATAATAAGTTGCTAATTAGAAATACCACATGCCCTTGAGAGTACTGGTAAGGAATGTGGATCTGTGTATTGCTAAGAGCTCCTGTAGCACAGTGGTTGTTGCGTTCGCTTAGTAAGCGAAAGGTCGTGAGTTCAATCCTCACCGGGAGCTATAAAATTTTTGGTTGATTTCCCAAGTTTCTGAAGCTATAAAGATAATATTTGAGTGGTTGAGTTTTTTGTCCCCAGGCAGTGGGCATGGCTGAGAGGACAGAATATCACTTGGTATACTAACCAGCAAAACATACAAAAGATTTAAACCTGAAAAATTGATTAGGCTAAATGTACAGATAATTACATGAATTAATTTTGACATGCCGCATGTTTCAAATTTTCAACTTTTATTTCTTTAAGAAAGCAGAGTAGCAGACAGTCGTAAGTTTGCAGTATTTTGTTTAGCAACCATTTTGAGCTAACCTAATCAGTATATTTGACTTCTTTATACACCACATATCCCAGAGAGTACTGTTAAGATATGTGAATATGTATAAGAGTAAGAGCTCCCGTAGCACAGTGGTTGTTGCGTTCGCTTAGTAAGCGAAAGGTCGCGAGTTCAATCCTCGCCGGGAGCTCCATAATTTTTTTTTTGGCTGATATACCTAGTTTCTGAAGATATAAATATAAGATTTGAGTGGCTGAGTTATTTCTATCATCATACAGTTAGAATGGGTGAGACAGGACAGAATCACTTAATGAAACTTGTCAGTATCTTCCCCATTCATTTGTTTTCTTTTGAACTTAAAATTGGACAACTCCTAACTTAGGCATTGCATTTGCATTGATTTGTTTTATACCTGAATCACTATCGAGGGTCTTGATTTTAATCTATAGTTGACATTAATCATCGGGTTACAAACATCCAATATCTAAGTACTTTTTTCGTAAGTTATTTTCTTCGAGTACAAGATGCCTCCAACATTAACAATGAAATTGGTTTGAAATTATGTTTCTGTCATTGACAAACAATGTAGTTTTCTTGTTTTATTGATTCATTATGCAAAAATTTTATCCTCCTCAACTAGTCAGTAATACACTGTACACTCTCAAGGAATTACGGACAATCTATACTTCAGTATTAAGAAGTAATTACATAATCTATATTCTGTCAATTGCACACTCTTTAATTTGCTAATTACAAATTCTCTTCTTTATACCAGATGTCCCAGAGAGTACTGTTAAGGAATGTGGATTTGTATAAGGGTAAGAAAGCTCCCGTAGCACAGTGGTTGTTGCGTTCGCTTTGTAAGCGAAAGGTCGCGAGTTCGATCCTCGCCGGGAGCTCCAACTTTTTGGGTTGATTTCCCCAGTTTCTGAAGCTATAAGGATAATATTTGAGTGGTTGAGTTTTTTCTGTCATTATATAGTGAGCATGGGTAAGATGGGACAGAACCACTGAAGGAAACTTGTCAGCATCGTCCACATTCTTTTGTTTTCTTTTGAACTAAAATAGTGGGCAGCTCCTGACTTGAGCATCACATTTCTTTCTGGTAGTTGCATAATGATATCCAACTAGCTACTAGCAAGTATAATTTTTTTATATACCTAAATAATTATATAGATATTCTTGATTCCAATCAGTCACTCAAATTAACCGTTAGATTACAAAAGTTGTTTATTTAGCTTCTTTCAAAATGACAGAACAATATCTCTTCAATTTTACTGATGAACAATGTAGTTCGACTTGAATTTATATTTTGATCATTCTCAACAATGTAGTTTTCATGTTTCATTAATTCATTATGCAAATATGTATCCTCCTCAACTAGTCTGACAGTTGTACACTCTTTAAGTTGCTATTACAAACTCTTCTTTATAAACCCGATGTCCCCAAGAGTACTCTTTTAAGGAATGCAGTTTGTATAAGGGCAAGAGCTCCCGTAGCACAGTGGTTGTTGCGTTCGCTTAGTAAGCGAAAGGTCGCGAGTTCAATCCTCGCCGGGAGCTCCAATTTTTTTTTTTTTGTGTGTGATTTCTCCAGTTTCTGGAGCTATAAAGATTATGTTTGTGTGGTTGAGCTTTTTCTGTTATCATAAAGTGGACCTGGTTGAGATAGGACAGAATCACTGGAATTGACAGCTCCTTCCTCATTTTATTGTCTTTCTTTGGAACTTAGTAGTGAGCACCTCCTGACTTTTAAGCATTGCATTTTCACTGATTTCACAAGTGATATCCAACTAACTGCTACCACTGCTGATTTCTTTTTCTTTATATACCTAGAATTAACGTAGATTATAATTATTATTATTATTATTATTATTATTGACAAAAATGAGCTGATGAGGGTCAAGTCTCCTAAATTTCTTTTTACTTTAAATATCCACAAGACATGCGCTAGCCGAATTTCAAACCCAACCTTAACAACCTCCACTTAAGGTTTGGGTTTTCAAAACAAGTAGATGATATCTCCAACATGGAATCAGGAGATCTTCTACATTTGACTGTTATGGTAGTCCACAGTTATCTTATGGTTGAAATTTAATTATGGACGTATGAACTTCAATTTGTTGGTCGAACCTATTTCTATTGGGATTTAGTTAAGGTGATTGCTAAGCTGTTGCAGTTTACTATACCAATGGAAGGGTTGTTGCTGGGTAATACACTAATTCGTAGGAACTTCTGGGTTACTGGTACTCACTGGTACCATATCATGTTGAATTCCTTTACTTTTTAGTTTTTATCTTATCATTTGTACTTATAGATGTACGGTGTCTGTTCGTTCCATCAACTTCTATTTCTTTTTAAAGAATGGACATTTTGGCTCACCACTGGAATCTCTGTACCCAGTTGATTCCACACCAATACCTCTAAAATAAATTCCAATTCTTAAAAACTCAGCAGCCAGAGGAATCCAACATGAAACTGGTACCGGTTGGTACCAGTAAGTAGTAACCCAGCAGCCAGTTCCTAGTTATCTATAATTGTTAGCGTCTCAAAATTCTTTTTACTTTTGGGGTAAAAAGTTGTGTGTTATTATCTTATTGATGTGTCTTGCTGGCTTGTTTACCAACCACACACAGCTACACAAAAAGACACCATAATATCACGGGATTTCTGCTGCTCTACCCCACTGCCTCTATCTCTGTCGTGAGTTCCGTATGGAATTATATGTTGCATTCTAGTTTCCTTCTTAATCCTACAATTCTGACCCGCTACACACTTGACAGTAATATAAGGAAAAAAATCTTATATTTGCACTATTTTTTTTATTTGTCTCTCAAATATGGAGATGTAATTTTATTAGTCTATCTTGGATATGACCATGTGGATGAAATGCATGACTGCAAATATAATCGAGTCAATCTGTCTCGTATCTTGTACAACCCAAAATTGAAAAATTACAATTCTTTAATGTACATTGTTTGTAAAGTTTATAATGATAAACAGTTTTCAGTTTGTCGTTCTCACAATGGCCCTAAAATGTTTTTTTTTTTTTTTTAAAAATGGGGCACTCAAAATTTTTTGAAATAAATACGACAACTGTTGTTTCCTCAAATATTTAGGTTACAGTTGGATAATTTCAAGGTGATAAAATTATTGTCACAACAATACCTATAAGTGGATCAATATAATAAAAAGTGTAATTACGCCTTTTTTTTTCTGAAACCAAAAAATGTTTACACAAGTTGATAGCAACAGAAAAGTATTTACAATAAACGGTAAATTTGGAACCCTTAAATTCCAAATATACAAGAAATTATATTGTCAACTTTCTGCTAACTATAATGTATAAAAGGAGTAAACTATAACATAGGATTTTCCCTGAGAAGATCACAACTCCAAGCTAATTCAGTCCATATATTGAGCAATTGCATCTATTTAACAATCAAACTAAGGTACTAATTCTCAGACGGTGAGCAGAGAGTGAAAGCACCCAAACGTAAATTCTGAAAACCTAATAAAAATAACGAATCGAGCTACCTTTATTGAGGGCAAATTGATAAAATCATATGAATAATTCATACAAGAGCAGCACCTAGGTTCACTTCTGGCCTCAGGGATTCTGACATCAGACTGGAAAGAAATCCAACTATAATAAATGATCCCTCAGATTCTAAATTTAACAATTAGATTTTGTTCCATTCCAGACAAAGGTTCCACAACAAAAGAAATGGGCCACTTGACATACCAATTTGAACCTAAACTTGTAAAGCATAATCGTACAAGGTACTAACACTTCTTACAAAGCCTTCTACTAATGTTTCTAAAGGTCACCTACACCATTATGATAAAAAAGAATAAATAACGAAAGTCATCTGGAAGTCATAATAGATCATTATTCAATGTGCAAGAACAAAGAAAAGAACATAAACCCCACAGAGGAACATAAACTTTCCATCATAATTCATAACAAGCAAAACTAAAAAGACACATAAATAAGGACAATAAATATGGATATATAAATAATCTTCACAAATGCATTACCACAAATGAAATTATAAAGAAATCATGTTTACAACTTCACATGCTGTGCCAGAAGTTCAACTCCCAGTTCACAGCACACATGAAAGTCCAGCAATACAGAAACTGGAACAGGTCATTTCCGATAGATAAAATTTATATTAACCAAATAAATAAGCAACACAAGTCTAGTGTAGACCAGGCAAAAACCAGGTATCGACATGAGCAGGGCACTGCAGTCTTTTGGCTGTGCCTCTCTCAATATCAAAGTTAACAAGGTACGAGGAAACAATTAGGAGATTTGAGTGCATCACAGAGCCTAGAAAGTAGATACTGTTCCCTTTGAGTCCAGGAAAGTCACTAGCATCATATGAAACACCACTCGAAGCATGCAAGAAAAGAAACCGGTTTCCAATGCTCTTCATTGGTACCCATCGAGGATTCCCATTTCCTTCATCAAGGCGGTGTATTTGAAAATAACATTTCGTTGGACAAGTATCACGCAGACCCGTTCCATAGATACTAGAAATCCCTAGCAAATCTCCACCTGACTCAACAAAGAAATCGAAACACCATTTGGCATTCCGAGGTTTGGCTGCTGCATACTCCTGAGGCGGTATCAAATGCACAATTGCACCAGTTGTAGCATCAATAACCTCAGTGATTCTAGTATCCTGATTATGGACATAGAACATCCCCTTGTAGTATGTCTGGAAGTGGCAGTACGATTTCAAGTGTGGCTGCTCCACTGTCACCCAATTACTATCTCCGACACGACAAGAGGCCAAAATATGATGCTCTGATCGCACCTTAGACCTGTATATAGCCACAAAGACACCGGATCCAGTCGGGTCGGACCGAACGCAGAGAAGCTGGCACCAGGTAAGAGCTAAAGGAGGAAGAGAGATCTCTCTCCCGGTAAGATGATTGAGCAGAGAAAGAGACCATCGCTTGTAATCATAAGCAAGCATGTACCGATGCGCGGATCCTTGGAGCTCCTTGCTACCATGAGACTCAGGGACCTTGATTGTGGGAATTTTAACCAGAGATCATGGAATAGAAATGCCAATACTTTTTCTGAGGGTCTGTTGGATCCGTTGGTACTTGGGGAATTGCTTTTGACAAACGGCTTTTTACTTCTCGCAACATAATATTTTTTCAAATGACTAAACTACCCTTGACAAGTCGCAAAACAATTCTATCTTCTCTCCGTGCAATAATTACAATCCCTCTGTTTACTTCCTTCACTTCCTGATGATAGCTTCTACCTTCTTTTATCGTCTCCACTTCCATCCCTTCATCCCTACAAAACAATCAGATTTCTATGTTCCCGTACCTTTGATAATCGACGCAAGAGTCGATCTTGACAACCACTGGGCAGCCTCTGATTGATTTGAGGTCGGCAGTTATTGCAAATGAATTGACAAATTCAAAAGAAGTGCTACCTGAGAGTTTTTCTTTCTTGGTGCCAAAAAAAAAAAAATGAAAAGCAAACACGGAAAATCTTTTTAATTGACACGATCTGGCCAATCATTTCAATAATTCTGTTTATTTGATTATATTTACCAATTAAAGATATTCAATAGGCCCTTAATTAATTTACTTTTACTTTTATTCAATTAAAATATAATTATCATTGTTGGCTGCTATTTTCTAATTTTTACAATTCATTTATACTTTATTTTCAATTTTCTTCAAAATAACAACAAACAATACTGCACAATTAACAAAATAACAATATTGGCACAATGAACAAAACAACAATATTGGCTTAGAAACTATTACCTTTCAAAAAAGATTGTTGATGAATAAATCTATCTCCACGAGTAAATAAAGTAGAAATTAGTCGAAACCATTTTGTAAATTCCAAATTTCTTAGAAACGAAGAAAGAACAACATGGTTATTGTAAATCTCAGATTTCATAAAATATTATTAAAGGTAGAATACAGTTGTTCATTAGCGGAAAATCTAGAAGAAAAGGAAAATATAATTAAGGAAGTAAATTAGGGTAAATTTAAGAATCAAAATCTTAATTGATACAAAGGACAGTTTAGTCATTTGAAAAAATATTATGTTGCAAGCAGCAAATAGTCGTTTGTCAAAAGCAATTCCCGATACTTGGGATGGGAGGTGGTTGGTTTTGGTGTTAGCCTGTTTAGAAGGAAAGAAACTAAGAAAGGAAGAATGCGCCAGCCGCCCAGGAATTAAGGGAGTGGCTAGTGTAAATACATATACTTGTCCAACGTGATAAAATTTTAATTTTTTTAAATTAAAATGGTAAATTCAAATCGCTCAAATTATTCTACATTATAAAATTTTCGTGAAAACCAAATTTTATAATTTTTTCAAATTTTTTTACTATTTTTTTTAGAATTTTTTATTATGCTCAATCTAAAAAATTATGAATCCTCTAATTTTGAAAATTCGAAAAAAATAGTTAGAAAATTTCAAAAAAAATATAAAATTTGATTTTCAAGGATATTTTAATATAAAGATCATATTGGGTGGTTTTGATCAGCCGTTTAAAATTTTAATGGTCGACGTTTGAATCGTGTTTGACGTCCTATATGTTTGATTCTAGCATTACTCATAGGTTTTTACTTTTGTCAGATCAAATTCTATGGACAGCAAAGAGCCTGATAGACGTTTTATTTTCTAAATTTATCACAAATTTTCTTATTATTTATCTATCAAAATCCTTACTTATCTCTACTTATAAACGCACGGAATGAATTGAATGTAAGTTCTGACATTACAACCAGCATTGGACACATCAGTTGATTAAAATACAAAATTCAAATTCAAACTAAAAGAAATCAGACCTATATCTGAAAGCGATTTTCTCACCGCAGTTTTGTTATCGAATCTCTCTCCTGAGCCAAGCCCCAAGGAAATTCATGAAATTAAAATCCACCAACTGAAGCCACCTTCCCCATACGACTCAAAAACAGAAAATCTTCTCAACTGGTGAAATTTTGTGCTGTACCTCATTGCCTATTTCATTGTTTCTCATGCGACTACTATATTATCAGAGTTCTCAATTGTAATAATCATCATACAATAGAAATTGAGAATCCATAACAATAGTAATAGTAAAAGTTAAAGAACGAGTGTTATGCATTGCTTAAATTGCTGGTTGATACAGTCATACATTAGTGCGATGGAAAAAAGGGGTACTACACTCATACTGTCAATTCAAGGCCTAATCTGATCCTCTTTTGAGGCATTCTAATTGACCTACGCTGATTCTGGCAGCATGAATTCTGTAAGGGCACAGCCAACTGGAACCATGAGGCAGATTGTAATCAGTAATCACACCATTGGAGCACTGGAGCCTACATGGTGTCTTTAGTCGGCTAGTTCTGGTGCTGAGCAGAATAGTAGACTACTCAAGATAATTACATATTTTATGAAGCTGAACCGCATTTTATTGGTTTGACAGGCAAGATAGTAAACAGGCCTAAACAAACACTGCTGATTCAGCAGCTAATTGGAAAACAAAAATCATACAGTGGCCAAAGACAGTAATCATACAACAATGGCAGAGACAGACAATAGACAGAACGAGTAGAAGTCACAATCAGCCAGCAAATTAAATATTTTTCGAAGTATCAAATTCAAACAGCATGACCGCACAATCAGACTTATCTTAAGGCCTTGCTGCAGTGAATCTAAATAGAGTGTTTGCGATCAAGATGATTCATCATGTATTTCTTTCAATGTATTTTTGTTGACAACAGGTTTTAAACATAATGTTCTAGTAAATCAACATACACCTTATTGATAATTAACAACAAAAATACTTCAGCTGCGAGATTCACTACCAACCTTTTTTACTTTATTCTTTTTGGAAGCCAATACATCACAGTATTTTCAAGTACATCGCACATCAACATGTATATGACCAAGCACTCTTATCTCCAAAATCAAGGAAATAGCAATGCCATTATAGTATGCACCCTAATTTTGGAAAAATCCAATTTTAGAATGGATTTTCAGACCCGATTTTACATCCAACCATAAACATACCAGTTGCGCATAAAGCCTATATTGATAATATATCCCTTTCCATTCATAAAACCGTGGAAATGAGAATTGAACTCCTACCTCTCCCCACCAAGCCCAACCAACAAAACAAATCATACGTGCAGACTAAATATACTGGTAAATAAGCGTTTCTGTCAGACCTGCACTGAATAAAATATTTCCATGAGCGATGACCATGTACCTGATGCAGCAAGAACTGTACCAATGAGCACCACCGCAATATCAGCTGCAATTCCTCCCCACCCTAGCTCACCACCAAAAACCTTTAAATGAAAAGCTGCAGGCAAAACAAACCCAAGCACAACACAAACACTGCTCCCAACAAGGGACAGAAAGTCGGTAAAATTCGGTACAAGCATGGCACCCATACAGACCACCAGGACAAGACCCCATCGCAACCACCAACAGTAATTCTTACCACAGAACCACCTCTCAGCCACCTCAAATACTGGGTTCATCATGACCGGCATGGTGAAGAACAAATTGATGCACAACCCAAGCTGAACAACTAATGTAAGCCAACCACTTCCAAAATTTGTTGTAATGATATCACGGGTCTCATCTCCAAATGCGAGATAGCCCAGCACACCAAACGAACCATAAATAACTGCAATACAAAACATTGAGAGGCCAAGGGTCCCACCGAACTTCGACTTGTCCCTAGCTTCAGCTTCTAAAGGAAGAACCATACCAATTCCCTCAAATGCATAAACGGCAACACCAATTCCATAGAGAAGAACTGAGGGGCTTCCAAACGCATGGACAGGTGGTGGGTTTGTCAGGACAATGGAGACGTCCTGTCCAAGGACGACTCCCATGGCACCGAGGTCAACCACATCAGCAAATATGCTCAACGGGGCAAGAAGAGTGAGGGTCTTGATCGAATTAAGACCCAATTGGAAAGGCAACATGGCCCATATGTATATAGCTTTAGGTGCAAAGAGAACAGATGATACCGGAGTTTGCAACGGATAAAGATGCGTAAGAGTATTGGAAATAAAAATCAAATACCCAACACAAAAACCGACTTGGCTGAGAACAATCATGATATCGACAGAGAGACGGCCGGCCGGGCCCCACACCGCAGCCCCAAGATCGCCGAAAGACGCAATCTTTGCATCGAGGCAGCGCCGGGTTCGCACCAGAAGCATCATACAGTGAAAAGTCAAAGCCGAGACGGCGAGTAGAATGATAACCCCGGCAACCCAGCCGGTGCGCATGAAGGTGTAAGGAAGACCGAGCACGCCGGCCCCGACTATGGCGATGAAGACATTCGCTAACGTTTTCGGCTGAGACGAGAGATGATCCCATTCGGAAGAAGGGTGGAGGGGGAGCAGCGGCGCAGAGGAGCTCGCTTCGTTTTCAATCCCCATTAGAAACAGCGAATAGGGGTTGTGTGATGGAGGAATCCGATCGGATTTGTTGATAATTTGAGCTGAAGAGAAGTAAATCCGATCGGATTTGAGGAATTTTAGGGGGGAGGAGAGACGACGCGAGAGAAGGAAATGAATTGATGGGGAAAAGTCGAGAGAGGTAGTCCTAGTCCTAGAGAGGATTTGGTGGTGTGAGACGGGAAGGGAACCATTCTCCGTCTAAATGCAGCTTTGGTGGTCCGCGATGACAACTTGGAATTTTTGTAATCGCGTGGCGGCCCGGTCCACCGGTGCGACTAGTCGACCATGCGTAGTAGGGACGTAGGGTGCGAAATGCCAATTTGTATATGTATGTATTTTATTACTATTTCTAGATAGTCGCTATCTAGGTTTTCTAAAAAAAATGTATTTTATTACTAATTAAAAAATGGGATATGTAGTGGGTTAGAAAAAATCTTACACGTATCTAATTTTTATTTGTTAGAAAAAAAAAACTATTGGTATAGTAATATGATTGAATAATTGAAGAATATATCATTCTTTTTCAGTGTTTAAGTTGTTTAAGTTTATTTTGTATGTAGTTTTTTTATTTTTATTTTTTAAATTAAGAAAAGTAAAGTATAAAGGTCCTAACCGTTTGAAATTAAATTAAACTTGACACTTGAAGAACTAATGCAAAAAATTTAAAAAGAGTGCAAAACAACTGATATTTTTTGGAGTACTGATATCCATTTTGAATCATTAATATTGAAAAAATGAAAGTATGAACACTTAAAATAAAAAAAAATTAACATCCAACATTTCATTTTTTAGTAATGAAAAAATTTAAGTACAAGCAAACTCCTGGCAATATAAACATACAATATTTGAATTATTACTACTTGATACTAATACTTAAAAATAGTAACATCAAAAATTGAAAATTTAAGCATGTGTAATTTGAAATAGTAACATCTGATTATGTTGGGGGGGGGGGGCAGGAGAATTGAATTATACTGCATTTACTATGAATAGTACCACATTTTGAGGAGCAATGGATTGAATTATCGATATGATTAACCATTCTCTAGAGTGTTTATTGTGGTTTGTACCAAAAATTATACTACAAACAATCAGGCAAAATTGGGAACTTGCTATCCTGCTAGCTAGGTTGGTCCCTTGATGCTGATACGCTGATCCAATCAAGACCCACAAGTAATTAATAAACAAAAAGGCACGCCAATCACACTAGGCGAGTCTTAGATCATCAAACAAGTAAACAACAGTATTGATTTTGTTCTCTTATTTCTTTTCCAAATCAAACATAGCCGTATAGATCTCATCTCATCTGAACTTTTTTCTGATTTTGACAGGAGATATGACAGCCGTACAATCTCTTCTCTTCTATCATGATTGTAAGTTTGTAACCAGCTGATACAATATTGATTGGCTGCTGACTGCTGAGTGCCGACTGCTTTAATTTTCACACCGCTGCTGTCCTGCCGAGAAGCAGCACCTCTCGTCAGGTACAAAATAATATGTTCACTTATAATTAGCTAGGTAAGTTTGGAACGCGGCTTCATAACTGGACACAACCCGTCAAATATATTTTCCAAATCTTTGGAAAGGGATGGGCCACAACCTAACAAAATCGGGCGAATAGCAAAATATTATCCTAGCAAAATTTATAATTAAATGCATGTTGATATTCGTCTGAAAACAACATCCACCCCTCGGCCTTCAGAAAATAAACAAATAAATAACAGCCACTTCTCGCCTGTCGATTAGGAAGGGAAACATATTCCGTAAATTGAGAGAGTACTAATTACGCAAAAGCCTCGATCAGGGTAACGTTAACTGTTGGTTCTCTTTTTGAGAGCAATTGATAACAAACGATAGACTTATTTTGCATTATTATTATTATTATTATTATATATATATAGGGTGATTTAGGTTTATGCCACTAACAGAATTAGAAATTAGAGATATGCCATCACTAAATGACAAATTATTTTTATGCCATCACTAAATGATAAAATTAGTTTTATGCCATCGGTTAATTAATATGACCATTACGCCCTTTTAAATTTGCCACTATAAAATATTAAAATAAGGAATATACCACCGTAAAATATTAAAATTAAAAATATGCCATTGCAAAAAAAAAAATGATTCACTTTATGCCACTATTAAATAATTAAAATCGGAGTTATGCCACTATAAGTTGCAAAAAATGATTATTTGTCATTTGAATCTTTAATTTCATCAAAATATGTACGTTAGTCTCAAAATTATATTTGCGAAAAATGAGATCACGGAACAAGTTATCATGAGTATTCGGAAAAAAAAATAATAAACGAAACATAATCAAATTATATTTGCAAAAAATGAGATCACGGAACCAGTTTTCATGAGTATTCGGGGAAAAAATAATAAACGAAACATAATCTGATTATTCATGAGCATAACATCTGATTATTATAAAAAAATAATATGATATTATGACGTAGTGATATAAATCTGATTATTTGATTACCCTAAGTTTCCAAAATATTTGATCTCATAAATTCTATTCCATTGCAGGTGGTTTGATTTTTTTCCTTTTATTTCGTTGATGATTTACATCTTTAAGGACAATTTGGGTATTTTAAAAATTTAGAATGACATATTTTTAATTAGAGTGGCATATCTCTAATTTAAGAAGAAATTAATGGCATTAAATCAATTTTGACCTTTTTATAGTGGCATAAAACTAATTTGTATTTTAAGAATGGCATTTTTCTAATTGTTAATTTTCATGATGACATATATCTAATTATTCTATATATATATATATATATATAGAGAGAGAGAGAGAGAGAGAGAGAGATTGGCCAAAGTATACTCCAGCATATGGATCAAACCCGTATGCTGGAGTCGTTTTTCAAAATCTAAAATTCAAACAGTCAATCCAAACCGTTCAAGTTGTTCTCCATATAAAAATATCCTTCAAGACCAAATTTTACATTTTTTCGATTTTTTTTGCTATATATTATGCTATTTTCAAATTGAAGGGTCAGAAATACTCCTTTATAGTGTTTTTTGAAAATAGCATAATATATAGCAAAAAAAATCGAAAAAATATAAATTTTGGTTTCCTAGGAGATTTCAATATGGAGAACAATTTGAACAATTCGGATCGACTATATGAATTTTAGATTTTGAAAAACAACTCCAGCATACGGACGATCCGTATGCTGGAGTATACTTTAGCCAATCTCTCTCTCTCTCTCTATATATCTTAATGAAACATCATTATGAAATTTTAAATAATTTTCTTTTGTTTTCATACAAGTTACAAAATTTGTAAATTACAACCAACTTTGCATTATTAGTTTTGTCAAAATAATTAAAACTATATGATTAGATTTTTTTTATGAAAATAAGAGACTCGTCGAGATGAAAAGAGCATGCTATATATCACGTGAAGGTTTTATTCTATTAATTAAGTTCATGTTTTTTGTTAGAGAAGGAGATATTATATTTCTTAAAAAAAATGAAGGCATCGATCCTTATCAAGTATCGAATATAAATTTACCAAAAGTACCTTGTCCACAGAAGTTCAAATTTACAACATAATATTTTTAGAGCACGCAATTTCTTTTTCTCAAGAAACTATAAGGCGTGTTCAAAATTATTTGGATCACCCAAGTTTTTCTAATAAACTACGTAACTATTATTTAATTAAAAAGCATCACTAGTATTATATAACTAGGTGAGAAATTCTCATCATTCTCTGGATAACACATTTTCTCTTTTTTATTTTCGAAATGTGATTAATTAAGTGCTAACTATCTTTTTATTTTTGTTGCTCATCCTCATTATCCCTTGGATTTATCATTCAGAGCGTACTCCCTCTCCCTTCCTAGCACCTATGTTTCCCTATCTCCCCTACCTCATTTTTTCAGAACAATTAGCATTTTTTTCATGACAATTAACTTTTTCTCAAGACTGCTAGTAATATTTTTCAGGACAATTATTTTTTTAGAACAATTAATATTTTTTCCACGGTGAATTTTTTTTTTTCAGAGCAATTAAAATTTTTTCTAGGACAATTAACATTTTCTTTCCATGACAGTTAGCAATATTTTCCAAGACAATTAGTTTTTTTTCATGATAATTAGATTTTTTTTCCTGGGCAAACATTTTCTTTTTAGAACAATTAATATCTTAAACTATGACAATTAATATTATTTTATAGAACAATTAGGATATTTATGAAAATAGTTAGTATTATAATATAGGATAATTAATATTATTTGTTGTGACAGCTAAGATATATATTAGGACAATTAGTATCATAATATATGATGTCAGAAGAGGAGGGGTGGATAAGTGCCAGATGTGAGATAGGATGTGTAACGCTTGATATGTAATGGATGGGAATTAGAGACATAAATGAAAAGATATGATGTGAATGCTCGGCAAGTAATCGGAAAATGAAAAAAAAAATACGCTATTTATTAAGTAAATGATGGGATGATGCTCCAGGGAGAATTATCTTTTAAGTAATTCCGTTAGATAACTTTCGAGTTACACAGTATACGCCACATTATCTCCGACGGAGAAGAGAAAATTAAATGGGAAGGAGTTGGAACGTCATTTTCACGGAGAGGCAGTCAAGTAAAGTACCCACCAGTGACCAAATTGAGTTTGCCTTCATCATTCGGATTATCTAAGACGTGATTTTTTATCTATTTTTTTTTTTTTTAAAATCTTCAACGCTTGAACACTTTTTAACTGTACATTATTATTTTTATAAAATTTTAATAATTTTGTGTGTGTATATAAGTATGATAGAAATGTATGCATCGATATCGACACAATAAGTAAAATATACATATTAAGATGTCTAAAAAATTTATAAAACATACTTAAGAATGAGTTCGTAAAATTAATCAACAGCCCTCTATATGTTCACCTCAGTACCTCACCCGTTTTTTCGGACCTCGCATGTTCTATTCTTCTTCAAACAATACGATCTCATAATCAAATATTCAAAATCACCGTTCCATAAGGAAAACGTGATTCAGGCTCGTCGTATCTATGTCTTGTACGGAAACGAAACTCGTCCAGGTCAGTTCTGGGTTTTCCAGAAAAACAAAGTATTTGCTTAAAAAAAAAAAAAAAAAAATCTCATATATGATATCTCAATGGTTCGTTGCATCTGGTGTTGGTCGGTCACCATCCAGAGAATTTCGACTTGCCTAGTTGCTTAGGTAACAAAATTAAAATGGGAAGAGAGACACAAATTTTTTTAAACTCAGGGTTTACATTATTGAGAGTTGAGACCACTAAATTTTACTTGGGAGTGAATAAATTATACGGCCGCAAAAAAAAAAAAAAAAAAAAACCGTCCAAAGCTTCTAAATCTAGTTCGAAATGACCGATCAAAACCGTCTAATATGATATCTCTATTAAAATCTCCATGCAGACCAAATTTTATATTTTTTTAAAATTTTTAAGTATTTTTTCGGATTTTTAAAAACTGCTGTTTTTGAACGGTTCATAACTAATTAGATTAACAATTTTCAAAAATTTCAAAAAAATACTTAAAAATTAAAAAAAAATGTAAAATTTAGTCTGCATGGAGATTTCAATAGGTAGATCGTATTGGACGGTTTGGATCGGTCATTTCAAACTAAATTTAGGAGCTTTGAGCTCGACTCACCGACCCTTTGGTGAGTTGCAACTCACCATAGCAAAACTCTCTCTCTATATATATATATACAGCCGCAATGCCGTATATACAACTAACATTATTTTCCGGATTTTGAAAAATTTTCATGCTTTTGATTATGAATCGTAGGTAGATATTTTGAGCGATAAACACGTATATATTGTTTCAAACAAGAAAATGCACATACGTTAATACAATATATACATTTGCGCCAGTGCGACGTCCATACAAAATCTACGTTTGTGTAAGATCGGACGTTCTTGTGTGGTCCCCCCAGGATGTATTAACGCTATTTTTTTATTTTTCAATCTTCCATGTAAAAAAAAAAAAAAAAACAGTCCAATTCGTTTATTGCTGAACTTTGACAGTTTGACGTCGACAGCCGTGCTTATCGGTTCTTACTTTTGATCTTCGTCTTATTATTACTAGCAGTAGTGCCCGCTCAATGTGCGGGCTATTTTTTATTTGATATATTTTAAAAAGTTTAAAGACATTTAGTATATATTCTTCTTATGTGAAATTTTTTGTTCTTGAATAATTGTGCTTCACATTATCTAATAATAGCTTTTTGTTATCAAATGAAATCATAATTTTCCGTGAGATATCTTGAGACCTATCAGTATAAAAAAAAAAAGAAGAAAAATCTTACTTAATTCATTATACAACATCATCAAACAATAAACACATTGATGACATGAAACAACGAACACATTGGGCAAATATTTAATTAAATGAAAAATATTTATATTTTTGGCATAGTAAAATCCGAAACAATTATACAGTAATTCGACCTGTATAACTTTCTTTAAAAAAAATCAAGTAATATGAAAGAGGCTTGTAAACTGAATTTTGTCCTTGAAGACTAGTCAGTATTTCACCAATATGTACTACAAATTGTCATTATTTTAAAATTTAATTAACTTACCAATGATAAAGGATAATGCTTTCCAATTGCTAGTTTGATGCTTCAATATTGGATGTCCTTTTAGATCAACTGATCCATCACCTGTGTAATCCTTCCTGCAATTTTAGATCAACTGCTTGTGCCTTCTCCACTGTTTTTGGTCTGCCAGTGAGACACTTAGCCACAATTGAATCACAGACCTCCTTGGCATACCTATATAATTTACAATTTCAACTAATCATACTATTATATACATAATTTTAACAGGCATTTATACAATAAACCTAAAATTCTCCTATAAATCGTACCAGGAAGCATCTGCATCAGCAGCTTTTCAAAATGAAATTGACGCATCCAACGCCTTCTCCTGCACTGGGGCGTTCAAATCCACCACATTTCACCACAGCCACAGTCTTGATCAAACATCACGCACATCGTCGCCGCGGGACCCTTCGCGTCAGCGTTCTCCACAGCCACAGTCGCCGCCATTCCTTCTATGAACGAAGAGAAGAGAAGGATTTAGATTGGATCGGGTAGTGGTAATGGTAATCGCTGTTGGAGTTATGTCCTAGAAGTCAATGTTTAATGACTTAATTTCTTAGTTTATGTTATTGATGATATTTGATCATTTGCTCCTAAAGTTTATTACTAACAGATTATTCAGGTTGAGGATCTGAATTGTAGATCTCTGTGGATCATTCATTAGAATGACAGTAATAAATCGAAATCGTCCGTAATCTTGATAATTAACAAGGAACATTAATTATCATAAAAGATTAGTATGCAAGTTAAGTGATGATTAAGTTCTACAAATCATAGGTAAGGTGTTACCAACTTAATTGCATATGTGTATGTTATTAGAACATAGTACATGACATGACCCAATGAAATAAACATATGGATTGTGTTGTGTCTTATTGTTTATTTCATATGAGTTTGATTCTAAGTTTGAGATGGTTCAACTTTTTCACATGAGGATAGGTTCAATAAATATCGTCTACCGTTGATTCTTGATAAGGGCAGCTATACGGACTTTATTTATGTTCTCTTGAATTGTGCGGGGAAAAGTTGTTCATCAAGAAAACCGTATGTCCCTCATTAGTATATCTAGTGAGAGATGATATCTGTTTGGGCCCCTTGATGGAGTTGGATTGTTTGGCCAACTTGTACAATCAACTCTAGATCAAGAAACGTGTAATCTGCAAGAATGACACATTCCTATCTTGGATTATACGATGATATTATGTGATATAAGAATCAGACAAGGAGATACTTTTATTTCTTATGCAGGATTGAGATATTGTAGCTGTACATTATTTATGCGAATTGGGAATCATAACGTGTTGCTAGATACCGCTTATGATTATTGAAATTAAATAGCGATTTAATTACATGGCCAACGTAACATAAATCCTCAAAGGGTCACACAAATAGGACTTTAATCACACAGTGCATTATTTATTTATTCGCAGCAGTGTATTGCGAAAATATGATAAGTTGATTAATTAATTATATACCGTTGCGAACCGTTATAATTAATTAAGTCAAGGAGATCATATAGAAATAAATTAATGCATTAACTAATCCCAAAATAATTATTAATAAGTTAATAATTAATTTTGTTCAACACAATTTAATTATAGGAATTAAATAGAGCTTATGGACCTTTATTTAATTAGTAAATTAAAGGCCCGATTTGAGTACAAGAGAAAGGTTCATTAATTAATTGAATTAGTGGACATTTAACACACCACAAAATGGGTTTGATAGCCCATATAGTGGCTTCCCTAATAGGGGTAAAAAGGTCCCTAAAATTTGTGGAGTGGTTAGTCTATAAAAGGAGGTCATTTGGAGAGAGAAATCCTAGCCACCATAGCCTTTTCTCTCCCTCTTCCTCCTAGAACGAAAATTAGAGAGAAAATTTCAGAATTTTTATTTCTTTCTCATGCTCTTTTCCACTTCATCTAGCTCATGTGTTGAGATTTGTTCCTTCTCCATTAATTAAACTAGTTAATTGACAAAGATAGAAGAGAGAAAACCTTAGGGATTAGTTGCTCTCCTCTTCCTTGCTAGCACAAGTTGAAAGAGGAGGTGATTAAACTTCTTGGTGGAATCGAGGCGACCGTCGACGGAGGAGAAGGCGAAGGAGAGCACGCCATCAACTCCCATGCATTGGTCGAGCCTCGCGGATACGATTCCGCGAGAGGTAATCGATTCCTTCCCTTTTCTCATGTGTGTGTTGATTGCTTGGCAAGATCCTTTATGCTTGATGGTTAATTAAGTTAATTAGTAACTAAAATTGAAAATTAAGTACTTTCTAACAATCGCCATTCTTCTCCTAGCTGTGCTGAGTTTTTAGGGATGGAGGCGCTGAGTAAAAAGAGTTTCTCCAGCATATGCAATCGCCTGCAAATTGTAGTTATAACAACACAATTTATATGAAAAAAGCGCTGTCATGCACATCTCTGATTAGAGTAAACATTGTTTTTTTGTCCTCATAAAAAACATCTAGGACATCTGATTATGTGAATCAACTATTCATTCTTACACCAAAATTAAACATTACTTAAATTGACTCTTTTCTACCCTGTTTCTGATTTGCCCCAAAATAATTTTATTTGGAATACTACCCAAGCATGCTCATCTGCCTGCAATGCATTTCATAGGCAACATAAAAATTATGTAGAGTGATGGGAAATACATAATAACAATGCTAAAGTTCATCAATTGACTGTACCTTTTCAGATAAAATCTTCCCAAGCAATGACCCACCAAGAACAGATATCTGCAGAACAACACGATAAGAATTAAAAAGTTCCATTCACTATTAAGAAAACTAAAACATTATAAAATTGTTCAAATTATATATTTTTCTTTTTTTCCTTTTGTAATCTTACCAAAGTTGCAACAGCTGACCAGCAAGTGTACTTCCAATAACCTTAAGAGGTGAAGAAGCTGTAGCAAGTGCTGTAAAGCAAAACATAAGATATTATCATTAAAATATCAAATACAATCCCCTCTCACTTTCTTTTTTTTTTGTTTTCTACTCCACTCATTTGGTCATTTATTACAGCCTGGAGGCAAAGATAAATGAAATGGAGCCTTAGAGGTATGGTACATACTGATTATAATTCTTATTGTGGAGAAAAAGGAGTTATCGCCCACTCAACAACAAAAACCAACATGAAAGTGCTAATTACAATGCTACCGGCAACCATTATTGCAGCTCTAATTCCACAAAATTTTGAAATTGCTAGCTCTGCCTTAAAATGTTTTCAATTTTAGTTTCATTTTACTTTCGACACTTTAGATGGTCCAAGGATCAAAAAATTTTGAGTGGTGCACCAGTAACAATGTTAAATATAAAAAAAGAAACAAAACAAGGAGTGCAAAAAAGGAAACTTGCCTCCTCTTTCTTTTATCTTTTGATTGTCCCTGAAGGAGCATCTAGCAATGTAGTCACTCCAAAATATATCTATTTTTCAAAAGTAATGCAATGTGGTTCTGTTATTAGCATATTTAACTGCCTCGACTCTCTTTGCCATCCCTTTTCCTTCATCCAACTGATTTGCAATCTCTATAAAAAAATCAATGCACACCATGGAATTTGGTTATTAGAAAGAATTCAATCTGACACCCGTAGGTATATTGTAGCATAGATGTAAGTGTACCTAATCTTACTTTATTGCCTGGTTAAGAATATTTAATTAATATTCGGACATGATCAAAGCACCTAGAAAGCTAGCACAATACTGAATTGAAGCTATAACAGTGTCTAGTGTGGTATAGGCTTACTAACCTATGTACTTAGTACTGATTAAAAAGCAGTTGAAAGCACAACAATAAAACAAGGAGCAGTTATGCCGCTAAATTAATGAAAATAATTTTATATGTTTTAGAGGATTTAATAGATTGACTTTTACAATCCAAACATAAATTAAATTAAAAGGAAGACGAAGAAGAAGAAGAAGCAAAGAGAATCAAAAGCATTGAAGATGAGCTCACTTCTCAGAAGATCAAAGTTTCCATAGCGAGCCCTTCTAAAAACTTATGTTCGCTCGAACTATCATCAAAAAGAAAAATTATACCAAAAAATAATAACAAATTAAAAAGCTTCTGCTTCAGATTTTCGTGCCTGAGAATAGATCAAGCAATACCTGAAAGACCAGTAGAAGCATCAGCCGTCATGGTGAGAAAATTTTCCCAAAATCGCTTGGAATTGTACGATCTCTGTCCTCTGAAACCAAAGAGAGATGGAGGTGGGAATTGGGATGTGGGAACAGGACATCGCTTATATGGAGTTGAGTCAGACTCGTCTGCACCTCGCTGTACACCGACATCACGCGCGTCGTTGCCATCGGACCCTTCGCGTCGTCGTTCTCCACAGCCACAGCCGTCGTCGTTCTCCACAGCCACAGTCGTCGCCATTCCTTGTATTAACGAAGAGAAGAGAAGAGAATGATTTAGATTAGATCGGGTTCTGGTTATGGTAATCGCCATTATTCTTCTCCTAGCGATGCTGAATTTTTGGGGATGGAGGCACTGAGTAATCAGAAGGGATAGCTTGCGCAAGGGGATAGGGAGTGGCGGCGAGAGAGAGAGTTCTGAGAAGAAACCTAGCAACGATTTTATGGAGTGGCGCTAGTTCCTCTTTCCATATATGCCAACGTAAGGTAGGGTAAAAGATGGAGCGCAAATGAGACGCAACAAAACAAAAAAATGCTCTAGACAAGAATCGAACTTCCGATTTTCACTCAAATAAACCCAACGCGAATCCGTTCGCTCCAGCGCAATCGCCGCAATGTTAACATGTTAACATCGCTCTATAGCAAAGGTTTAAACCTTTGATATCGTTATTAAATCCAGACCGCTGATCTGATCAGATCATAAATAATCTATGGCCTATATTACAAATTGTTAACAAGTCTAACATCCTTTGGACTCAAAATTGGATAGACCTTTGGATTGATGTTTTTATAAGTAGTAGAGATTATTATTATTTTATCTTCGTTTAGTCCGAGTGAAAATTTAAATAATTTAATTTCGCGAGATCTATACTTTTACAAATTTTATTTTAAAAATACCACGCATACAAAATAAAGCAAAAATAACGTATTGTAGAACACAAAACTTAGCCAAAAACAATGTATTGTAGAACAGAAATGAAGACACTGCCACGGTGCCACCGAGAATCCCAAAAGTGTGTGGCGATACTGATTTATAATTTATTTTTGTGGACAATCCGGTGCGAACTCCCGTGCTGCTTTTTGGCATACATGTCGTTCTATTTTTTTTTTTTTTTTTCATTTGATTCGCTACAATTATAGTTGCAGAAATCAAACAATCAACGCAATTCATCCGTAATATGAATAACAAATTTATTGTGGTAAGTTGGTGGATCCTCGCGAAATATATAGGTAAATTGTGCAGTGGAATTTTTTTTTTTCGAATAATGCTAGAATCAAACGCGTTTGACATCAAACACAATTCTAGACTCAACAATTAAAATTTTAAATTACCGATCAGAATGGCTCAATATGATCTTTATATTGAAATATTCTTATAGACCAAATTTTATATTTTTTTCGAAATTTTTAACTATTTTTTTCCAGATTTTTTAAAATTGAAGGGTCTAAAATTAATTAGACTGAAGATTTTCTAAAATCTAAAATAAATAGTAAAAAGATTAGAAAAAATATAAAATTTTATCTCGAAGGATATTTCATTATGAGAACAAATTGAGCAGTTCGGATCGGCCGTGCTAATCTCGAAAATTGAGATCCGATCGTGTTTGACGGACAGAGTGTCAAACGCGTTTGACTAGCATTACTCATTTTTTTCATACTAAAAATCAGATCATGTTTTAAAATTGTGAATAAATCCAAATATCCTAATGAAAAGATTTCAATCTACCACAATATATCCCAATTATTAATTTTTACTTGCTTATAATCCACACTGATCACCGTCGCATAACATCCGAAAATGTACACTATTCACCTTATTATATGTTTAGATTTACACGGTGGGGAATGGGGATGAACTCCGACACTTCGTTAAAAGACAAATAGTAGGTCCACCGCTCAGTGGGTACCATAAATTGAGCGCTGGCACTAAGAACAACATATTGTTATATAAAAAAATTTTCTTTTATTTTTTTTTTCTGAAATGATAAAAAATAGGATATTACAGTTATTCTTCAAACCCCGTCATAGAAACCCACAGCTACTTTTGACTAAAATTTCAGATAAATAAGAAATGATAGTGTTTTAAGAAGTGCTTCAGATATTGTGTGAAAAACCAAAACAACTAATTTTCATTTCAAAATATTCAAGTTTGCAGATTGGAACTGGAAACTCAAGACATCTATAGATATATATTAACATGGATTTTTGATTGGTCAAAACATACGACATTTGTCAATATCTGTGTCAAGACAAAAACAAACGAGTATGCATTTTACAAAATGTTTGTAAAAATTTCATAGAAGTAGTATTTATGGGTGAGACCATAAAACTATGTTATGCGGATTCGCATATTTCATGCCGTATCCCGTATAGGATACGGATTCGCATACGATACGTGTGCCAGTCTGATCATACTAAAACGGGATGAGTTAGCTCTTTCAAAAGAACTAATCGATTTTTTTTTTAAATAAAAAAAGTTAGGACTAATTTTTGAATTTATAAACTAAGTTGGATGAAATGAAAGCTCAATGACCATCTTAATTTTTTTTTTTGAATTGAGGACCAAAAATTCAAATCTTCCTAAAAATTTTAACTAAACTTATTACGGTGCTGTACTTTTATTTTTTTATTATTAATATTAGACTTCCACTCCATTCGAAGGACTTGCTATTTCATGTCTATCTAGATATATGATATCCAGCTCGGACCACTCCATTCTAATTACTAGAGCTAGTAGTAGATATCATATTATATCTAGTAACTATGTATTTCTAATTGTTAAAGAAAAAAAATATAATTAATAATAAGAAAAAATTAGAATCATGCCACTCCGAACTTGTGAATAATGATTCCAGTACTTTCTATTTAGATACTATGTATGTGTACTGCCAGTCTGCCAAGTGCCAACTCTTTTGGAAACAATTTAACAGAATAACAGTATTGGATGGAGGTCAAAGTCTAATCAAGTTTGTAGCCCAAATTGTGGCACCACATACAAGGAATGTAGCCCATAGAGAACGACCTCCTCAGCCCAAGATTATAGTCCACACTTTACTTAGGAGGCGATTAATGGACCTGCCACATCATTTTCAGCCTATTAATGGTCCCACGGGTAACCAACTCAAAAAATCTTCGTTCGGGCCCTTCAATTCTGGAGTATAACTAGGCCTGCATAACGTGCGAAACGGTCACGAAACTAGAGTGTTTCGTCAACCGTTTCGTTTCGTTGACGAAACTGATTTTTAATTTCGTTAACCGTTTCGTAAGGACGAAACGATCGAAATTAATGAAATTTTCGTGATTTACACAGGAACGAAACTGTTTTTTCGTTTCGTTAATCGTTTCATCCAACCAGACGAAATCGTTTTATTGTTTCGTTAACCGTTTCGTCCGGACGAAACGAAACGAAAAACGGATAAACGGTCTTCCGTTTGCAGGCCTAAGTATAACTCCGAATTAGGTCTGCAAAACGGTCGAAACGGTGACGAAACTAGGGTGTTTTGTTCACCGTTTCATTTCGTTGACGAAACAGATTTTTAATTTCGTTAATCGTTTCGTCTAGACGAAACAATCGAAATTAACGAAATTTTCGTGATTTATACATGGACAAAACTGTTTCATTGTTTCGTTAACTGTTTCGTCCAACCAAACGAAATCGTTTTATTGTTTCATTAACCGTTTCGTCCGGGACGAAACGAAATGAAAAACAGTTAAACGGTCTTCCATTTTCAGCCATACTCTGAATCTCTGATTCAGTCTTTTCTACCTTTATTTATTTTTTGTGCTAATTGATTTCTATGTAGGCAAGACTTGAAGTCTTGAACCATCTAGACATCTATTAGCCAGGTGGTACAAACTGGTATTGTACCCAGAGCCTCCGACATGCAATTAATGAGAGGTTATTAGTGGTACAAATTGCTAATAAGTGCTTTCCAGCAAAAAGTTTAAAGACTAATCAACAATTAAGAGGTTTTAGTGGATTATGAAGTATTGTAGATAAGTGGGATGATCTTTTTGGAACAAAGCTGTCTATTATTCCAAAGCAGAAGGTATATTACAAAGAATCTCACTCGAAGTTCCCCCTTATGACCAAGCAAGCACCCAATATTTGCTTAAACTTCTTGATTCTCGTATGTTAAATTTTATTGGTCCCATCTAATCCTTATCCATTGCAATTTCAAATGCATCACAGGTAGGAACAAAAACGTAATTGGGCATCATAGTATGCTTAATCTTGGAATAAATTAATTTGGAGAGTCTTCAGTGCACAAGTTGACAAAACACAAAAAAATCATTTTAGTATAGGATTATAATAAGTCGAGCATCAAATTTAGCTTTCAGTAATTTACAAACAACCCAATGAAGCGACATTATAAATTAGTGACTAGCGATGCCTAACAGTTTCGTCTGTCGTCATACAGATTACAAAAGCCACATTCTATAGACTGCCAAGCATTTCACTCGTGGTTAGATAAAGCATATAATATTTGCAGATCGTTTTATATGGAACTCGAATGCCTTCATGTATATTTGTATCTAACGTCATTGATAAGGTCTAGTATGGTCCAAAAAGAATTCGGCCTGATAAGATCTAGTAAGACCCGATAAGGATCCAGCCTAACAAAAAGGTTGCCCTAAGTGCTCAATATAAAAGGGCATCAACCTATTTCAAAAGGGGGGGCTCTTTCCTCCAGCGGCCTCCTCATACTCTCTCTTCTATCTCAAACTTCATCTCTCCTGAGCGGCTTCTTTCCTCCTGCATGGGGCGGTTGGTTGGCGGAAGGGAAGCTAGGCCGTTCCCTCTAAACTCTTGCTACCCCTAGACGCGGTAACAATGACGCCCACCGTAAATTTCGCGGCCAAAAAAGATCGTCGGAGTAGCTGGTCCGATATCTTTTTACGCCATCTCCATACTTTATTTGAGAAAAAGGAGCTTGGATCTATGTCCATCCCCTTTTGCCGACTCCCAAAAAGATCCGAAACATCTCGTCTTCTTTCAGATCTCACTTTTCCAAGAAAAAAAAAAGATCTCCCAAGTTCTCCCAAGTTCGCCGATGATCTCCGAAGTTCTCCCAAGATCTCCCAAGATCTCCCAAGCTCTCCCAGTCCGCCCAAGATTCTCCCAAGTTCTCCCAAGTTCTCCCAGTCCGCCTAAATTCTCCGAAGTTCTCCCAAGTTCTCCCAGTCCGTCCAAGTTCTCCAAGTTCTCCCAAGTTCGCCGATGATCTCCCAAGTTCTCCCAAGATCTCCCAGTCCGCCCAAGATTCTCCTAAGTTCTCCGAAGTTCTCCCAAGTTCTTCCAGTCCGCCCAAATTCTCCCAAGTTCTCTGAAGTGCTCCCAAGTTCTCCCAGTCCCCCCAAGTTCTCCGAAGTTCTCTCAAGTTCTCCCAAGTTCTTCCAAGTTCTACGATGATCTCCGCAAGTCTCCAAGTTCTCTGAAGTTCGCCAAATTCTCGAAGTTCTCCGAAATTCTCCTGCCAGACGTGAGTCGCCATAGCGCAGTCGAAGTTCTCATGCCAGACGTAAGTCGCCATAGCACAGTCGAAGTTCTCATGCCAGACGTAAGTCGCCATAGCGCAGTCGAAGTAAGTTCTCCTGTCAGACATAAGTCACCATAGCGCAGTCGAAGTAAGTTCTCCTGCCAGACGTAAGTCGCCATAACGCAGTCGAAGTTCTCATGCCAGACGTAAGTCGCCATAGCGCAGTCGAAGTAAGTTCTCCTGCCAGACGTAAGTCGCCATAGCGCAGTCGAAGTTCTCATGCCAGATGTAAATCGCCATAGCGCAGTCGAAGTTCTCCTGCCATACGTAAGTCGCCATAGCGCAGTCGAAATTCTCATGCCAGACGTAAGTTGCTATAGCGCAGTCGAAGTTCTCCTGCCAGACGTAAGTCGCGTTAACGCACTCGAAGTTCTCATGCCAGACGTAAGTCGCCATAGCGCAGTCGAAATTCTCATGCCAGACGTAAGTCGCCATAGCGCAGTCGAAGTTCTCCTGCCAGATGTAAGCCTTATCCTGGTATATAATTAGACCCTTTTCTCCATGATATATAATGAGATCGTTTTTTTTATGAAGCATTATTTTGATTCTACAAATAATTGAAGAACGAGGTAAGCCCTCAACATGAGGCACACGTGAATAGTCGAAGATACTAGACGTAAGACGCGATAATGGGCGGTCTAAAGAGACGTTAGCCGCAACCATGCACAGTCTATAAAAAAAAAGACTTAGCCGCAACCATGCGCAGTCTATAAAAGAAGAGATGTTAGTCACCACCCGACGCAGTCTGCCTATGCCTTAGACATTAGCCGCCATCCGGCGCAGTCTGCCTAATCATAGACGTTAGCCGCCATCCGACGCAGTCTGCCTCTGCCTCAGACGTTAGCCGCCATCCGGCGCAGTCTGCCTAATCATAGACATTAGCCGCCATCCGGCGCAATCTCCTATGCCTCAGACGTTAGCCGCCATCCGGCGCAGTCTGCCTAGGCCTCAGACGTTAGCCGCCATCCGGCACAGTCTCCTATGCCTCAGACATTAGCCGCCATCCGGCGTAGTCTGTCTGTGTCTCAGACATTAGCCGCCATCCGGCGCAGTCTGCCTAAAGATAAACGTAAGTCGCGATAGCGCAGTTGAAGTTCTCATGCCAGACATAAGTTGCCTTAGCGCAGTCAGAGTTCTTCTTCCACACGGGGTGGTTGGTTGGTGGAAGAGAAGTTTCATCCGTCCATCTATAAAAACGATTTATAAACAAACACTCTATCGCTAGGCATGGTAACTAGCGAAGAATGAAGAATAACTGAAGAATAAAATAAGACCTCAGATATAAGGTGCCCACTACGCGTCTCACCGATATAATTGCCTGAAGACCCAATGAAGACACGGAACTAGAAGCTTAAAACCGTCTTCGCTCAGGAGTCGAGGGCTCGCGCACCTCGCCACCTCGCTTGATAGGTTCACACACCTCGCCACCTCGTTCGATAAGCTCGCACACCTTGCTTGGGGCTCGAGAGCTCGCGCAATTCGCTCGAAGATTTATCAACCTCGACTATTTTGAGATCTTATTTATCTCTCTGATAGGGTCAAGGAATTGTTCACCTTGTTTGAAGGCTCGAGGGCTCAAGGGCTCGTCAATCGACTATCTCGAGGGCTCGAGGGCTCGCCGGAAGGCCTAAAAGTGCCGCTTACTTCACCATTTAATTTGAGGCTTCATCGATGACAGAATTGTATTTTAACTTCTACTGGAATTACATCCACTAGAAGCTCGAGGGCTTATGATAAGGCCTAGTATGGTCCAAAAAGAATTCGGCCTGATAAGATCTAGTAAGGCCCGATAAGGATCCAGCCCAACAAAAGGGTTGCCCTAAGTGCTCAATATAAAAGGACATCAACCTATTTCAAAAGAGGGGCTCTTTTCCTCCAGCGGCCTCCTCATACTCTCCCTTCTATCTCAAACTTCATCTCTCCTGAGCGGCTCCTTTCCTTCCGCATAGGGCGGTTGGTTGGCGGAAGGGAAGCGAGGCCGTTCCCTTTAAACTCTTGCTACCCCTAGAAGCGGTAACAATATGCAATTATGCATTCAGCTTTCAATTTTCTGATAAATTAATCAAAACATAAAACTCAATGTATACATTTACTACATTTTGTCTTTCTATAGAAACCAAAAGTTTGTAATAATTTATCAATGAACGTACCATATTTATTAATTTTCCATTTGAGAAAGTTAAAAAACAACTTCAATAATTTTATTATTCAAATTGTATATTTTATATATTAAATTAATTAAAATTAAAATTGGACGGAGATAAATAAAAAAAATTAGTTCCTTCTACTATTATTTTGTGGCCATCTTGCAATTTATAAATGTCAGCCCAAATTTCAAATGCATCCCATATAGAATTTGAAATTCGGCGCAGCGTGCCCCATGCTTCCATGGCACGTCGGCCTGTCAAACGTGGACAAAAGGCACGGAACAATATGTCCCTTTTGTCGTTCGCCGTTAAGGTAAACGGTACAATATTCTATTTTATTAATCATTTTTTTTTAAAAACGAAATAAAATTCTATGCCGTTATTATTCGTTCCATTTCAAAAATTACACGTATAACGGTTCAAAACGATGCTTAACGGTTTGTAATGGCACAATTTCATATTTATTTACCGTTTCATTATTGAAACGAAGTAAAAATCGGTGCCGTTATTTGTTCTGTTTCGGTTATACGGGATGGCATAACGGTTATGGCTAGAGCTGTCAAAATTGCCATTAGGCACGTGATGCCGTTCCGTATAACCGAAACGGAACGGTTAATGGCATTGATTTTTATTTCGTTTCAATAACGAAACAGTAAACGGAACACAAAATTGTGCTGTTTCGAACCGTTAAGCCTCATTTCGAATCGTTATCCATGTAATTTATGAAGTGGAACAGTTAACGGCAAAGATTTTTGTTTCGTTTTCAAAACGAAACGGTTTGTGAAATGAAACACCATACCGTTTACCTTACCGGCACGACAAACGGAACAGGGTGTTCCGTGATCGTTAACCACGTTTGACAGCCCTAGTTATGGCTGTACCGTTGACAGGCCTACCATGTTTGGTGCAACATTTAGCTTAGAATATGCCAAACATGGTGTCCTTGTTGGGCAATGCTATGCGAAATTTTGGAATATTTCGGCAGGGTAACATTTCGTGCAAAAAATATCATGGAACAGCAGAACGTCAGGCGCGTGTTAAAAATTCTTGTTTTCTTACAATATATTTTTTAATTTTGTTGAAATATTCCAAAAGAAGGAAAATTATTTACAAAGAAATATACCGTTCATAATATAGACATGACATGCATGTAGCATGCCCTTAGATTTATTGTTCTAATTTTTCTTGAATTAGTATGTTTCGGCACAACTTGACGTGCCGAACCTTATAATATTGTAATTTGTAAGACACATACATCAAATAGGCATGATGATATGTCACAATGTATATAAGGTCTTTTTACACGCGAGTAGAAGCAAACAAAATTTTTTTTAAAAAATATACATATATGTCGGAAAACAACACAATAATTTTCGCCGAACACAACATGTCATTCTCACTTTGTAACGCTTCAGGTTAGCCGAACCCAATTATTGGGAAAACAGAATTTTCTCTTTCGGTTTTATCGGCTTTTCTTTCTTGTTTGTTTTTGATTGAGGAGTGTGATGTGTAAATCATGGCCGACCTGGAACAGAATAAAAACAGCCAACAAAACATGTTGCAATTGATGAAGATGATTAATTAGTTCATATGACAATTATTATGCATAAAATTGATAGTTAAGCGACTTTTATTCATGCTTGACATATATTATAATAGACCGGGCTAATTAATTAATTAGCAGCATTTATAATGTACTTTTAAATTCCCAAAATTAAAGCCACCGAGAGCCCGCCAAGAATATACTGCCTCCATCCCCAGGAATCTAACTAAGTTTATTGAAACCATTATAATTTTTTTTTGAATGAAAATAACGGTCAAGCCCCTACCATTATAATATCTCTGGATTGTTTATTACCTTTCTCCTATATCGATTGTATTATGTTTCGTCAAATTTACATCTTCATAAACGAGGTTCAAATTGTGCTTTCCGTTTTGGCCTTCCAGATGCTATGTAAATATAATTAAGGCAAAAAAAAAGAAAAAGAAAAAGAAAAAGGAAACAAATGTTTATTTGGTCATAGATAAAGTGCTGATAAAAATAATTTTTATCAAACTGGTTGATTAAAACTCATTCGATGTCAAATATATAGCATTAAATTTGATACACAACTTATCTAAACTATATATAACACATCTCTAAATTTACTTTCTTATTTTTGGGAACTATTCAGTTAGTTATCATTGCTGTCAAATAGATTTGCTGTCAATAATATAATCTAGATATAAATGATTAAATAAAAGGCCAAATATGCAATCACTTATAAATATTTATATTATAACATGTGTTGGATACTTACAAAATTTGACAATATTAAGTTCTTAACATATATGAACGAAAACTAAAAATGAATCATTTCTAAGTAAGGAGGCAGTTAACCACTTCTCTAATCCATATGCAACTTAATTATCAAATCTATTCAAAACAATAAGAAGGATTTTGGGATTACTTGAGAAACACCTCGTGAAAATGAGTCGGACACAACTCTTCTAATAATTGCTAATTCCCTAGTGATTCTGGTGGTAGAGTCGCCAGCTTTGCTGTGCCCATTTCGCTTTAAACTTGGTGTGCTGTGGCAGTGCAATTAAACGTCATCGCCACTCGCTCTCCAACTGAATAAAAGGAGGAAGACCTCAAAACAGGGACTGAGCTGGACAAAAATCCATTGTTTGTTTGTTTTTTAATGCTTAATCTTTTCTCCATTTTAGATTGGAATGGAGATGATCGGCTGTGAAGGCGTCCCTTAAATCCTTAATTAAGGAACTCTATTTTTGGCTTATTTTTCCAAAATTATTTCAAGCTATATTCAGTCTCTAAATTTGATATTACTAATGATTAAAAATTGATTTTTGAGTGAAAAATAATATATTTTAATATACGAAACTGCTTTCCATCATCCCCACAGATCCATCATCCCTATCATCACCCTACAAACAAGTTTAATTTTTCTTTGCCATTTTTAGAAAACGTTTTAATAACTTCTCTTTCATTTTCGAAAGTCCAGGGATGAGAGGATGAGAGGTAGGGAGAATGAGCGCAAGGGGATGAGGACAGAGCGCGTCAGAGGGAGAGAACGAATCAAAGGGGAGGGAGGGGGAGGAGGGAGGGGAAGGGGGATGGAGTGAAATAGAGAGGGAGGGAGGGATATATATTAACTAGAACAATTACTATATTAAACATAATATTTATTATATTAAATAGAACAGTTATATATATTAACTAGAGCAGTTATATATATTAACTAGAACAATTATATATATTAACTAGAATAGTTGGTATATCAACTAGAACAGTTATATATATTAAGTAGAACATTTAAATATATTAACTAGAACATTTACTATATTAACTAGAATATTTATATATATTATCTAGAACAGTTATATATATTAACTAGAATATTTGTTCTTAGAACTAGAACAATTAGGGAGGGAGGGGGTGAGATAGGGGTAAGGGGGAGGAGCGAAACAGAAGGGAGGGGAGGGAGCGAAACAGAGGGAAGGAGGGATGAGCACTGAATTAAATTCCAGAAATGGAAATGTGAGGTTATGAGTTACGCTGGATTTTTTAGAAATAAAAAAAAACGTGTCTCTGGGGGATGATGGGGATGATCCTTATCAGGTCCGTTTAATATATATGTATATAGAGTTTTGCTATGGTGAGTTGCAACTCACCAAAGGGTCGGTGAGTCGCGCTCGAAGCTCCTAAATCTAGTTCAAAATAACCGATCCAAACCGTCTAATACGATCTCCCTATTGAAATCTCTATGCAGACCAAATTTTACAATTTTTCGAAATTTGTAAGTATTTTTTTAAAATTTTAGAAAATCGTTAATCTAATTAGTTCTGAACCGTTCAAAAACAGCAGTTTTTAAAAATCCGAAAAAAAATACTTAAAAATCTAAAAAAAATATAAAATTTTGTCAGCATAGAGATTTTAATATGGAGATCATATTGGACGGTTTGGATCGGTCATTTTGAACTATATCTAGTAGTTTTGATCACAACTTACCGACCCTTTGGTGAGTTGCAACTCACCATAGCAAAACTCTATATATATATATATATATATATATATATATATTTTTTTTTAAAAAAAAATCTGAACTTAATATGATGGACGGGGCTTATGTAATACATAGAAATGAGATCCTCAATAGTTTATTAATATATGCCAATTTCAATAATATTATTAAATTAAGCAAAAAATTAAAATAAAATAATTTGTAGATATTTAGAGTGGAGCTATGTAAACACTAGGGAGGTTAATGGTGCACTCTAATCTGTAGTATTAAGTAAAAGTCGTGGGTGTCGCGACTCTTCTTAATTTTTTCATTAGTGACACGGCGATCAGACCCTTCATTTTTTTTTTTGCTGATATTAAGAACTGGTTATATTATGTTAAATATCGGACAAATTAGATTACCTAAGCTACAAGATTACTAGTCTATCTCTGCTTTCCAAACTCATTTCATAGCGTTAATTTTTTTTTTAATCCCCTCCTCCCACTTAAACTAAATATATGCATATCAACTTGTTATTAGTCCTTTAAATTTGTTGTATTGTATGTCAACTTAAATGATATTTGACATTCCATCAAAGAATAAACTTTGAATAACAGTAGCAATATATAACATTCAATCATCTTTTTGTATGTACTATAAATCATATCTAGAGTGCCAAATTTCAACTTATTATTGACATTGTCAACATTATTAAATTAATTTATTAAAAAATTTTAACTACCTGACAACACATCTAAGAATTTATTCTTATTTTTTCGACAGATTAAAAAGGTAGTGAAATTAAATATTAACTATAAATCATATCTAGAGTGTCAAATTTCTACTTATTATTGATATTGTCAACACTACCAAATTAATTTATTAAAAAAATATTAGCCACCTGACAACACATCTACGAATTTATTCTTATTTTTGCAACAGAAAAAAAGGTAGTGAAATTAAATAACTATCAAGACATCTTATCTTTTATTTAGAATTTCAAACTAACATTTATCACATGCTAATGTTTTTCTGTTACACACTTTTATCTTATCATGAGCAAGATATCTTATCTTTTCTCCACTCAACTAGTAATTTTTTTGCCTTTTAGCGTTTTTGATTAAAATTTTCGTGTAGTAGCTTTGTTAATATTTCCAGGTATAGAAAACGTTATGCGTTTTTAATTTCCGCAAATTCACTGGAGACAAGTTTTCCTTTTTTTTTTTTTTTTAATACATTATCAATTTATCACTAGTCGCCAGAAATGTGCTAGGTTCCTAAAAAGGCAACATCATAGCCAAAATGGAAAAACACGATAAAAACGTAAGAAATAGCCCAAACTAAAAAAAAAAAAAGAAAGTACTCTTGTAGAGCACAAAATTAAAATTAAGAAAGCACGCTTGTAGAGCACAAAATTTAAAAGAAAAGAAAGTACTCTGTTATAGCACAAATAAAAATGGAAAGTACTCCAAAACTCCAAAAGAGACATTCAGCAGCTCTTATTTCTATCCATAAATTGGCTCCCTTTGCAACAGACTCCACACCTTCAACCCCATAAGAAAAATAAAAACCATCCACCATGGATGACTACCCAGACCTCGTCATCAAAACAGGACATGAGAGAGAATCCCTAGTCTCATCAAAGAAAGAACAGACCGTAGACGATATCATAGAACAGCATGTCGGTCCATTGGGGTTCGCACAACTGTTGCATGTCTTCTTGGTGTCTATTGCATGGATATTCGATTCGCAAAACACGCTCATCACAATCTTTACTGATGCGCAACCGGCCTGGAGGTGCAAGGGATCAACATGCGACCCGAGTGCGATGTGTACGCTTGATCCACGGATGTGGGAATGGGTTGGAGGAGACAAAAGCTCGACGATTGCTGAGTGGGGGCTTATTTGTGATAAAAAGTTTCAAGCCGGCATTCCTGCTTCCTTGTTCTTCCTCGGATCTCTCATAGGTATATATTTTTATTGTATTATGATGCATTAGTTATTTAATTAGTGATGATCTTAGCAAAACTTTCCCAGAGTTCATGTGAGAATCAAAGCATACTAGTAACGAACCATCAAAATCATCTTTACGCAATAGCATGGGAGCAACTGAAAATGATTACCACAATCGAGAGACAGGTTGGCATAATTACAAATATTAAATAAAAGTTTACTGAAGAAATGACTAGCATTATGGGAATCTATATATAATTAATTATTTGATTTTACTGATTAAAAAATTTAGTTTGTTTTTACCTAATTTTATACAATGGTTCTGGCCAACTATAAAGTATCAACTTCCATATGTCTAATTAAGGAATAAGGACAGAGATTATATTGATCCTTCTATTTTATTATTCGTTGAACTTTAAATCCACTGCAAGAATCTGGATTTAAGTGAAACTGCGCAAATTGTGAAAAATTCTGGATTCTTTCTAAATAAATTCATGATTGTACAAATTAAAACAAATTATGTACGGATAGACTGTTCCGAGGATATATTCAGTATTCAAAAATCGGGGCTTCAAATTGCAGATAATTCCCTGTTTCTCAAAAAAAAAAAAAAAAAACACGTATTGTCTATCCTGTTCCGCTGAATATTTTTAAGGAATTAGTACTAATATTTCAGATTCTAAATAAAGCATGTTCAAAATATCCTAACTGCAGAACTCAGTTCATCTAGTTCCCGTTTTTCCTTTTAAATGCGAGCTTCCAGTTAGAGCTATTGAGTGCATGCAAATGTTTAAATTTCGAAATACAGTATCATTTTTAGAAAAAAAAAATGCTGAATGGGGAAATTAAAATTATTTAGTGCCAAGATAAGTGTCTCCTTTCAGTATAACACGTCAATATATGGAGCTAGTAAGTATCGTTCAAAAACCATCATACTAGAGAAGCAAGTCCAAATTTCAAAACATTCTAAAAACCATAAAAAAAAATTAACTGAGAGATCCAAGCAATTCTCTTACGTAAATTCACTTCTATGAAGATAAAGTTTTAATACTATTATTTTTGTCTGCGTATAATCATATATTTATTTCATTCTATTCCGTATCCACCTCAATCTATTCTTTGCAGTTCAGTTTTACCAGATGAGGAAAAGAATGGCCCAATTAAGACCAATTGTTGCCAGAAAAGTAGTCGAAAAGGGGGGAAAATATTCTTTTAGGAGAGAAATCTTCCACTATTTTGATGCAATTGGCAGTGATGTTTCAGTTTATCCTGTCGTTTTGTATACACCTAATTCGGAGAAAGTTTAGATATGTAATCAATTAAATTTCGCGGTCAATTGTCCAATACGAACCTAACAAGCGTCTAATCAGATACAGAGGATCCCTATATTGCATATCTCAGACCTAACAAGCTATGGCAATTAGAGATTACAACCCCATATATAGTATTATTGTTGAGTTAATTAATATCTATGCTTAGATTTGTTCTGCCCTTTGATTATAATTTCATTTCTATTATAGCTTCAAAATTAAGGACCTTTTGACCTGATGTAGCATATGACTTTAGAAGACTGCTCTAATTGAATTATTTTCATAGACTAACAAAAAAACAAAAATAGCGTGGGTATTTGCGAAAGCAATGTAAAGTAATTATTTATAAGGAAAAAGTCACACCGACAGTTCCAAACACATTATGTAGAAGACCGATAGTACTATCTAATTCAGCACCATCTTTTCACAGATTGAATTTGCATTCCGTATCCTTAAAGTAGATGAAATCTTACGCATACATCATTTTTTCAACAGGATCCTCAGCACATGGTTGGTT
The DNA here is from genome assembly GCA_027562975.1 of Rhynchospora breviuscula. Taxonomy (NCBI): domain Eukaryota; kingdom Viridiplantae; phylum Streptophyta; class Magnoliopsida; order Poales; family Cyperaceae; genus Rhynchospora; species Rhynchospora breviuscula. Next base: position 59,146,353 of record CM050398.1, on the reverse strand, counting down.
AGCCGATACCTATCTCGGTCGAAAAAAGACAGTACTTCTATCCTGCCTCGTAACCTCCATCACTGCCTTTTTAACATCTCTTGCTCCCAATATCTGGGTCTATGCCCTTCTTCGTTTCTCAAATGGTTTCGCCCGCTCTGGCATTGGTATCTGCTGCCTGGTCCTCTCCACTGAGGTCGTCGGTCGTTCCTGGCGTGGCCAGGTCGGTCAATATGGCTTCTTTTTTTTCACTGTTGGATTTCTCTCCCTTCCTTTGGTTGCGTACCCAGTACGCGAATCATGGAGAAGCTTATACAAGGTCATGTCAATTTTCCCACTAATATACTCAGTACTTATCCTTCCCTATGTTTCGGAATCTCCACGGTGGCTCGCAATAAAGGGTAGGACAGATGAGGCCATGAGGGTGCTCATAAAATTTTCCAAACGTAATGGCAAGGTTATACCGAGTAATGTGTCCATCTCGAATCCCACAATTACAGAAGGTGGTCTACCTCAAAAGACCGAGAGTTTATGGTCGACTGGTTGGGCAAGTAAGAGAATTGCTACGGTCATGCTGGCCGGCTTTGGAGTCGGGTTTGTTTATTATGGGGTGCAATTAAATGTTGAAAACCTCAATTTTAATGTATACTTCACCGTGGCAATAAATGCCTTGATGGAGATACCAGCAGTGTTTATAGGCAGTGTGTTTCTGGGTTTTACTGACCGCCGGGTCTTATTCTCTGCATCGGCATTCCTTGCCGGGATCTCATGCCTCTTGTGCACCATTTTCTCTGGCAAGGGTAAAGGCAAAGGAAGTTGGGCTCAGCTAGGCATAGAAGCCGTCGGTTTCATGGCAGCATCTCTGTCATTTGACGTGATATATATATACTGTGTTGAATTGTTCCCTACCAATGTCAGGAACTTCTCAGTGTCAATGCTTCGCCAGTCACTGATGCTTGGTGCAGCAATCGCTCCGGTAATGGTGGTTCTGGGTCGGTTGCAGCCAGCAATTTCATTCTTTGTCTTTGGCGCTTTGTCCATTTTTAGTGGGGTAGTTACATTCTGGCTACCTGAAACAAGAAATTCACCATTGTACGAGACACTGGAGCAGCAGGAGAAAGAGGAAAAGTTCACCTTGGGCTCGCCTGGTGATATGGAGATGGCTACATAAGAATATAACTGTATAACCCCATATAGCAAACAATAAGCTTGGTAATTAATTAAATGGGAACAAACTTGTAAGATGACTGGCCTATTGTTTAGCGTGGCAAATTGACGGAATATGGGTAGACAGGAAACTATTTGTCAATTGCAGTAGGGTAGTAAAGGACCTCCTCAAGTAATGCATGCAAGATAACATACGCTTTCATCTTGGACATGTAATTACTCATATTTATCTTCAATAAACCATTTGTGGGTACATAGCAACTATTAGTCAATAAGTGATCTCGGCTAAATGGTCTTACTAACATCTTGCGCTGTTTAAACAAGAATTGTAAAACTATGAAGGACAAAAACTCCAATTTCTTGCGCTGTTTAAGCAACGCTGTTTCTTCATTATTTCAATTATTAAATCAATCTGCTCTGTTTTCATAAAGTCATAAAGGAAATGCATGCAAGAGGCCAAGAACCTAACATTCTTACAAGGGATTAACAGGATAGAACAGAATTGAACCTATTACCGGTCTAATTGTAAGTCATCAAATCTAGAAATATACGATGACGATGTTATATGTTAATTATTATTGGTTTATTATATCTAAAACACCCATTAATTGAAATTGGAGAAAAAAAATATTCTGCTCATTAACATATCTCCTATTTCTTTTTCTGCACACTACATATATAATTTCTACATACGACTATTTTCAAACAACCTAAATCGTCTCATAAATCCACAAATCCGAAAACAACTATTTTATACAAATTTAGTACAAAAAAGAACATTATTTAAAACTCACATAGCTCTCTTATGTACAAATCTTACGCTTAACATAACGGGACTAGTCCTAGGAGTTACCTTGTCTATATTGACTTCCTCAATTAGGTCAATTTCAGTCTAACACGTCTAACCTAATCCGGTCCACGAGGCCCAATTTCTAACGGTTCAATCCAATTTAGCGTTAGGCTGGGTCATCCTTCTAAACAAACGGAATTAGCCCAATTCAATGGATAGTATATTATATATACATGAAATCAGATGTTATTTGAATTGGTTTGATGTAATAACCGAAGGCTTTGTAGATAACCTGAATAAGCAAATTAATTTGTAACTTTCAAAAAAAAAAAAAAAAACCCTGAATAAGCAAATTAATTTGTAACATAAAGAGGGAGAGATACAAGAGAAGGCCATCCAACTGAAGGAGCAAGCTAACAAGATAGAGAAGAACAAAGGTAAAAATTCTCTTTTAGATTCTTTCCCTTACAATGATCTTGCTGATGAGGAAGTAGTTGATCTGTTTGATTGTTTTGGTTTACATCTTGCTGATAATGTAGATGAGTGTCTTGAAAATGTTCAATTTCTTAGATCGCTTTCCAAAAAACAATTTGATTCTGCTATTGAGGAAATGGAATTTAAAATTCTTCATGGAGCTAAGTTTGTGAAAAAGAATAGAGATAAAAGAGCTAAACTTGATATGATTATTTCTAGGGTTCATGCTTTGTCTAATAAATGAAGATACTCAGTTGGAATATTAGAGGGTTGGGTAAAGGGATCAAAAGAAGATACCTAAGGGGCCGTTTGGATCGCTTAGGAATTTAAGGAATAGCCTATTCCTAGGCGGAAAATATTGGGAAGTGTGTAACTTTGTGAAGAGTTTGGATGGTTAGGAATAAATTTCTGCCTTGGAATAGGCTATTCCTCAAATTCCTAAGCGATCCAAACGGCCCCTAAAAGATATTGTGAGGGACAATCATATAGATATTATAGGGATACAGGAGACTAAAAAAAACCAGTTTTTCTAAGAGATTTGTAAACTCTTTTCTTCCTCCTGGTTATGTGTGGAGATTCTCTGCTGCTGTTGGGACAGCTGGAGGGATTTTCATAGGTATAAATGAAACTAGATTTAACATTCTTTTTGACTATGCAGATCGTTATTCTCTTTCTATAGTGTTAATTGATAGAACAGATAATTTTCTTTTCGGTTTGACTGTAGTTTATGGTCCAACCAAATTCATTCAAAAAAAATCATTTTTTCAAGATATCATTAGGCTAAGAAGTTTATGGTCTGGTCCTTGGATTTTATTTGGTGATTTTAATTCTTTGAGATATAAACATGAAAAGAATGGGAGTCATTTAACATCTCTGGAGCTAGACAGTTTAATAGTTTGATTTTAGACCTTGAATTGATGGAATACCCCTTGTCAGGTCATAAATACACTTGGTCCAATATGAAAACCAATCCATGTCTAGCTTTATTTGACAGATTTTTCTGCTCTAACGATTGGGACTCTCATTATAATGATGTTTTGGTTAGGGCTTTATCTGATCATTCTCCTTTGATCTTAAGCTCTAAAAATGATAATATTCAGTCACACATATTTAGATATGATAGTGCATGGTCAGAGGTGGAGAAATTTTCTAATCTTGTTCCTAAGTGGTGGAATGGAGTGCATAATTACTCAGATAAAACTAGAGACATTGGTAAAAAAATAAAATGTTTAAGAAAAAAATGAGAGGATGGGCAAAAAATTACTATGGTGAGGTTAAGAGAAAAAAGATTGACATTCTCTCAAAGATAGATCAATTTCAAGTCATTCAGGAAGATAGAGATTGGAGAGAGAATGAGTACCTTGAATATTTAAAGGCTCAACATGATCTAGATACAATTTATGATGAAGAACAAAAATATTGGTGTCTTAGAGCAAAGAGTGATTGGCTGCTCAAAGGAGATAATAACACCAATTATTTCCATAAAATTGCTTCTCAAAATAGAAGAAGAAATCTTATTTTGAGTCTTAAGATTAATGACTTTGTTTCTAATGATTTGCAACGTATAGAATCTCATATTATAGATTACTATAAACAATTGTTTGGTGTGACAGGAGATCAGTTTGTTTTATTGAATGAAGATTTCTGGGCTGATTCAGATAAGGTGTCAGAAGTAGATTGCTTCACTTTGACTCAGCCCTTCACTGAAAAAGAAATCAAAGATGCTTTGTTTTCATCTGCAGGAGAGAAATCTCCTGGCCCTGATGGTATATCCTTCTCCTTTTATCATAAATACTGGAAAGTGATAAAAAAATGATATCATTGATATGTTCTCTAAATTCTATAACCATGAGATTGATATTTCTAGATTCAACAGAGCTATGATTAGCTTAATTCCTAAGAAATTAAATGCTGATGATATTAGACAGTTTAGACCCATTTCTTTGATAAATTGTATCTTTAAATGGGTCACCAAGGTCTTAACTAACAGATTGGAACCAATTGTTAACTCTATGATTGACCAATCTCAAGCTGCATTCATGCAGGATAGATACATCCTTGATAATGTGGTTACAACAGCTGAGATAATTCACTCAACAAAAAGAAGTAAACAAGAGGGATTAGTTTTGAAAATTGATTTAGAAAAGGATTATGATAGAGTCAGCTGGTCCTTTTTGTTTGATATGTTAAATGCAAGAGGGTTCCCTAATAAATGGATTCTTTGGATGAGAAATATTCTAAATAAAAGTTTTGTGTGTATCAATCTTAATAGAAACTTATCTCATTACTTTGAAGTCAAAAGAGGGCTAAAACAAAGAGATCCTATTTCTCCTATTTTATTCAATCTAGTGGCAGATACATTGAATTTCATGCTTAAAAAAGCAAGTAATGCTGGTGTAATTAGGGGTTTAGGGCCTCCTATGATAGATAATAAGTCTATTATAAACCTTCATTATGCTGACGATACCATTATATTTTGTCAAGCAGATGATAGGATTTTGCAAGCAGTGAAATGAGCTTTTGTTGGCTTTGAAGCTCTAACAGGTATGAAAGTTAACTTCTCCAAATGTGAGGCATACCCCATTAATATTGGAAATAAAAAAGCATCAGATTTAGCTGAAATCTTTGGGTGTGAGGTTAAACAATGGCATCTCACCTACTTAGGTATTCCTATACATTGGAGAAAAAGTAAAAAAAATCTGATTGGGAACCCATAATAAATAGATTCTTAAGGAGATTGCAAAGCTGGAAAGGGGCACTATTATCGTATGGAGGGAAACTCACTTTAATTAATAGTGTGTTATCCTCCTTACCCACTTATATGATGGCTTTTCATGAGATACCTAGCAGTGTAAAAAAGAGATTAGATCAAATTAGGGCCAATTTCTTTTGGCACTCAGGAGATAAAAAGAAGTATCATCTTTGTAGATGGGATGCTATATGTAGGCCCAAAGATAGGGGGGGCATGGGAATTATTGGTTTAAAAACTATGAATATAGCCCTAATGTGCAAATGGGTCTGAAGATTGAAAGACCCAAATTGCAAAGGTTGGTGGAAAAATATTCTATTGAGCAAATATGATACTTCTCATAACAGACAAAGTTGGTCCCCTTTTTGGAAAATCATGAAAAAATATGAACATATTGTTCATATCAATAAAGGGGATTCAGATTGGTAATGGTAGGGATACTTTGTTTTGGGAAGATAAATGGTGTGGAGAGGTACCACTTAGCATTTCATGTGCTTCTATATATAAGATTTGTACCTCCAAATTTGTCACTGTAGCTGATACTGTGCAAGCTCAGTTAAACAATCTGCATTTCAATAGAAATTTCTCTCTCCCTCAAAGACATGTTTTTAATCTATTATTAGATTTTGTGAGTAGTTTACCTCCTTTGTCTGTGGACTCTGATAGGGTTCTTTGGCAGCACAAAAAATAAAGAGAAATATAATACAAAAGATATGTACCAATGGTTGGGTGATGGGGGTGTGAATATTCAACCTGATGTGAACATTTGGTTAATGAGAATTCCACTCAAAATTAAAGTGTTCTTGTGGCTTCTGAGCAAAAGAAAATTGTTAACCAAAGATAATTTGCTTTGTAGAGGGTGGGAGGGAGATTATACTTGTACATACTGTAATGCACTGGAGACCATAGATCATACTTTTTTCATTTGTAGTCATGTGAAGCAAGTTTGGAACAGGCTACTACCCTCCTTTAATTGTTACATCAGTCCTCAGAAATTGGAAGATATTGTTACCATTTCAAACAATTTTCAGGGGAAGGTGAAAAAAGTTTTCATTCTTATTTGTGCTGCTGTATGTTGGGTATGCTAGTTAGAAAGAAATAAGTGTTGCTTTAACAAGTCTGATCCTATTGATTTGAAAGGGTATTGTAGGAAGATTAAGTCAATTGTGCATTATTGGTCAGAAATGTGGACAGTACCCATGCAAGATGTACTCAAGGAATGGATGGCAAAAGATGAGCAGATGCTGTGGCAGGTTCAATTGCCTGGTTGAAGTAGTGAAGCTGATGGAGAGGAGCAGACTTGGACTGAAGGAACAACAGATTTTGGTGAAGGCAGGCTTCTTGAGGAGATGTTGCAACTTTTGATGATTTAAATTTTCAATTTAGCATTTTGAACATGAAGTTGCTATTTCAGTTTTCTAATACTTGTTGTTAGCCCCATGTTTGACTGGGGATGGATTTAGTTCCCTTGAGTCGATGAAAGGGAGTAGGGTGGGATAATAAGTGTTGTTTGGTTGATTCTTTTTGTGTGATGTAATAAGCCTTTGCTCCAGTTTGATTGGTTGTTGGGTGCTCTTCAGTAAAAATTGAAGAGTGGTGGGCGCTCCCCACTGGTTTTCAAAAAAAAAAAAAAAGAATAAGCAAATTAATTTGTACACCAATAGAACTTTCTTTTTCTTTTCTTGAAATTATGTTTCTTATCATTACTCGCATTCGTTCATAAAATCATTAAAATATTATTGGTCTTCTTTTTGAACAGAGGAAAGACTAAGTTTTGAAATCCGAGTTATATTTCGTCTTGCATACTACAATAGGTAGTTTTCAACATGAGGGCCTCTTTCTGAAAGAATAAAATATTTAATTCATAATATATTGTATAATTAACCTATAATCCAAGATCACATTATTCAAATAAAATATTTTACTCAGTCTTGATGATGGTCCTTAGACGTCTTTTTAACTCTTTCTGAAATTGTTTATGAATGAAAATGACAAAAAGATACATCCAATATATCAGAATTGAGTATACATTCTGCTGCGACCAAGGGATAAAATACGATAAATCTGGTCCATCATATTTTTAATGAAAAATCGGATGCATCTTTTAGATAATTTCATAAAAAATGACTTGATCTAAATATAATATTATGAATAATTCCAATAGTTTCGTGCTTGATAGGGAGAGATTAATGTAGGTAGCTCTATGCTGTTATCATTATTTTCATTGAACCGATCACGGAACAAGATATTATCATGGCAGGTGCATATATTGTCTTGAGGACTGGGCTTGAACTTGAGCTTCAAATTTTTGTTCGCGGTCAGGACATGCCAAAACATTTTGTTGTATCGGTTTCATTTTCTTTGTGTTCATTTTCTAAGGAAAGTCCGTCTAAATACCAATTTCAGTACAAAGGAAGAAGTTTTGCTATGCCTATATGGGTTTCATTTTCTAAGGAAAGTCCTGCTAATTAAGTACCAATTTCAGTACAATGGAACCTCAGCGGCACAGTGATTCAGGAGCTACTTAAATCTTCATGAAGCCAATAAAAGGACAATTACAAATCATTTTAAGTTTTTAATAATGTATAAGAGGATCGAAGGAAGAAACTTTAATAGGACAAAGAACTTAAATTAGGTATAGCTATGAGAAATATTTGTGTACTAAGTGATCCAATTACAAATGAAAGCGATTATTCACGGTCTTTAATTATGATCAAATTTGGACAATAAATTAATAAAAGTTACTAATATTACAATAAACAATTTCACCTAAAAAGACAACTCCTATATGGTGGGGCCCAATAATCAGGCATGCCGTTGTCTGGGCATATCTGAGAAGCACGTGAAATTGGAATCAAGCAAAGCCCTCTACTTCTTAAATCAACATCTTGATCTACCTTCTCACTTGCCTCAAGGCCTCCCCATATTGCATTATGATCCTAAATGAATGAGCAGTTGGATAATTGATTACTGATCAAATTAATCGTTAAGTGATCACAAAAGAAAAAGCAAAAATCAAACTAGAAAATATTCTCTTGTACCTTGGGAGCACATAATTTGATGAATGGATCACTAAGTAACTGTATCAAGGAAAAAAGAAAAAGGACTATAAGTTTATAAATAACAATTAGTATATGGAGTAGAAGCAACATATATAATTGAGTGAATGGAGTGATATCAAGGCAACTATAATGGTATAACCCTTACTTTTCAACAATATATATTTCTCGGAAGTTCATATATATTTGCTAATTACATTATTGAAAAAATTAATTACAATTTGCTACAAAGGTACTAGTTAGGTTATTGTATTTTGTTACACCGAGAAGAGCAATTAAACTTTCGATAATAGTCTATCTTTAACAACCTTGTTTCATTAGAATACTTTCTGTTCATAGTTGAATTTAGGTTTCCAAATGGTGTAGAGGAAATCTACTAAAAGAAACTTTAGCACCATCAATGCTAATAAAGCTATCAGTATTGCTGCAGCTGATATTATTTATGTATTGTTGTTTCTATGTTTCCCTCATATTACTTCTCTCTTTAAATTTTATACATAGTCACCGCCTCAAAAAGGAAATATTATAATGAAAGTATCACCTGAACTTGCTCGTGCAAAATTTTAATATACTTGAAAGTATCCAACAGTACTGAGGCCGTATCCGTCTGATATAAATGGCAAGAACATTAATTTAGAGAATAATCACTATATCAATTCACTTTATTTAATAGTAAATATTCTGCATAATACCTTTCCGAAAGGAGCTACAATCTGTTGCAGTGCACTTATCTTATCCAGCAGTTTAACTTTAGGTACCTGAGCCTTTAATTTAACCAAAGAGAAGTCTCTGTTAGCTTTTAAAAGTTCAAAGTTTTATGCCATTAAATTTGTAAGAATTCCTTAATGAGGGGATCTCCAGAGAAACCTTTTTGTTTTATTAAATTTATTACATGTCTTGTCTAATTACTTTTTTCAGTGGTATGATCAAATCCTTGAACAGGAATATTTGCCTAGCAGGTCTGTGAGTCGTAAGATAATAGTAGAACAAATTTCATTGCATGCAGAGCTGCTATGCATACACAACGGACCACTGCAATTACCAGATGTTATAGTGTTTCAACTATTAGTCAAATACTAGAGGTAAAATTGACCTCTCTTAGATAAACACTTGTAGATTGTTATAAGTGAAGATCATTTAAGTTGTTAACTCATTTGAAATCAAATCCAATATATATATCTACCTTAGATGTTGTTGAACTCTGTTGTTTAGGCTTTTTTGAATTTGCTTCTGAACTATCTTCAGATTTTCTCTTCTTGCTTTCAGTGCTTATTCCACTGCTTCTACTACTACTTTGCCTAGCCTGCAAAAAAATTATGCTTAATCATCCTTAATCCTATGATCACAAAAGACTCAAAAAATAATAAGTATAGGTTACCATTGATATTTCGGATCCAGCTTTCTTGGAGTCTACTCTCTGTGAAATTGTCTGAGCTGATGAGCTGTTTAAACAACTGTCAAATGAAATGAGATCTGCCAAATTCCTAGAGCATGACCATGGGGTATCAATCATTTCGTTGCACAGTTTGTGATTGCTCAATCCTAGAACTGATGTACAGCCCACAATTTGGTGTGAGTTGGTGTTGTGATAACCAAACAACTCTTGCTGTTGTTTTTCTTCTTTTAAGTCATAGTTGTAACATGCAATGCTCTTTATAAGAGAAGGGTTAGGCATCACATGTTGAGCCATCATTGGAGGAGCTATGGACCAATTGCTAACTAAATCTGACTGCGTGGTTCCGCTATAATGATTGATTGAGTGTGCTATCTCCAAGTTATTGTCAGCATCTTTCGGGTAATCACTAAGTACATTGGTCACCAAGGTTTTTGATGATAACAATTCGAGGAACTTTTCTCCGGTGTTGGTTAGTTCATTATCAAGTTGCATGTTTCCTCCAGAATTTCTATAAGATATAATATACTCTAAAATTAGTTACGAATAGTTCTTGATCACAAGCAATATGAATTATCCTAGCACACATGCAGAAAGCCAGAAGCTCATGTAAGGGACTGATACATTACTTGCAGATAGATTTATATGCTTTTTCGAAATGAAAAGAACTAAGCAGAACTTGGTTTTTTATCTTCGCATCAAAACACTATAGGAAAGTGCAGCAGTTGCATGGGCAGTTCTCAATTGCATCAGTGCCACAAAATCATTTGCATCGGCACATATTTTACATCCGCATGACTGATGCAATAAATATAATTACATCAGGACTACTGATGTAAATGATTTTTACTCTGTTGCATAGACAAGACTCATGCAATTGAATAACACTTGCATCGGTTAGATCGATGAAACTGATTATTAATAATTCTTAAGTCTGATGGGTCAATTGCATAGGAAAAACCAATGCAGTTGGACATCAATTGCATAGGCGAAGTTGTTGCAACTGATATTTTTAGTTACATAGGCACGACCAATGCAATTGAATATCAATTGCATGAGTAATGTCAATGCAACTGATATTTTCAATTGCATAGGCATGACCAATGCAATTGAATATGAATTTGTTGAGTAAAGCAATAGAGTATTAGATTTTAGTAATTCATAGATATTTTTGTCCAATTAGCTATGATTAATTTTTATTTTATTATTTTAAGTATATATATAGTATCTTGCAATTTGAGGGACTGACTGACGGACTCATTTGTTAGTCTCCTTCTTTGTTCTCATTGCCTTCTAATTAATTATTTAAATGCCAAGGATATAAAGTAATAATTATTTTATCTTTATTCTAATTAAATAAGAATGCAAACGAGTTTTTTTCTTTTTATACAAATCAAGCTTCTTATATATATATATATATATATATATATATATATATATATATATATATATAATATAAAGCAGCAACAAGCATTTTTGTACATAAATCAATTTTGTTTAAATTGGTATATAATACTCATTAGGATGCGTTTGTCCAAAATCATGGATTTTCATTACCAAATTTACCATTTAATTGAACATTCCTATATTTTTTGAACCGCTCAGGATGCGCGTTCAATAATTAGTTAACATTCACATATTAACTTCCTAATATGACTAAACATATGTTTCCGGAAAGATATAATTTTATAATATGCTAACATTAATACTTCCTTAAAAATATTGAATTAAATCTTTTTAACCCATACCAATATCAACCAGTTAAATATAAAGTATAGTAGACATCAAACTTTCCTAAGAAGGTGTGCTTTATTATTTCTTTCTTTCTTTTTCTTATTTTTTAAAAAAATTCTAAATAAATAAAATGATAAATTATGCTTGTAAACAAAAATATTTATATTTAAAAGTAATAAACAAAAAGAATGTAAAATGTAGTTTTCTAAATATTTGAAATGCGTATTGCATTTTGTATCTGGGCATTCAGGTATGAAAAGAAATAATATGAATTATTGGTATTAAACTAAATTGCAAATTTTTATTCATAAATTATTATAGTTCCAATTTATAAATTATTGTACTTCGGATGTTGAATGGAAATATAATATGTGATATATGGTATCGAATGGAAATATAATTTTTTTATGGTTGCAAATTTACGCATGTTGCAACAGTACTTCGGATGCAGCCAGCCCATGCAACTGCTGCACTTTCCTGTAGTGAAAGAAAGGGTAATACCATTTGTCTCCTTTTGATTTAGTAAAATGAAAGCTGCATATATGTACACTTGAGCTGTTCATCACTAAATTTGATAATAGTATTGGTCTGTTCAATCATATTGCTTGTTACTGGAATTAAGTAGTGCAAGTACCTTATGCACATGTCTATCTCATTATAGGAGACGAAGAAGTTTAATTTTAGATGCGGAAATTGTGATCTCGTTTAAATATGCTAGTTTACTGGATGGTTTGTATGGCTGTAACACTAAATTAGAAAGTGTATTTTTGTATACTCACAGTAGAAGATGGTTCCACATATGAGTCTTGTTGGAGTGGTCAGTGGTTGTGCTTGAAGAATCCATGCTAATGCAAGATTGGCTTGATGTATCGGTGTAATTATATGGCATTGAGAGATCATCTTGACTAGGCAAGGCAGAGCTTGTGTCAGTGTGAAGCCATCTTCTCATTGGACTCCAAGAAGCCATGAACTGCATTTGCATGTGTTTTGGTGATTTTGGGTGTAGACTTTTGGTTTGGATGTTTTTGGTTGGCTTGGAGTGAGTTGTGCTTAAATAGGGGTGGAAAACTAAGTAAGAGCTGTTTAGATAGAGATCCCTGGTCAAAAGAGACTAGCTAGGTCGTCTATCTATGTTGCTTTTACTGTGGTTAGGGCTGTCAACGATAGAAAAAAAACACATGATGCCGTTTCGTTTAAACAAAACGGAATGAATAACGGAACCCAATTTTGTTTCGTTTCAATAACGAAACGGTAAATGAAACGTGGAATTGTGCTGTTTTGAACCGTTAAGTCTCATTTCGAACCGTTTTCAGTGTAATTTGTGAAGTTGCACGGTTAAAGGAACGGAATTCTGTTTCATTTTCAGTTTGCGAAATGGTTTTTAGTACCGTTTACCTTAACGGAACGGAAAACGGAACAACGTGTTCCGTGGCTTTTGTCCACGTTTGACAGCCCTAACTGTGGTATAATATTTAGCTGATGGATTTACATCTAGGAGGGTTCGTAAGTTTGACAAGTCAAAAAGTAATGCTAAATTATATATTTCTCTTTTTTGTAAAAAAAAAAACGTTAATAAAGAAAAATATTTATGTACTATGATCTGATTGCTGTGTTCAGAGTATATTAATTTTGTAGTAATTGGTAATATTTAGAATTTAATTGTAACGATAAGAAAATCTTCCCTTATCAAATAGAATTGTTGACAATTGAAGTTATAGAATGCTAATGATAATTCCATAGGATGCTTATGTTGGCGTGACGTAAGCAAATGCTTTCTTTCTAAAAGTTAAGATTTCTTTTCGAATTATAAAAAATGCAAGTTGTTTGAAGGTAAGAGCGCGCAGCACAAAAAAAGTGTCCAGTCCTTCCACTGAGGCTGAGGTCGTGTGCAAATAATTCGAGGTTATTCATTGTCATTGTAGGGTCATTATAGGACAGTGCCACCATCTTTATTGAAGGTGCATTAGCCTCTTGTTCTCTAATTTTATAATTTCATCCGACATTCTTGCAACTCATCATTGGTTTCTTGAGTAACTATATTTATAATTGCACGGACATTTAATTAACCCGAAAGGAGGGTTTTACGGATTTCGAAGATGATTCTGGTTTCTCCTAATGCACAGAATTATTAGTGTTAAAAGGAGGGATGTTACTATTTTAGTGCCAAAAAGGAGGTATTATTGGTTTGCTAAACAAATGGGTCGGTATCGCTTTTTAGTAATGCGGCCTTTAATTAATTTCTAAATTTATTAAATATTGAGCATGATTTGTGTATGTTTCAATTGATATATCTACTATATGAGCATTGTATGTCATGTCATTTTAATATGAATGAATGCATTCTTCATATTGATCTTGGCCGTATAATTCATATGACAATTGTTGGTAGCAGATCAATGGCTCCTCTCTAATCTAATGCGTAAATGGTACACTATCAATGTATTATGTTTGATATTAGTACTCCCTTACATTAAACCAACAACATTCATTTTGGCTAGCTTGTGAATTCATGGTTCATCACTTTTCTATACCAATATTGACTCAACAAAGCGTGACCACAAAATCAGACCTTTTTGACAAAGGGTACTCAGCACAAAAAAAGTGCAGCAGCTAGAACCTGCTTTGGGGCAGTAGAGGGAGAGAGAGAGATAGAGGTGCTTCAACCAAGCACTTGATTGCTGGTTAGTAGCTGCTATAGTATCCATGCGTTATGTCAACTTCTGGAGGTGTGAATGAGACGTGCATTTCTGTATCAATTGGCCAAGGTTAAGAACAAAGCTTCTGGAACTGCACGCTGTTGAAAGAGACTTGGCAATCTTTGACATGAAGATTCATATATAACCAAAAGTGGAAAAAACACTGCTGGTGCCACAACTTTATTTTTCATTAATATTTTAAAATTTAAAATGTAAATTTCTAATCTAAACCGCTGATTTTCTTCGTTTTAATGAGCGATGCATTTCCATATAAAGTTTACAAAATTTTGAGTTGATTTGATACTTGATCCAGAGGTCACACCATGAACGTATTATAATTAATCTATTATAATTAACCAGATTCGTTCATTTTTTAACCTCTTGATTGAGTATCAAATCAACTTCAAATTTTATAAAACTTATATGAAAATGCATCACTAATTAAAACGAAGAAGATCAATAGTTTATATTGGACATTTTCATTTTAAAATTTAAAATATCAATGAAAAAGTAAAATTGTGGCATTTGATGACACCCTAAACTTGTGGCACCAGAACCCTCCTCTTATTGTAATTGTCATTGTTTCATTTTCTTTTCTTTAATTTTTGAAATGGTTTTAAGTTAAATTACCACAATAAATTTAGTGGTCAACCGGCTATGACAAGGAACAATCAAAATAAGTTATTATATGATAAAACAATGAAGCACTAAAATTCTTTTTGGAGATTTCATTATATTGTAATACAATTTGTATGAAAAACATTCTATGATCATGATATAATGGACGATAAATTAAAAAGAAAGCAGACCATATGTAGTCTTCATTTAGGAGTGCAGAATTGACAAAGGTGGCTGCATTAAAATTAAACGTTTCAGTATCCATTGAACGTTCTATCTTAGAAACCAACGGTCTAGATGTTGCACTTTGATGTAACTTTGTGCAGCGAAGATTAGCAGTTAAGCACCCAGGAAGGGCGGGGACCAGCATCCTCTGCAGTTCATTGCACTCTTCAATTTTTCTCTAGACCGTCCGATCTAATTTTGACGGTTAAAATTTACGGACCGTATGAATCCGATATTAATCACTGAGATTATTGATTGGTCGGACAGCAAAGAGAACTGCTTTTTGTAGTTACTATAGAGGATATCATTCTGGAAGGGTGGAGCCAGAAAAGCATATTACTACAAAATGGATTGAAATTTAGATTGATATAAAATTTCTAAATTCCTTTCAATTGTTTATTTTTTTTTTTTAGGGTCAGGTGGCAATCACCACGCCGACAATATAATTAATATTAAAAAAAGTTATTTACAAAAAAATAAAACAAAAGAAGGGAAAAACTAGAAAAAAACAAAAAAATTACAAAAGGTCCTAAAGAGTCCTAAGCATATTTGATCCAAGCATTAATATCATCGCAGATATTCTTGAGCAGAAAATCCGTCAGAGTAACTAAATTCGAGAAGATCCTTCTGTTTCGAGCCTTCCAGATGTTCCAAGAGGTGACGGCGCAAATAATGTCCTAGTGTTTAATTCCTGAACCTCTGTTCGAATCCCAGAAGGTTACCTGGTCTAGAGTGAAGTCCAAGGTTGGCAATCTGAAGTGGACTTGGACAAGAGTCCACATATTGACAGAAAATTGGCAATAGAGGAAAAAGTGGTCTGAAGATTCAACAATGCCCGTATTGTGTTTTAATTGTTTATCATATTATTACGATTGTGTTTTAAACAAGTATTGGAGTTGTATGTGTTGGAGTTATGTTCTAGAAGTTAATATTTAATGACTTAATTTTCTAGTTTATGTTATTGATGATATTTAATCATTTGTTCCTGAAGTTTATTACTAACAGATCATTCAGGTTGAGGATCTGAATTGTGGATCTCTGTGGATCATTCATTAGAATGACAGTAATAAATCTAAATCGTCCGTAATCTTGATAATTAACAAGGAACATTAATTATCATAAAAGATTAATATGCAAGTTAAGTGATGATTAAGTTCTACAAATCATAGGTAAGGAGTTACCAACTTAATTGCATATATGTATGTTATTAGAACATAGTACTGGACATGACCCAATAAAATAAACATATGGATTGTGTTATGTGTCATTGTTTATTTCATATGAGTTTGATTCTAAGTTTGAGATGTTCAACTTTTTCACATGAGGATAGGTTCTATAAATATCGTCTAACGTTGATTCCTGATAAAAGTTGCTATACGGACTGTATTTATGTTCTCTTGAATTGTGCGGAAAAAAGTTGATTATCAAGAAAACCGTATGTCCCTCATTAGTATACCTAGTGAGTAATGATATCTGTTTGGACCCCTTGATGGAGTTGGATTGTTTGGCCAATTTGTACAATCAATCCTAGATCAAGAAATGTATAATCTGCAAGAATGATACATTTCTATCTTGGATTATACAATGATATCATGTGACATAGGAATCAAAACAAGAAAATACTTTTATTTCTTATGCAAGATTGAGATATTGTAGCAGTACATTATTTATGTGAATTGGGAGTCATAGAGTGTTGCTAGATACCGCCTATGATTATTGGAAATAAATAGCGATTTATTTCCATGGCCAACATAGCATAAATCCTCAAAGGGTCACACAAATAGGACTTGATCATACAGTGCATTATTTATTTCGCAGCAGTGAGTATTGCGAAAATATGATAAATTGATTAATTAGTTATATACCGTTACGAACCGTTATAATTAATTAAGTCAAAGAGACTATATAGAAATAAATTAATGCATTTGCTAATCCCAAAATAATTATCAAATAGTTGATAATTAATTTTGTTCAACATAATTTAATTAATGGAATTAAATTGAGCCAACGGGTCTTTATTTAATTGGTGAACTAAAGGTCCAACAAGAGAGTAATTATATAGATCATTAATTAATGAATTAATGGACCATTTAACACATGATAAAATGGGCTCTTGAGCTCATTAAAATTTCAGCTAGGGCAAGTGGCAAAGATTATAAATAATTGTAACTTGTCATGAGGAGTGGTTGGCTATAAAAAGTGAACCATTTGGAGAGAGAAACCCTAGCCTTCTTCTTCATCCTCTCTCTTCCTCTTCTCCCTCCATGGCCGCCACCTCCATTAATGGAGAAAAATTATTTTTTCCATTGATGGACTCTCTTTCAAGCTCTCGTAATAGATCTCATGTGTTGAGAATAGTTATTTCACTAATTAAGTGTTGATTGAAAGAAGAATAGCAAAAGGGATTAGTCTCTTTCTTGTTCTTACTAGAATAGGAATTAAGAGAATTGTTAACCTCCTTGGTGGACTCGAGGTGGCCGGCAGATTGATGGTGGTGGTGGAGATGAGTACGCCATCGACTTCCAAAGAGTTGGATCGAGCCTCGCGAAGACGATTTCTGCGAGAGGTACAAATTTCTTCCCTTTTCTCATGTTGTGTGTTGATTGCTTGGCAAGATCCTTGTTGCTTGATGTTAATTAAATTAATTAGTAACTAAAATCAAAATTAAGTACTTTCTAACAGTATGCATGAATTTTGAAATTTCTACAGAAAGATTGCCTTCTTTCTCCCTACGTACATAGTTTACATTATTACGTATGTTTTTTTTTATTGTTTTTTTTTTGTTATTGAATAGTCCCTACGTAGTTTACACCTCCGATCCCCATATCTAGTCTTAGTTCAATTATATTGAAAAAGTTTAATATGCATTATAGTGCATAGGGAGTTCTATGCACTGCGGATATTTTTGGGATATTTTTGTAAATTGATAAATCTAATTTAACCAATCTAATCTACATATTGAAATCTCATAGCAAACCAAATTTTATAATTTTTGAAATTTTATTATTATTTTTTTCGATTTTTTTAATACCTGTCATTTTTGGAATTTGTAAATAGTAGTTTGTTTTAAAAAATGACAGGTCTTAAAAAATTCGAAAAAATAGTAATAAAATCTCAAAAATTATAAAATTTGATTTCAATATGTAGATTAGATTGGTTAAATTAGATTTGTCAATTTATAAAAATACTTTCGAAAAAGTCCGCGGTGCATAGAACTCCCTATGCACTATGGTGCATATTAAACTTTCTCCAATTATATCTCTTTATGACTGCACTGAATTCCAAATTCGAAGGGAATCCAAACTAGTGCAAGGAGTTGCACTGTCCTTCAATAGGACCCATGTCAGGTTAACTTCTTTGATAAACAAAACAGGATGTCAAAAGACTCATGAGCTAAATCAACTCTTGTCGCAATTTAGAGGAGCAGGCGTGCAGCACTAGCTAATCTATCTTCCTATTTATCACAAGCATATTCTTTACAAATCCAAAAGATCAAATCATCAAAACCCCTTTGTGCATGTGTGAATGATGCGCAAGCATCTTCGTAAATTTATTAATTATGACAAGGCGCATCATTCATAAATTTATTAATTATGACAGGATTATTTTCATAAATATTTATTGTGCAAACTGAATTAATTAGTAACTTATTTGTACATCCTTGTCTATATATAGTGGTGGGTGAGCCCTATATACCTTGGCTTTACCAAGTAAAATGACTGGTTAAAATTGACAACATAACCTTTCTTAAACTATGCCTTATATAAAAGGAAGTAAAATCTAGAACCTGCTCTTTTATACTTAATAATTAACATTAAAAAAATATGATATACTTAAGTCAGCAGAGAAATTTTGATAAACATTAGATCGAGGCGGAGTCAGCTTATGATCATCATAGATAAAGTTTATATTTGAAATTCAAATTAGGTTAAGAATATGATTTAAGTGTATAATTATATGAGGAGGGTTCCGGTGCCACAAGTTTAGGGTGCCATCAAATCCATAACTTTACTTTTTTCGTTAATATTTTAAATTTTAAAACGTAAATGTCGAATCTAAATCATTAATCTTCTTCGTTTTAACGAGCGTTGCATTTTCATATAAGTTTTATAAAATTTAAAGTTGATTTGATACTCAATCGATCAAGAGGTTTAAAACTAAACGAATATGATTAACTATGACAGATTAATTATAGATTGAGAAGAAGGAGATGCGTTGCCTTCATAGAAATGCCTTTATAAAAATATGGGCATGTTTTATTATTATCTATCATAAATTCATAATTCATAAAAAAAACAACATAATTATAAAATTTGAGCCGATCGGCCCACAACTGAGACCAAATCTTCTGAAACTCGGTCCGAGTTGTCCAGCTGTGACACTTGGAACCTTTGTGGCTCTTTTCCACATATCCAATTTTGGTCATTTCGTCAAATTTTTCATCCAAAATACTAAAGCTAACCGAATTTGAATGAGAAAGCTAACAAAATAACCAAATTTGAATAAATATCAAAGTTCAGTGTCTAAAAATGAATAATTCAAAATTCAGTCACATAAAATGGAATTTCAGTTGACTCCAAATAAAATTAACAATTATATTATCATGGTTCTCATCTCTTCAATAATAATAACTTTTGTTCTGATGTTGTATTTTATAAAATTCTCGTAAAATATATTCTCATCTCTTCAATAATAATCACTTTTGTTCTGATGTTGTATTTTATAAAATTCTCGTAAAATATATTCACATCTGAGAATCCTGAAGATTCAAGTAAAGCATTATCGCACTAATGTACATTTTATAGATCAAGCTATCAGTAATTACAAAATATTCTGAGAGACTGAGACAGCACTTCCATTTTGTAACACTAAATATATACCGTCTTAATTCGTATACATATATATTCCAGACATGTACTTCCACCTTAATTACTTTTAAAACAGCTCTTTCAGTACTTTGCTTTCTTCTTTCCTTACCGACTGTCTCACGCCTGAGAACTCTTGCTTCAATCTTAGCCACAACTATAATGTTTCATTTGATTTGATAACAAAGGCAAAGAGGAGTCAAATAAATACATTAAATTAACTAGGGGATGAAAATGAGATTTGAGTACCTTTAGTTAGGTCCTGGAAAAAAAGCATTCATTCCCACGATACAAAGGAATGTTGTGATGTGACAGAAGTCTATTTCTTACATTAAATTTTAGTTAGTGGACGTCTTTAAACATCTTAACTCCGCTATCAAAATTGTTGACATAATAGAAAATATTTGATTTTGAGTATGGTGCAAACTGATTCGGATTATTAAGCGAAATTAACCACGGATTCTTCACGGTTTGTACGATACGGCACGCTATACGACAAATTTTCTTTCTCAGATTAAATCATAGCTATGTAGCTAATTCGTGACAAATTTAAGGGAAAATGCACAACACAAGCTAGTGTTAATTAGCCAAACTACAAAGCTTTTTCAAAGCCAATGAAAACAGAAGGTTCAAAATTAACACATCCTTCCTTTCAATTATCTAGGCAGAAATGATGCAAAGAATGTTAAAAGTTTTATCATTTATGTATTCAATAAGTCCACTAGTGGAACTCGCATGTCGTTTAGCAATAGGCAAAGCAAGGTGAGGTGAGGGTCCCTCCACACTTTGGAGAGGAAGAGACAAACAAGGAATAGAGCTACACAGGCACGCGCATAATTTTTTAAATTTCCTCGACAGAAAAAGGAATGCTTAATAAAGGAGAAAAGGTAAGATAATCAATCTGTTTACTTTATTTTGCAACTAAACTTTGGATTATCTTTGCTTAATCCAAGTTGACCTCATAGTTTTGTCAATCAAGAAATGCCTACGGTACCCACCTAGACCTCATCAACCATGCCTTCAAGAAAAAATTGACGATATTCTTCCTGTCCAAAAGAGAAGTCAGACAGCCTGAGATTACCACTTTTTTTATGCTTATTTGTCAGATTTATAGAAAATTTTTAATTAATATCTGATATGCCATGATGCCTAAAGCTTTTTCATATTTTTGAGAATTGATCTTTTGAATTCTATGCAACAATAATTATCTAGATGAAACAACGCCTGTATGCAATAAGGTCGTTGGTGGAGTTGAAATTGAAGCGAATCCCTCCCCTCCAAAAAAAAAAAAAAAAAAAAAAAAGAAAAGAAAAAAAAAAGAAAAGAAAAGATGCAAGAAAAGCATCTTTATATGAAAATGATTGATGCAACTTGTCTGCATTTGCGTGGATAGCCTGGTAGTAGAGGTCTCATGAATAAACCAGCTTCAATTTTAATAACATAAGCTGAAATTTTCAATTTCAAACTGAATTAAAAATGCACAACCTTCTCCAACCTTTTTTTAAAAAAAAAAAAAATACCATTCATAATCAAAATTCTACATCAATTTTTCAACATCATACACAGCACTCTGTTAAACGACGAGCTAATCCAAATCCCAGAAATGAGAGGTCCCATCATCCCATGACCCCGTCTTCTACACTTATATTTCAATTTTCAAACATCAAGAGCAAGCAGATAATGCCAAAGAATGGTACAGTTCAGTTTCCACATGGTAGGAATAGCGCTGTCAAACGAAATCCGTTTCGTACATTTTCGTTTCTGAAAACGGAACGAAGACTTGGTAAAAACTACTGTTTCGTTTACTAAAAACTGGATTGAAATCAATGGAAAATTGAAAATGGAACAGAAACGAAAGAGTAAAATCGTTTCGTTTAACGAAAACGGAACGAAAACGAAATAAGATTTTTGTTTTGTTGCCAAAAAGGAACGAAAACGAAATGGGGTATTTCCGCTGCCGTTTTCAACGTTTGACACCCCTAGGTAGGAAGAACCTTAAGATTCTACTATAGCCAGGAATTATGAGCGAAAGAAAGAAACTAGTGGTCAAGGTCAACAAGCTACTGCCTAGTATAATTGGTCAAAAGGCTCTTCATGTCTGATGCCTACAACAGATAGTGCTTAGGTGCCTCACGGGAGAAAAGCTAATTACAAAGAAAGGAATTTATAAGTGGAAGAAAATAAGGAGGCCATTATCCAGTAAACAGTATTGATGCATAATCAGGGCCTGTGCACGGTTGCTGTGCTAATTATCCACTTGCAATTTGAAGAGAAGAGAATCAACAAAAAATAAAATAGCTACAATAATTAAGAATTTCTTGACTAGAGGTTTCCCTCTTCAGCCCGATGTACCGATTTGTTTGAATGAGCTAGGCAGATCAGAACTGTCTGGACCTGAACAAACAGTTGGATCATCTCATAAGAAAGTTTACAGGCCGTCTTTCATCTCATAAGAAAGACCTGACAATGAGCTTGGAACTCTTTTATAGAATGGATCAAATCTGTACTTGTACAATTGAAAAGGAGCCTAACCCCAAGTCTCCAGTAACGCTGAACAATATCCAACCCAGAAGCCGTTGAAATCTTAGATAATGAAGCAACAAAAATATAAAGCAAATTATAGCTTAATTTTATCAGCACAGTTAAATTGGGTACATGAGGATAACAACTCAAATTCGAAACAATTCCAGTCAGTCTAGCCAATAACTTGCCTGAATAATACAGACCACACCCCCACACACTGCCCACCTTCCTTCACCACCATGACCAGCTACCAGAAAACTGTAACAGACGTCCACCAAGTGGGAAGATGTTTCCTTGTTATAAATTGCCTAAAACATCAGACCAGACTAGACCAGACCAGAACAGAACAGACAGGTTGCTACAACTCAAAAAAAGTTAATTGGAAAATAATTAAGGTAAATGATAATATATTAATCTGTAAATAAAACTAACAACAACAACAACTAATCCTTTTGTCCCAAACAAGTTGGGGTAGGCTAGAAAATAAACACAGGATGAAGGTCACCAAAGAATAAAATAACTGTAAATAAAACCAACAACATTTAAATTCTAAAAAAAACATTACACAAACTCAGATACTAATTCCCCATACATTATTGGATAAGAAAAATAGGTGCTATAATCAATGTTAACAAGTACAAGAGTTACAAGAGCTTTCCCTGACCTTTACCACATATCACTGAGGATCTGAAAAGAAATTTCATGGAAAGAACCAATCTATAAGGTAGTCTAATTTCAAATCTGAGAAAGAGGTATGCCAAAGAGAAATTTAATTAAGAGCTTCTCATTAACTGTATTTAATGAATTTATTGAGAACTCTCAATATATGCAACTGACGTGAATTTTAAAAATAATAAAATTATAAATTAAATTAATACCTGATGCCAAACAAAGATAAAATAATCACTGCACCTAGTAATGATTAAGTTAGCAGCAATAAGAAGTAATAGCGTAAATGTTAAACTCTAAATCCTATCATAATACATTATAAAGCCATGCCATAAACAATCTTTTGCTAACACACCAATAAATACAAACCCAAAAAAAGGATAAATTACCAAAGATCTTAATGCAATAAAATCTAACAATTAGTATAATCAGTAAGAAACCAATTTATATCACATTGGAGGAAAAAAAAATAGCATAGATCTGACATGTTAAGAGATCACAATCTCAACATAATGCTAAACCACATCCTTAGACCTTATCACCAAATTGCTGCTTACAAAGTGTTTCAGTACAGAACAATCCATATAAGAGTATAATGCAGCCAGATTCAACATTTAAACATAGCAAATCATTCCAAATCAGAAGATACAACTAACTTGGGCTACCCAAACCATAACCCTAGTCACCTAAACCTAGTTGTACCTGAGAAATCAAAATTCCATCACTTGCAATACCGATCAGCCTTCTTCTTAACGCGATCATCAAGCGCCTCCTCGACAGAGCGCTTCACGCTCACGCTCCTAGAAGCATTCTTCGGGTCGTAGTTGTACTTCTTCGACTCCACAGGGAAGAGCTCCTCGTATTTCAGCTTCTTCGCGGCGTCGATCGTGTACACATCACCTCCTCCATCGGCGACCTTAGAGCCGGACGCGGAGGCGGAGGGGTCTACAGTGGTCTCCTCCGCCGAGGGATCGTCGGAAGGGAGGGGATTCGATTGGGTTTTGGTTTTCTTCTTGCGTTTCTTTTTCTTGTCAAGCGAGGCGGCTTCACCTCCTTTGAAGACTAGTCGACCTGGCTTCGCTTCTTTGTAAGCACTAGACATGGAGGGATTCTAGTTTGGTCGGAGGAGCACTGCTTTCCGATCTTCGGATATAAGCACAGTCGCAGTTAAGGTAAGGCGGCGAGCCGGTGAGGCCTTTGATTTCTCCGAGTAAACGTAACGTAACCAATGATCTCGTCCCAGCCTTTCTGATCAAAACGGGCCTAGAAAAGCCCATATCCGAAGTGGCCGACACTCAACACTTACTGAAAAAATAAAAATAATATTAAAATATTCACGAATTTTGAAAATAATCTAAAATTAATCAGAATTATATAAATGATATTGCGATATTGGTTCCTGAATAACCAATACTATTTATATAATTCCGATTATTTTTTATTATTTTCGAAATTCATGAATATTTTAATATTATTTTTAATTTTTTTGGCAACACTCACAGGTCACAAGTCACAACCGTAAACAGTGTAAAATAGAATCCATGTCCTGTAGACTTTTGATCCGAACTGTCCAATCAATGATGGGTGTTCGTGATTAATATTGAAATTCGTCGAGATTAGATCAGATGGTTCAAATCAAAAGTCTGCTCTTTGTAGACCTCAAAAGATGTGCAGAGCATGCTAGTAGGTGTAAAATGGGCAGGACTGAAGTCCCCTACTATCGCACAGGACAGTTGAGGTCTACAGCCGTTACAAATTTTATGTATATTACAAATTTGGAGTCAATTTGATACTCGATTAAGTGATCAAATTATGAACGTATTAGAATTAATCAGTGATAGTTAACCAGATTCATTTATTTGTTCATCACTTGATCTAGTATCAAATCAACTCCAAAATTTACAAAACTTATATGAAAATACATCGCTCATAAAATTGAACAAGATCAACGATTTGGATTCAGCATTTTAATTTTAAAATTTTAAAATATACATAAAATTTGTAATGGTTGTAGACATCTAATGTCCTGTGTGACAGTAGAGGATTTCAGTCCAAAATGTGCATATGATCGACCTGTAACACATTGAGGTGACATGTAGTTTTGATTAACACGTAATGGCTGCGAATTAGTCATTGGTCAGGTTGAGGTGACCTGTAGTTTTGAACTCTGATTTGATTTTATTATAAAGGAAATTGATAGGAAAATTTTTAATACAAACAAAATTAACATTAACAATTTTAAATAGAAAAAAATATATTTATATTTTTAATAAGAGCACAATTATAGCGGCACTGTGATTGCCGCTATAGCCTAGCCCTATAGCAACACTAATATTGCCGCTATAGGGCCTATAGCGGTAGTCACATTGCCGCTATAGAACCTATAGCGGCAATCACATTGCGTATACTAGATTATTTAAAATCTAATTTTTAAAATTATTTATTATGGATTCTAAGTTTATCCATAATAATTTATTTTTTTAATAAAATACTTTTCCTATGCATTAATTTTGGAGTTACAATTTATTTTATCCAAATTTATTTTAAAAAAAAAACTACTTTTCACAAATTATGTTTTTCCCAAAAAATAATTTCATATGCAGTTATTAATCAACCACAAAATTTTTGGTCCAACAAATAATTTTTTCCATTAACTAATTATTTTCACAAACTATTTTTTCCACGCATTAAATTTTTTTTCCATTCAATTTTTCAATAATTTCAAACAAATATTAACCAAATTTCATAAACATATCCTATTACACAAAAATAAATTGAAAACAATTTCCATACATTTTCATATAATTTTTCAACCATTCCATATTTCATACAATTTAATTTCCATACATACTATTTGGCAAACTAATTTTCATAAAATTTTACATACATTTTCCAATCAACCATTTGTATTAAATATTAACCAACATTTTTCCCTACCATTTTTCATGAACAATTTTCATTGAATATTTAAAAAATTAGATTTTAAATAATCTAGTATATTAAATAATTTAAAAAATATTTTTAACATTACGTGTTCAAAACCATTCAAATAATATAGTATATTAGATAAATAAAATTAGATTTTATTTAAGTTTGAATACAAAATATTTTATATCTAAAACTTATATGAAATTTTAAAAAATCACCAAAAAAAAAACAGACAAAAATGGAATGAAATGAGAAATTTAAAAAAAACCCCTATAGCTGCACTCTATATGCCGCTGTAGCCCATAACAACAAAAAAAATGGAACGAGATGAAACAAAACAAAAATCTCCTATAGCGGCAATGTGACTGCCGCTATAGGGTTGCTTTATAGCGGCAATTACAGTGCTGCTATAGTTGTGCTCTTATTAAAAAAAATAAATAAGTTTTGTTCTATTTAAAATTGTTAATGCTAATTTTGTTTGTATTAAAAATTTTCCGAAATTGAGTAGAAGTTGGTCTCAAAATTAATCAAGTTATCCGTTTAATTTAATTTAAACTTTAGGAGAGTTCTAGTTAAGCTCTACATAAATTTAATTATCAAATATATTTTTACATTTATATCAATTTTCTAATGTAAAATAATATTCATCTTTTAAAATTATAGTTATTTCCTTATCTGTGTTTAATTAATTTTATAAAAATTGTAAAAATTATAACAACTATGTTAAATAAATATTTTTTGATATATTAATATTTAAATATTTCAAACTGAATGACATAAAATATATATTGAGTTTTTTTTTAGTCGAACTCTAAATAAGTTAATTAAAATGTTTTTCGAGTTCAAACTCGAGCTTGGGTGGGCAAAATCTATTCAAGGAAGTTATATTTGAACTAGATTCAAATTGATTTCAAATAAGCCATGAGTTATGACGCTTTTTTCTTCTCCAGCTGCAATTTTAAGTAGAAAAAAAGTTATAGGAAATATTTTATGATACAATGTATTGCTACTCTATTAAATAGTTTGTTTCGTTAATATTTTTTTTGACTGGTCAACACTGTGAATAATTATTTCTTTTATTTTGTTTGTAATTTTTGGAAATGGTCAATGAACTTTTTGGTGAACTTGATGATTTAGTTAGACTGACAAATAACATGAAAAATTATCTTTTCTATCTTGTCTGTAATTTTCTAACAGCGATTGGTGCTCATACGAACTTCCGGTGATTATTTTGTGAGCTCGATGGTGCACAAACGAATTCTGACTATAGTTTTGTTGAATTTCAAATTATTTTATTTTCATCTTTTATCACGAATCAGCTTCTGAATCATTCTCAATTCTCAAGTTGCTCGAGATTGGGTTTTGTTGCATTTTTAAATATTTGATTTGATTTTTTTTTTTTTTTGGGGGGGGGGGGGGATTTTAGATCATCACTGGCTGACTTCTAGTTTTTTTTTTTTTTTTTTTTAAATTAGTAGAAGAGTCATCTGTTATTTTTATTTAAAAGAAATAAGAAAGTACAAAACAGCATTAGGTCTAATAAAAACACATTCCGCTGGCGCAGATTTCGAATTATTCAATTCAAATTAGGTTTAGATTGAAATTTAAGTCCTCCAACTTATGCTAATCTCGGATTACAAATTATTCATGTTTACATCAAATCAAGTTTAATTTCGAGTATTCAATTTTAAATAATTTTAATAATAATAATTATTATTCTTTTTTTGGATTGCATCCAATATGAGTTTCGTCTCTTCGGAGATAAAAAAAAATGAGTTTCGAATTAATTTACCTTTTCAAATAATATTATCATTTGGATTATATTATATTGAAATGAATTCGAATTCTGAATAAACTTGAAAACGAGTTCCAACTTCTCAAAAAAAAAAAAAGAAAAAAAAAGAAAGAAAGAATCTAAATTGCATTTGACAGGTTTTTTTTTTTTTTTTTCAGATTTTTCCACACTAAAAACCCCAAAAAAATTGGCGGTTCAAGTCAATTCCAGCATTTCCCAACTCCAAACTCGAACCGCCAAAATTCCTCACTCCCACCTCCGTCTTCCCCATTTTCGATCTTCCCACTCCAATCGAGCTTCAGATCTTTTCTAGAGTGTAGTTAGGGTTTCTCTCGAGTTCTCTTCTTCGATGAGGCGCGCCTACGAAGAAATCTCCGATGACGAGTGGGATAATCATACCTTCAACCCTCGGGTATTTCTCAACAAGAAATCCAAACCCGCCACACCTCCGCCTCCGATCGAATCCTTCACTTACGGCGCCAAAACCCTAGCTCAGAACGGCGCCTCCAGTTCGTCTTTCCCCAATACGATCAACATAGATGACAGTGATGATTCCGATTTCAAGCAGGATGACGTCGAACAAGAAGAGGATGACGAGGTTTTCAGGGCAAGTCGACCGAGAAGGAATGTCGTTAGAAGGAAGTTTGTAATGGAGGAAGACAGTGATGAGCACGAGGTGTTTGATGTCCGGTCGACTGGAGGGGACGGGGATGAGTATGGGGATGGGGACGGGGATGGGGATGGGGTGAACTGGTCTGAACTGGAGAATGAAGATGACGATGTTGTGGACGTTGAGGTGGAGATATTATCAGAGAGGAAGAGTGTAGTGCAAGAGAGAGAGGTTGATTTGGTGGGGAGAGCATTGCAAAAATGTGCCCAAATATCAGCTGCTCTTAGACAGGAGCTGTATGGTTCTGCTGCTCAGGATTGCGATCGATATGCAGAGGTTGATGCATCTTCATGCCGGATTGTAACTCAGGTAAAATCCAATTGGAGTACCCCTATCTGATTTGTCAACTGTTATGGCAGTTATGCCGAGGACATGGATGGATTCATTAGTTGATTTGTGTAATTGTCAGTAGATATGTAGAAGTAATTTTGTTAAATTTTACTGCATTTACCTTTTTTTTTTTAAGGTAAATGCCTCAAATGTGCATGCAGTTAGTATGATTTGCCTACTTGTCAGTATTCAGGCATTTACTTTGCTGAGCCAAATTACACTTTTATGATTGCCATGAGAAAGTAGATACATCTTTATTTGGATGGACCAATCAATCATCATTATGTGGTTTTCTGTTCATCATCAAGCAATCTCGTAAGTACGCAAAATGTAGTGTTTGCGTAGTATCTTACCTTGTTGTATAATGAGTATTAAGAAGATGTTATCAAGTTGTTTGTCGCTGATACTTGTGCAAATAGGAAGATGTGCATGCGGCTTGTGCAAGTGAAGAATCTGACTTTCGGCCTATTCTGAAGCCTTATCAGCTGGTTGGTGTTAACTTTCTTCTCCTGCTTCACAGGAAAAATATTGGCGGAGGTGAATATATTATAACTGTATACATTTAAAGGAAGATATAGTGATATTATGGTAACAGCTTCTTCTTAGTTTTACTACGAAAGGGCAACTATTTAATCAATTTAACTTGAACTGTTTTTTAATGAAGCAATACTGGCAGATGAAATGGGGCTTGGTAAGACTGTGCAGGTATGCTTATCTTCTGATTTAAATTGAGAAGCAGATGTGAAACAGACTAACTTAGTTAATTTATCATCTGGTTACATCACTAATGCATGAACTAGGAACTTCTCCATTACACATCGACTGGTTACATTATCCAACTGGTGACATTATCAAACAGACTAACTTAGTTACATACTTACATTACACATCTACTGGTTAAAACATGTTAAGGCATTCAATTAGTGCGCAATTAGTACCAATGCGTGAACTAGGAAGTTCTCCATTTATCACTACATAGTTTAAAGCCTTTGTATGACGACCACCTTGAGGCCAGCTCTAGCCATTTAAACTTAATTTTGACCAATTTATTCTGGAGCAATGTTGATTGACCACAGCATCCTTCCCTGAGGGGTGTGAGAGAGATTTTGAATATACCTTAATGCTTTTTCTTATTTTTCACAGGCTGTAACATACCTGAAGGTACTCAACCACCTGCACAAGGATCCAGGTCCACACCTGATAGTGTGCCCAGCCTCTGTGCTGGAAAACTGGGAGAGGGAGCTAAAGAAGTGGTGTCCCTCATTTTCTATTATAATGTATCATGGAGCTTGCAGAACGGCTTATTCAAGGGAGTTGACTTCTTTGAGCAAGACAGGTCTCCCCCCTCCATTTAATGTTCTTCTAGTCGGCTATTCCCTTTTCGAGAGACACAGGTCATTCTTCTGACTCATCCTTGGTATTTAGCACTGTTGAAATGTCGTCTTTCTCTTTAATAATCCACTCTATTTCCCCTGTTGAAAGTAGCATCCAACATCTCTGTATGAGAGTAGCTTGCTTTTTTTTTTTTTCTGCGCTTTGTGAATAAAACCATTTTATGAGATTGGAGGATGGAAAAGGAATATTTTTTGTGTCAAAGTTGACAACTTGGCCCTTACCTCGTCAGAGCCATTCATTTTTCCAAATGCTTGAGTCTCTTTTTCTTGAATAGTTATTGGCTAACTGGAACCTTTTTTACATGAACATTTTCATTTTAAATGAAAAGGTAGGGGCTTGATGTTATCTTTATTTTTAATAGAAAAATGGTCATTAGTCGCTGACATAAGAAATGATGGTTTTTGTAATTTTGGAATAAACACATCAACATCCGAAGATAAAGCATACTGGTACTGGAGCCCTAACCCAATGCAAGATGGGAAGGCACAGGGATCAATCTCATTTGGCAAATACATTCATGTACAAAAATAAGCCCTCCTGGTATCAGGAAGCTTGCTCAAATTTAAGCTGAACCAGAAATGCTAGCCCCTGTTCCCACTATTACCTGGGTGGCCTCCATATTTGCTGGCACCAAAAATTCTAGGCTCTGTCATTTTCTTGCCAAAAGTTGAAATAGTATAAGATAAGAGCTCTGAGTGACCTTGCACTTTTAAAATTTTGACCTGGGAAGCACATAAAATTCTCCCCAAATGGCTCAGAAGATGGCTTCCACAAGATCCCTTGTTCCTCGTATTGTAATTTTGCAGAAAGGTGGGGCACCCTTTCTCTGAAACAAGGGAATTTATGTTTGGTTCTGCAATGCAGTGAGCAGCAGAAAGAGGATCGGAAGGCATTAAAGAGGTGGCAGTGGAGCTGTGTGTTAATGGATGAAGCTCATGTGTTGAAAGATAAAAGCAGCCATCGCTGGAAGAACCTTATGCTGGTTGCTCAAAAGGCACGTCAGCGCCTTATGCTGACAGGGACGCCTCTCCAAAATGATTTGCATGTAAGTTAGGTTAATCCGCTCCTGATTTTCCTTTGCCCCTGTAAATGACATGCCAAGTGTTTATATGTTGGATTCCTCATCTGTATGAAATGGGTTTGTTTGTGCCTGGTCTAATATACTAATCTCAGGAAGGGGTTAGGGAGCTGGGGCAAAATTTTCTTCATGCTTTCACTAAGGATTTAACATGCAGGTGTTATTTGCAAACAACCCTGACAGATTTTGATGTGTCATAAACTTTTGTTATATCTTAAGTTCCTTCTTTAGTGTATACCTTAATATGCCCCTAAAACAAAATTTGCAGGAACTATGGTCATTGTTGGAATTCATGCTGCCTGACGTATTTGCAACAGGGGATGCTGACCTGAAAAAGTTGTTCAATGCAGAAGATCGTGATCTGATTTCACGTATAAAGTCCATTTTGGGTCCTTTTATTTTGAGGCGCTTGAAGTCTGATGTCATGCAACAACTTGTCCCAAAAATCCAAAATGTAAATCTCCTTTCTTCAGAGAACTTTCCTCCTATTTAACCCCGAGAAACTTGTAGTCTTCAGCAGTTAATGATTGCATTGTGGATTATTATATAATCAGGTCCTAATAACAGTGTCCTTGCTGTTTATAAATGTTGTGCTCCTCTGGTACTTTATAACATTCAATAGTAAGGCAGAAGCAAGTTGATCACCAAATAGAGCTTTCTTGGTTACATGGACAAGCAAACTTGTATGTAATCCTTCAAAATATTTGATGGCTGTAGACTAATGATTGTCAATTTTCTTATAGGTCAAGTATGTCTTTATGGGCTCTGAGCAGTCAGATGCGTATGATGATGCCATAGAGGAATATCGTGCAGCCTGTAAAGCTCGTGTCATGAAATCTTCAAACGAAGTTCCTAGTAATCTCATTGGCCTGCTACCGAAGCGTCAGATTTCAAACTACTTTACACAGTTTCGCAAGGTCCATTAATTTTGTTCTCATATTTGAAGTTTCCAGCTTTATCACAATTTTGTCGTCGTGCCAGTATATGGTTTACATCTTTTTTTTTCCTCCTCTCAGATTGCTAATCACCCACTTTTGATTCGCCGTGTGTATGGTGATGAGGATGTTGTTCGAATTGGAAGGATGTTATATCCGAAAGGTGTCTTCGGCTTTCAGTGTACTCTAGAGAGAGCTATTGAAGAGATAAAAAGTTATAATGATTTTGCAATTCACCGGGTATTTATATTCTACCAGTATTCTTCTTTATTTTTACTTAACCATAGTCCATTTTTGTCCATACTTCCATATATGTTGTTTGCTTTTCCCTTCAGCTTTTAGTATCATATGGTGATAATGGCACAAAGGGTGCTTTGTCTGATGAAGATGTTCTCGGCTCAGCGAAATGTCAGGTACAGTCGCAATAAATTATTACGTCAATAACTTATTCTTCTTAGCTTGTTTCTATAAAAAAAAGTTAACTAAGCTTTGTGTCTTCAAAGGCATTGGCAGAGCTTTTACCACGGTTAATGAATGAGGGGCACCGAGTCCTCATATTTAGCCAATGGACCCAAATGCTGGACATTCTTGAATGGACCTTAGAGGTAATTGGAGTCACCTATAGGCGTCTTGATGGGAGGTATATAATTTTTCATTTGGTACAATGCTGTAAGACTATTATATCAATTACCAATCCATTAGTATCATCTGACACTTTATGCTCTCTTATTTTGTATTTTTAATCAGTACTCAGGTGGCTGAGAGGCAAACAATAGTGGATACATTTAACAATGATCGATCCATATTTGCATGCCTTCTGTCAACCAGAGCTGGTGGTCAGGGTCTGAACTTGATTGGTGCTGATACGGTTATAATTCATGACATGGATTTCAATCCCCAGATGGACCGCCAAGCTGAAGACCGGTGCCACCGTATTGGCCAAGATAAACCTGTTACTATTTATAGGTGTATTTATGTTGCTATTTATATATATTTTTTAATTAATGCTTTCTGGATTTTTTTTTTCCTTTATTTATGGCATCTGTATTCTGTAATGCTGTGAGTTCTGCTTCATTGTTTAAATAGCATACGTTTTGCACTTCTGAGTTGTTCAGTATGAATCCAGACATACCACATCTTTAACTGCACAACTATTGATGTGCATTGAACAATCTAAAATAGCGAAGCACATCTACACAAAACAGCTTGCAATTGCATTGTTCTTCTTTTGCTGCTAAATAAGGCCTTATTAAAAAAGTACAAAACTTGGTATATATAATAATGAATTTCAAAAGCATAAGAAATAAAACCTCACGTGCCTAATTGCACATCTTACCAAGTACCTTTCTCTTGTTAATCAGACCTAATTAGGGCTCTTGACTGAACCATACCAGTATCTTTTTTGCAGGCTTGTGACAAAAGATACTGTAGATGATAAGATTTATGAGATAGCTAAGAGGAAGCTAGTTTTAGATGCAGCGGTGCTGGAATCAGGTGGTGCTGAGCTCGACAACAGTAATGACATGCCAGAGAGAACAATGGGAGAGATTCTTTCTTCTCTTCTCCTTTTTTAACTTCAAGCCTAGGTATCTTTCTATCTGAATTGATATATCCTTTTGTTTTCCTTTTCAGAAATGATATCTAATGATTTAGTGGAATGATATTTCATTTTTTGGGTGGTAAGCTAGGGTGACACAACTTTAGCCTGATATACATTTAAAAAGAAAATACAAGCTTTGTTTAAATCTGTTTCTTGAGTTGGTTTCAATTAGAGTGGGTCTGCAGCCCTGTTGTAACTTATGACAGAAATTGTTCATGTTCAATGCTAATGTAAAAGTTTACAACTTGCTGTTTCTAAAGTTTACTTGAGGTGTTCCTTTTTGGGCCCGCCTTACTATGAAGCTTAGTTTATATTTACAGCTGAGAAAAGATCCATTGAAGTGCATTAACCTGACTTCAAACGCTACTAACATTTGCTACTTTCTGCATACTTTCACATGAGATTTAATTGTTAATTGAGTTCTAAAAGTTATTTATCTTCTCTTGATCCTGAAGGTCAAGGGTATGCATTTGTGTTGTGTATACAGATCATACCCCATCTGATGGAAATAGTGGCTTACTTTAAAATATATATATATTTTTATTTTGTAATCTCTACTGAGTTGCAAAATTGTGGGTGTTGCTCTGTGTAAATTCACAATATAAAGTAATTCTGGTGCTTTAACAAAGTTAAATCGATTTTAGTTTACGTCATTCTCATGATTCATACAATCAGTTGAACAGAAACCTTTATTTGCAAGCAATTCTAGTCTTTTGAATTTTCATCATCCATCTATCGTTATCCGGTCTGGAATTCCAGGATCGACAATGAAAGCCTGATCTGAGTGTTATTTTATACTTTTAATTATTTCAATAAAATATTCATGGTATGGATAACATGATTGAGAGCAAAATGGTATAGTAGTCTACAGTAGAAGACGATTGATAGGTCTCGTGTCATCAGTGGGCTTACCTTCAGTCAACGGTCCTATTTTCTAAGACATCGATTGAAATCCTTGTTATATATTTCTTTGCGCGTGTTTGTATAACTTGGATAGAGACGGATTCATTATATCAAAAATTCTCCAAGTAGGTCCTTAATTTTATTCAGGAATTATAACCACCATCGGCAAATAAACCATCGCGAGCCATTGCTAAATACAAAGTGAACACATACAACAAACAAGATAAACATATAGGCTAACAAAGTGAACACTTACAAACAAATAAGTATTGTCATCTTTTGTTCAGATTTTTATATGTATATTGAACTTATTTTTATTAAACTTACTTATTTGTATGTGTTCACTTTGATCACTATATATGTTCACCTTGTCTATTCTATGTGTTCACTTTATATTTAGCGATGGCAGGGATGGTAAAACTGAAGATGGCAGTAATCAATTTTCAATTTTATTTATGGTCGTCATAAAGTCACATGTCACAGTAATGAACATTTTGAATTTTAGACGTTACATTCGTTAAATAGTTGCAAAGACCAAGGAGTACAGATTTTTCTACAGTTCATCAGGAGCGATAAATTGGGCCTTAAGATGGGAACTACTGGGATATTATATTGTTGTTTAAAAAATTGGACCTTTCTGGGCTCGATTTCTTCGAGAATTTATAGTTCAATGTCAAAGTTTGCCTGGAAAATGACCTTATCATGTTCCCTCCAGGAAAAAAAATTAATTTGCGTCCATTTAGCTTGGTTATATAGCATACGACAACAAAAATCTGTGTGAAACCTCTATCTGTGCATTGGCCTGGACCGTAAATCCACTTGTTGAATTAAAAAAAATAATGCATGGCACTTACTGTCTGATATATGAGCGGTAATTAGTATTTTATAAGCTGTAATATTCATGCGTAAGTAAAAAAATTTAGAAAAAAAAAAATGATGGATTTGAAAAGTTTGCACCAAGGAGGGTAAATGAGACAAAAACCGAGCAGATAAGACCAGTCACAGCGGATTTGGTCACTTGTCCATCGCTGTAAGGCGTAAAGCATGGACCGTGGGCCTAACAACTGGGCCCCCACTGCTCTCCCTTTCTCTCACAAGCTCTTATTTCTGTCCCAATCTGAGAAAATGCCCCCTCTCACTCTCTCTCTTGGTTCCCTCATTCTGGCAGAAAGAATACTCATGATGATCCCCCAGCAGTTTCAATCACACACAAGAATAATTACGAAATATCATCATTAAAAGTAATAGTAAAATGACATCACAGTAAAAAGGAATACTGAGAATTTTCTTAGGGCTGACGTTTTTTTTTTTTTTTTTTGGTTGGCTTCCTGTGAATTTGTTTTCTGGTTAGTACGCTTAGGATTTATTTCCTTAGTTTGTACATATATATACATTGTGAAATATAGACCCTACTGTGAGCAGAAGACTGTTGTTTTGAATGCAATAGTTATCATTTTGACCCTTCCTTAACTAAAATTGTGCATGAAACAAATTTATTTGAGCTGGTTATTTTCATATAAAATGTTGAAGTAAATAATTTCTCTTAAATTTATTTGAACTTTCGAAAGCTTTTGTTATCAGTCAAAAGAACAGCATGTATTTGTTCACTTGTACGACTAGTTAGTTAGGTAATCACCATCAATCAGAGGTAATATCACTGTATAATGAAAATTCTACGCTTAACAAACTGGTAAGTTCATTCCATGTTACAGATTCTACCTGCGTAATAGTAATAATACAATCACTCTTTTTGGCGAATTTACCTGCGTAATACAAGTACTCTCATTACCCTTAATTTTTCCTCCAAAGAAAATAAATACAACTCTCATCCCTTTCAAATAGTATGTCTTTTACAGGAAATAAATTAAACTTAATGTTTTCACCACTTGTGTGTGTAGACACACACACCCGCACACACGCACGCACACATGCACACACATACACACACATATAGACACACACATGTACATATATATATTTAGGACCAACAAAAAATTGACATTTTTTATTTATAAGGAAAAAATTTACAAAGGTAAAACAAAGCCTCATATAATACTAGTATCAACTCTGCTATCAGTTACTCTATAACTAGCACAAGAATGAAACTATCACCAATAAGAACACAAAAGAAAAAAAAAAATTAAATGTTGATTGCCACTTGTACCTGTATCAAGTTGTACCAGTACCAACTAGGACAAACAACCCAGCCACAACTTTATACCAGTACCAACTGAGACTCGTACCTACTTCCAAAACCACCTTGACCTAACTAGTAGTGACAAGACCATCTTCACGATCATGTATGCTAACATTGCATACCAATGTTGCCGTCTCGGCAGCACTTGACTTCCCGTTACGCCTCTATAATGAGAACAAGACAGTGCCATATGACCACCATTGCCTTAGCTGCCAATTAAATCTCGCTTCTCTGGCATGAAAGACCGTTCAAATTCAAGGATTCTATTACGAAGAAACTCTCAACGAGCTCAAAAATATGACGTTGGGCGTCGGCAATGACCAACAAAATCAAAAGAACCAAAAAGAAGATTAAAGGAAAAAGGGGTAGAGCTAGGAGAGGGAAAATTGAGAAAGACATATTAAGAGGATAAGGGAGGGAAAAAAAGAAGGAGAGGTGGCGAGAGGAGGCCGACAACGGCTTCCCCTACCTAGGTTTTCAGATCGGAGGAGAGAGTTCAAAATCGCTTTTTTTCTTTGGAGGCAGCTCAGGTTCAGAATTTAGTTTTCGACGACCTCTATGATCCAACTTGTATATTTTGAATATGTAATTTTTGAAATAATATTTAGGATGTATTTAGTGCATATTCAAGTTCTGATTTGAGAAATAACTATTTTTTTTCTAATATATAGAGTACTTCTGATTTTTGACATATTGACCTTTTAATTTATTACTCAGGATGATTAAATGAAAATATTTTGTGCTCATGTCTGTTACGCTAAACCCAATCCTTTAGGCTTTGCTCTAGAATTTGGACAAAGAGGGAAAAAAACGGGGAAAAAAAGGAAGGTGAAGGTCAACAAACTATAAATTTGGAGGTGAGCTCACTTTTCATTTTCTTTAGGTTACATAGAGTTTCTCCATGTTCTTCCTGGATCACCTCCATTTTTCTTGAGAATTGTTGATTTAGACCAGTTTAATATCATTAGGCAAGGTTTGGTCAATTCTCCATCTCCCTATTTCTCTTCTCTACACCTTTCTAGAGCAGAACCTTAATGCAAAACATATAAAGCACAACCCTCAATGCTAGAGACTCATTTGATACTGTGTACCATAATATAATTGAGTGCCATTTTTCTGAAAAGCAATTTACAATAGTGTTGGAAAGATGCTATTTGCATGCTCTTCAAATTTGTATAATTCTTCTACTTTTTTCTTTATTCTCATCTTTGAATTGAACTAAATGCTTTTTAGCATTTTATTAAGTAAATTAAAGAGACAAGTATAGCAATAAAGTATAAAATTAATATGTTTGGTTTAGTAAAAAAAATCTTATGATCCTTTTATATAATAAAATTTGAATTGAGGAATGATATTTGTATAAAGCACTTCAACTTGAAAATTTTAAAAGGAAAGGACTCACAATCCTCTTTTTTTGGGTACCTATACTATGCCTTCAATTTTAAACTTTAATAAACCAATATATAAAGTTTTAATATTAAAATAAAATCGATGGAAAAATTGCCGGAATGAAATTTAAAAAGTGTATCTTATTCTATAGTTGAATATTAATTGTTCTATTTAGTTAATCTTGCTTTATTTAGTTCATTTACAAGTTATATCTTTGTAGGGCTGTCAATGGGCATGGTGTGTACGGTAGAATGTATTTTCATACTTGCATCCATTAAAATTTTCTTTATCCATATCCTACCCGTACCCGTTACAAAATGACTATATCCGTATCTTATCCGTACCCGTTAAGAATTACGATTAGAATAGGATAACGGTACATAATGGGTAATAATAATATTATTAATTTAATAAAAAATATACAATGTGCTAAATAAATAACATCAAATAAATATACAAATAAAGTACAATATTTAGACAATACTTTACATATAACAAAAATCATGAAATTTATTCTCATGTCAATTGACATTCAAAAAATCTATATAAATAATTATAAATTATAATATAATAGAGCGCAAATCAATTTTTCCATCAACATAAATAAATTTCGACGAAGATCAAAACCAATATCATATCTTACGAAATATGCTAACGACATCATTGTATATACATATATGTTTGTAAAATTTTACCAGTGAGATAATAGATACGAAATAGCCCTTACCGTACTCGTACCCGTTAAATTAACGAAAATTTTTCTTTACCCATACCCATACCCGTTAGTCTAATGAAAATAAAATCTTACCCATACCCGCCTTATAGAATATGGTACGGGTAGGATAAATGGGTAAACTAGTTTCATTGACGGCCCTATATCTTTGCTATCTGAATAAATTTAAAAGAAAACATTGTTGGAGTTATAACATAGAAGTCAATATTTTAATGACTTAATTTTAGTTTATGTTATTGATGATATTTGATCATTTGTTCCTAGAGTTTGTTATTGACAGATCGTTCAGGTTAAGGATCTGAATTGTGGATCTCTGTATTTCATTTTGATTAAATGACAATAATAAATCTGAAGCGTCCATAATCTTGATAATTAACAAGAAACATTAATTATCATAGAAGATTAGTATGAAAATTAAGTGATGATTAAGTTCTGCAAATCATAGGTAAGGAGTTACCAACTTAATTGCATATGTGTTTGTTACTGGAACATAGCACGGGACTTGACCCAATTAAATAAATATATGGATTGTGTTATGTGTCATTATTTATTTCATATGAGTTTGATTCTAAGTTTGAGATGGTTCGACTTTTTCACATGAGGATAGGTTCGATAAATATTGTCTAACGTTGATTTCTGACAAAGGCTGCTATACAGACTCTATTTCAGTTCTCTTAAATTGTGCGGAAAAAAGTTGTTCATCAAGATAATCGTATGTCCCTCATTAGTAGACCTAATGAATTATGATATTTATTGGGCCCGTTGATGGAGTTGGATCGTATGCATGCAAACTAGACGATCAGCTCTAGATCAAAAAATGTATGATATGCAAGAATGACACATTCATACCTTGGATTATACAATGATATCATGTGACATAAGAATCAAAACAAGAAAATTATGTATTTCTTATGCAGGATTGAAATACTATAAAAGTATAGTATTTATATATGTCAATTGGGAATCATAATGTGTTGCTAGATACCGCTTATGATTATTGAAAATAAATGGTGATTTATTTTCATGGCCAACATGACATAAATCCTCCAAGAGTCACACAGTAAAAAGCTCTTAATCAACATTTAATTAAGTTATTGTATTGGAGAATACATATATGATATGTTGAATGATTAATTATAAATATCGTTATAATTAATTATTCAAGTGATCATATAAAACTAAATTAATGTTATATCTAATCCATTACATATTAGTCAAGTTGTTGACAATATTTTACGCAACATAATTAATATAATTATGAGAATTATATTAATATAAATGTACTATATGATTATATATATCATATAGGCCTTATTTGATGCATAAATAAGAAAGAAAATGAAATACGGCACTTGGGCTTTTTGGTTTATACTTTTGGACGAATTTTGATGAGGGTTTTGATCTCTTTCTCAAGTCTAAAGTGGTTTGTGGAGGAAGTTAATTGACTAGTCAAAGTGACTTGTAAAAGAAGTCATGAGTAGTTTATAAATATACCATTCATTGGGATGAAATAGTTAGAAAATTTCAATCTCCTTCTTCCTCCCTCCTAGGTGCCATTTTTCATGGTTGTTTTGACCATCATTATTTGTCTCTCTTTCATACATATAGGGCTCATGTATTGAGCATAACTACTTTCAATTGATTGTTAGAATTAATTGAAGGGAGACTTGGATTAGTCTTTCTCTTGTTAAGTTACTAGTATAACTTTTTAAAATGTTGATTAATTTTTGTGGACCTTTTGGCATTGTAAGAAGGAGAAGGATGAAAGAAGGAGGAGACAAGCACGCCACCGACTCCTACACATAGGTCGAGCCTCTTCGTATCTTCGTTGCAATACGAAGAGAGGTACAACCCTTTTTCTCTACTCTCGCATTTGATTTTGTCGATTTCACTAGATCCATGTATTTGTTCTTTGTTTAATTGCTTTAATTAGATTTAAAATTGAAACAAAGGCAATACTAAATTCCTACAAACATGACATTATTTTTTAAAATTAAATATTGTACCTAACCACGTTCATATGCGTTGTGTTTGGCCGTGTTGATGTCTGAGGGTTTTATGATTCTTTGTGTTTCTCACAGATTAAGGGGGTGTTTGTTTCATGCATAAGAGGTTGCATAAGAAGTTATGCAACACTTATGCAACCAAACACCCGTTAAATAAGGTTGCATAACGGTGCATAACTTATTACACCCAAGAAGGTTGCATAACTTATGCACCGGATTCTTCTTATCTCATTTGACATTTGTATCCTTCAATTAATTCTCACCGGCTCTCAATGTCCAGCAGTAAAGCAGTTCATAATAATTATTTTTAAATTATTATTATTATTATTATTATTATTATTATTATATTATAATATTACAATATTATTTGTTTTTATTACTATTACATAATAATTATATTTTACAATATTATTATTATAATTGTTATTATTATTTACTTTATTATAATATTATAATATTAATATAATATTCTTCTTATTATTACTTATTTATTATTTTTATTATTAGTATTAAATAATAATAATTAGATCAGATTTCAATCGTCTGATTTGAAATA
This sequence comes from Rhynchospora breviuscula, assembly GCA_027562975.1. NCBI lineage: Eukaryota > Viridiplantae > Streptophyta > Magnoliopsida > Poales > Cyperaceae > Rhynchospora > Rhynchospora breviuscula. Next base: position 59,104,897 of record CM050398.1, on the reverse strand, counting down.
GATGGTCCAAGTATGTATTGCATACTAAATAGGCATTGTCCTTTACTAAATCAAATAACTCAAATTCAAGGAAAATTTAGGATTTTGATATAAATATATACATATATTAAATTACTCTTTCTTACTACACAACTAAATATTCATTATATAACACTATATAAATAATTATGTATTCTTAATTTATTCAACTGCTTGCTGCACGACCAAACGCCTCCTAAAAGCTTTGATAAAACAAAGTGAGTAATAAAAGGAAAAAGTGATTAGTTGACATGTCATGTTGTTGAATACGAGAGAGCGAGAGAGCGAGAGAGAGAGAGAGAGAGAGGGTGTGCGTTGGTGAAAAGGAACCTGTCTGGTCGGGTAATAACGTACAATATCTTGCTTGTGACTAGTTAATAAATAACAACATACACGGTTTTCTCAACGATCAATACTTTTGTTCCTAATAATTGTAAACAAATACAATGCAAAGTCGTTTTTACTGAAAGTCCAACAAATTACCTGAATTATGAAGACATGCAATTCGAATTATTGTTCTATCGGCATAATATATAGAGCAATAAACATTTTACACACAATTTTTACAACTTCAAATCTTAAACAACTTTAATTATTAATTTAACATATTTAAAAATCATGTCTCCAGTGATTTGCAAAACAATTGACATCATGAAAATTTCATACATATTTTATATTTTCGCATCACAAACACATGTAATGAAAGTAACAATTGCAATATAGTTTTATGCAAAAATAGAAACGATATATATAAAAGTGCAATTTCAAAATGTGTTATCTTATTTCTCTGTTGTACTTGCAAATAGATACTTTTTAACTATTGATATTGTAATATGCTGACTATATTTTTGAAGTATATTGAAAAATATATATTAGGATTAATCTAACCGTACGTAAAATGAAAACACCAAATAATTTAGCTTCGACTTTTTACATAAACATAATAAAACTAGTATATCAGATTGTGAGAAATTATGATGGTCAAGAATTCATCTAGTAGAGTATGTTGTGGCCCAGTCCATATGTTTATAAATTTATAAAATTAAAGATCTTCATATATATATATATATATATATATATATATATATATATAGAATTTAGCTATGGTGAGATGCATCACAAAAAACCTTCCGTGAGATGCGATCAAAACTCATGAATCTGGTTCAAAATGACTGATCCAAACAGTCTAATATGATCTCTCTATTGAATTCTCCATGCAGACAAAATTTTACATTTTTTCGAATTTTTTAAGTATTTTTTTGGAATTTTAGAAAATCGTTAATCTAATTAGTTCTGAACCGTTCAAAAACTGTCATTTTTAAAAATCCGAAAAAAATACTTAAAAATTCTGAAAAAATGTAAAATTTGGTCTACAAAAAGATTTCAATAGCGAGATCATATTGAACGGTTTGGATCGATCATTTTGAACCAGATTCATGAGTTTTGATCGCATCTCACGGAAGGTTTTTTGTGATGCATCTCACCATAGCTAAACTCTATATATATATATATATATATATATATATATAGTTTTGCTTTGGCGAGTTGCAACTCACCAAAGGGTCGGTGAGTTGCGATAAAAACTTTTAGATTTAGTTTCAAATGACCGATCCAAACCATCCAATATGATATCTCTATTGAAATCTCCATGCAGACCAAATTTTATAATTTTTTGAGATTTTTAAGTATTTTTTTCGGATTTTTAAAAACTGCTGTTTTTAAACGGTTCAGAACTAATTAGATTAACGACTTTCTAAAATTTCAAAAAAATACTTAAAAATTTCGAAAAATTGTAAAATTTGGTATGCATGGAGATTTCAATAGGGAGATTATATTGGACGGTTTGGATTTGGTCATTTTGAACTAAATTTAGGAGTTTTGATCGCAACTCACCGACCCTTTGGTGAGTTGCAACTCACCATAGCAAAACTCTCTCTCTCTATATATATATATATATATATATATGTTGTATTAAACGTCTCTAGGTTTGTCGATTACAAAATAATATCATTTGGCATTTAACAATCTTCTTTGAGTTTTATAGAAATTAGTTGCAAATTATGAAGACTTGGATAAGAGATAAGAGTAAGATTAATATCAAGTCTTTAGAGAGTTTGTAAGCTAGCTTAGACTATGATAGAAGGTATAATTTAGTCCTTACTTATCCTTGAAATGATCTAGATAGCATAAAAGCTCAAGAAACTAGCAAAATCCAGTTTTCTATGTTCAAGCGTTATATAACACTTCATAGGGTTGTGTAACGCTTGACAAAGGCTGTATAACGCTTCATAGCGTTGTATAACGCTTCATAGCGTTGTATAACGCTTCAGAATGCACCTCACTCTTCTTAACTGCAAAAATAGTTCTCAAACGTTACACAACGCTTCATAAGGTTGTGTAACGCTTGGTCAAAGGTTGTATAACGCTTGGTAGAGTTGCACAATATTTGTAACAGTCTCTCTTTACTACTCCAGAAACAGAATGTTGTGTAATGCTATCTAACGTTGTACAACGGTACAAAAAGCAAACGTTACAGAACTCTTAAACGATTTTTTTAACGTTTGATTTTTGACCAATATGAGGTCGTTCTATCGTACGTCTTGTAACGCTATCTTGCGTCACACAACGCTTGTTTCCTGAAGCGTTGCATAACGCTTCATAGGGTTGTGTGATGTTTCATAGGGTTGTATAACGTTTCATAGGGTTGCATAACGCTTGGTAGGGTTGTATAACGCTTGATTAATATTTTGACTGGTTTGGAGCTCTTGACACCCTCTATATATATTTATCCCTTGTTTTCTCTCTTTAGAGAGCTTTATTTTGCCAAATTAGACTAGAATTGAGCCTTTGAGCACAGGAATACGCTCCCACTTGAGCTTTTCTTATCTAGATCATTTTGAGAGATAAAGTAGCCTCAAACACCACAGCTCCGACATTGTCGCTAGGTGTAAGTTGGAATAGGTTGAGAGCTCATCTCCATTGGAGGCCTTAGTGCCATTTGTCTTTCGAGTTAGGCCGATCCTGTTAGGAACTCAAGTCCTTGTGCAATTTTAATTTTTATTACTAATTAATATCTAATTAAATATCCACAACAAAAAGGATCTAGTATTTAAGCATCAAGCACACATGAGAAACGGGAAGAAGTTTCGTACCTCTTCTAAACTCGCAATTGGAAGACTCGATCCATGGTATAGAAGTCAATGGCGTGCCTTCAACACCACAATCCTGTTGGCCTCGAGTCCACCAAAAGTCTTAACCAAATTCTAGAGATTTGTGCTAGCAAACCTTAGAACGGAGCTAATTCCTAGTTTCCTTTCTTCACAAAATTAACTATTTAATTTGTGGCTAATATTCAACACATGAATTCCTATAGAAAAGCAATGATTTGAGAGAGCAATGGAAGAGAAAAATCTGATCTTTTTTCTATAATTTTCGTCCATATTAATTAGGGAGAATGGAAGAGGTTAACGCTAAATTTAGCGGTGCTGTTTCCTTAATTAACAGCCTTATATTTAGGCATCCAAAACTCATCATTCTTTCACCCAATATGGACAAAATTGCCCCCTATATGCTGGCCACGAAATGGCCTAATTTAGCTATTTTATTTTGTTATTTTGCTCTCATATTAGCACATTAAATCAAACATTTAATGGTCTAATTAAATTGCTTTCTTATTAAGCTGAATTTTCAATTCAACCAATTAAAATATATTGAATAAAATTAATTATCAACTTATTGATAATTATTTTGGAATTAGCAAATGCATTAATTTATTTCCATATGATCCATTTCATTTAATTAATTATAACGGTTCATAACAGTATATAATTAATTAATCAACTTATCATATTTTCATCGTACTTACTGCTGTGAATAAATAAATAATGCATTGTATGGTTAAAAACTTTATTTGTGTGACCCTTTGAGGATTTATGTGTATGTTGGCTATGAAAATAAATCGTTATTTATTTTCAATAATCATAAGCGGTATCTAGCAACACGTTATGATTCCTAATTTACATAAATAATGTACTGATACAAATATTCAAATCCTGCATAAGAAATAAAAGTATTTCCTTGTCTGATTCTTATGTCACATGATATCATCGTATAATCCAAGATAGGAATGTGTCATTCTTGCAAATTTTACGTTTCTTGATCTAGAGATAATTGTATCAAGTTGCTAGCAAACAATCTATCTCCATTAAGGAGCCCAAACATATATCATCACTTACTAAGTAAATTAGTGAGGGACATACGATTTTCTTGATGAATAGTTTTTTCCCGCACAATTCAAGAGAACATAAATAAAGTCCGTATAGCAGCCCTTATCAGGAATCAGCGGTAGACGATATTTATAAAACTTATCCTCATGTGGAAAAACTGAACCATCTCAAACTTAAAATCAAACTCAAATGAAATAAATAATAACACGTAACACAATCCATATATTTATTTCATTGGGTCATGTCATGTATTATGTTCTAATAACATATACATATGCAATTAAGTTGATAACTCTTTATCTATGATTTGTAGAACTTAATCATCACTTAACTTGCATACTAATCTTTTAAGATAATTAATGTTCCTTGTTAATTATCAAGATTATGGACAATTTAGATTTATTATTGTCATTTAACTATAAATGAAACACAGAGATCCACAATTCAGATCCTCAACCTGAATGATCTGTCAATAATAAACTCTAGGAACAAATGATCAAATATCATCAATAACATAAACTAATATCATAGCTATCAATTGATTGGCTTCTAGGACATAACTCCAACAGATCCGCCTCGAGTGTCGTTGTGACGAGGTGATTCAGTTTGAAGTTGTAGTCCCGTTCTTATTAGAATTGAACGGAGCTCGCCCTTTCGTGGTAGCGAAACTCCCGGAAACGTACGACTAAAACTAGCTTTTCCTAGCGGGTCGGAACTCCGTAATCACATCGAGTGTTCAATTTCTCTCTTTTTTTTCTTCCTTTATTTTCTTGCTACTTGAATTGCTTGTGCGTGCTTGTTAATTGTTGGATACCAGTTGAATTGTGTTAGGATAGTTTATACAACGCTATGAAGCGCTATACAGTCTTTGCCAAGCGTTACACAACCCTATGAAGCGTTATATAACGCTTGAACATAAAAAACTAGATTTTGCTGGTTTCTTGAGCTTTTTTGCTATCTAGATCATTTCAAGGATAAGTAATTGTTGTCCCTAAAGGAGGCGGCTTAAACAAGATTTAGCGGAAGCAATCAAGGTTTTAGACCGGTTTGGTATGAACTACCCTAACACAATTCAATTGGTACCAACAATTGATAAGCACACACAATCAATTTAAATAGCAAGAAAATAAAGGAAGAAAGAGAGAGAGAAATTGAACACTTGATGTGATTACAGAGTTCCGACCCGCTAGGAAAGACTAGCCTTAGTCGTACGTCTCCGGGAGTTCCGCTACCACGAAAAGGCGCGCTCCGTTCAATTCCAATAAGAACGGAACTACAACTTCGAACCGAATTGCCTCGTCACAAAGACACTCGAGGCGGATCGGCCTAACTCGAAAATCAAATGGCACCAAGACGTCCAATGGAGATGAGCTCTCAACCTATTCCAACCTACACCTAGCGACAATGTCGGGGCGGTGGTGTTTGAGGCTACTTTATCTCTCAAAATGATCTAGCTATGAAAAGCTCAAGTGGGAGAATATCCCTGTGCTCAAAAGGCTCAATTCTGGTCAAATTTTGCAAAGCAAAGCTCTCTAGAGAGAGAGAACAAAGGGTTGATATATATAGAGAGCGCCAAGAGCTCTAAACCAGTCAAATTCTGGACATAACGTTACATAACGCTCCGAAACGTTACACAACGTTTCAATAAAGCCGTTATAAAAAGACAAAATCAAACTAGCCGTTGAAATTTGTCTGAAGCGTTACACAACGTTATCAAGCGTTACACGACGCTTGAGCAGTGAAAGTCAAACAGTCATTAACAAGAGTCAAAACGTTACAAAACGTTTTGAAGCGTTACACGACGTATGCCAGAACTTCCTCAAAAATGATCAGAAAATCAAAGCGTTAGAATTTTCTAAACAAACGTCTTGTAACGTTTGATTTTTGTACCGCTACACAACGTTATAAAGCGTTGCACAACGTTTTGTTAGAAAAGTATTAAAAGAATGTTGTCTTGATCAAAACGTTGTGTGACGCTATGAAGAGTTGTGTAACGCTATGAAGAGTTATGTAACGCTATAAAGCGTTATGTAACGCTTGAACACAGAAAACTGGATTTTGCTGATTTCTTGAGCTTTTCTTCTATTTAGATCATTTCAAGGATAAGTAAGGACTAAATTATACCTTCTATCTTAGTCTAATCTAGCCTACAAACTCTCTAAAGACTTGATCTTGATCTTGCTCATAGCTCTTATCCAAGTCTTCATAATTTGCAACTTCTTCCTATAAAACTCAAAGAAGATTGTTAAATGTCAAATGATATTGTTTTGTAATCGACAAACCTAGAGACGTTTAGTACAACAGTAATGACTAAATTATATCTTTTATCCTAGTCTAAGCTAGCCTAAAAACTCTCTAAAGACTTGATATTGATCTTGCTCTTATCTCTTATCCAAGTCTTCATAATTTGCAACTAATTCTTATAAAACTCAAAGAAAATTGTTAAATGTCAAATGATATTGTTTTGTAATCGACAAACCTAGAGACGTTTAGTACAACAATCTTCCTTTTTTGACGATTTGCAAAACAATATCATTAGTAAAGCAATTAAATTTTGACATTTCACAAGCTTTACTACGTACAATATATATATATATATATATTGTTGATTTTTTGATAAAAATAGTCTTAACATCTTCAAAGTAAAAGTTTCTACGAATTATCACCATTATTTAATTAAATTAATATGGACTGTCCAATAATTTTTTTGTGTATTGAATATTTGAATTTAATCCATATTTATTATGAGTTAGTATCCATTGAAGACATCTTACCTCGACAAAATTGTCAACATTTTTTTATTTATATTAATACAATCACTTTTAAAAATAAAATAAATTATAAAAATTTTATTAGTCTTATAAATTGGCCATGTACTAAATTTTATATAATTTGATTATTTGAGTGATATTTGATCCTGTCAAAGATATAAATTATTGTAATTTTTAACTCTTCCATCGATCAAACTTTAAACTTGCATCGAATTTCATCACTATTCATGTATATCAGTGTATGTAGTATATTGTATACATTATATTTAATCTTTTGTATTTCAAGTTCATATTTTTTAATTGTTATAAAATATGTCATATCGACCGGTTGTGAACGAATCTCACCATTTATTATAGGGTAGAGATCACTTACAATTAGTTATCTTAACAACTTAATTTAACAATTATTAAAAATAAAATTGGAACTTAAAATCAGGCGTGATAAGCACAATATCTATAATAATTAATGAAAATATCATGTCGATAAAAAGATAATTTTTAGTGTATGTTTTAACATTTATCATGTGATCCAGATTTTTCGAAGTTTAAAAATTAAGTAATCTTGATATATCGCTACAGAATATTAAATCCTTACTTTTTCTATTGAATGTGGTATATATAATGGCTCAGTGATAAGAGCATTAGACTAGCCTTAAAAATTTTAAGAGTTCAAGTCCACATGCACCTTTAATTTAAAAAAAAAAAAGTTGGATGACAAAAACATCACTTTTTCTTCCAAAAAAAAGTTTGATGTCAAAGACCTCTCTTTCTTAAAAAAAAAAAAAAAAAAAACTCAATAAACAACACATGACATGAATAAAGGAGTTGTATGAATTTTATTGATTCTCTGTCTAAATATTGAACAACTTAAATGCAAATTCCCCCCCCCCCTACATTTTAATTATAATCATGTTTGATTTGATTTAGAAATATATTGTTGAGACTGTCAAAATTAAGCCATTGTGACGTGATCCTTTCCTTTATAGTCATATAAAAAGAAAAATCTGATCATATATTCTATTCAATGGTTCATATTCCAATGAAGATTGTTTACTTCATATATTACCTAAAAATTTTTATGACGTGTTAAGACTTCAAAGATGTACAATTACTTTTAATAACAGAGAACATGATTTCTTCATTTCGAGTGGGAATCTTTCCATTGGAGTGATATTGTAGGGACGGGGCTAGGAGTTCCCGTGAACCCTTCTTTTTTGTCTGGGCCTTTTTATCTCTTGCGTATCCAACAAAACCCAAACACACTTCAACATCTTAATTCCCTTTTTTCATTTGTTAATTTCCCCTCGCTTTCCTCCGCTGCGCATGATCTTGCTAAACAAGCACCCAATTTCATTGTATTAACCTTTATTTCATCCTCTAGTGTAGCTCTATTTTTCCTTGTGTGAGTTGTACCTCTTGTCTCTCTGCTCTCCAGTGAGCTTGTGCGGTTGTGCCACAAACGACATTTATAAAACATAGGTGTACGCACCATAACTATTCACAGTAGGTCAAATCCTGACCTAGGAGTTTTCTCAGGTCGAATCAATTCAAGGCTAGTTCATCTATCTTTACTACACCATTATGGTTATGATAGGTAAAATACTAGCTATAACCTTCACTCAAAATAAAAAAATAGTTAACATTTTATTATACATTAAATAAAATACACATTTTATTTCTTCAAAAGTACGAGAGACTTTTCTTCATTCCGAGTATACAACTTGATATTTATTACTTATTGGAATGATTGTTCCACCGCCATTTTAGTAAGGAAAACATCTCACATAGAAACATAAATATCTAAATGCCCAAACCATCGCATATACAATCAAGGAAGATTATGTCATAAAGTGGTAAAAAGTATGTAATGATGCTTGGACCAGGAGGTAAAAATGCATTGACGAAAGACGCGCATAATTACGGGATAACTATGTATCATGACCATAAAATGACATATATGCGAATTGTTTGGATGGATGAGTATAAGAGATATTTCTGGAAGAGGCTAATTTTCAGAAGAAGAATCCATTCAAACAACATTTCTTCTTTTCGGAATAACATTATTTTCACACTTTCTAGAATAACACTATTCCTAATTTTAATTTATTTCTTCTATTTTTTTTTTCACAACTCACCATCTAAATAACATTTTTTTCTTTCCGAATAACACTTTTTTCACTCTTTTCGAAATAACACTCTTTCTAATTTTAATTTCTGAAAGAGCTCTTTCTTCCTTATTCCCAACCTATGTTGCACGGGTGCGGGTATCGTATCGGATACAGTGCGGGTGCGGGGATACGTCATTTTTAAAAAAACTAGGATACGGCAGTATATATAAAATAATTAAAATAATATATTTTTCTAATTTATATATTCTGTAATTAAAAAACTAATTATTTATTTTATTAAATATATATATTTTATAATTTGTAACTAATTTATGTAGTAAATAATTTGTACTGATTAAAAACTAATTATGATAGTTGTTTTATAATTTTTAGATTTGAATACTTTCAAAGTGGATTTCAGAGGTTTAGACAACGTTTTTTGGTCCCGAAAATGGTCGATACGGGTTAAACCTCCGTACGTAAACCCATGTAAAACTTGTAGATCTTGTTGCGAGCTTTTCGGATTGTGGTCATTCGTCCAAAACAGACATTCCTATAAAAAATTATAGCAGTTTGAAGTTCTAATATTCAAAAACGTATCCCAGGCGTATCCTGGCCGTATCCCAGCCGTATCCAAAGCGTATCCTGACCGAATCCGCAGGTCAAACACATTAAAATAATAGGATTCGCCATGTGGCGTATCCGGTACGTATCGCACGCGAATCGCATGCGAATCCGCGTCGGATACGCGTTGGATACGGGATACGGATATTATTTGAAGTATCCGGGTAGCATAGTTCCCAACCATCTAAACAAAGGGCATGAGTAGTCTCCTCTTCTTATGCGGAGAAGAATCTCACACATGTGAGCTTGATGGTACCATATATGGCCCATGCTATCATGTCTTTGGGCCAACACAGCTCGTGTACTATTGCGCCCTGCATCCTTCCATACCGATCATTAATTTGTTCAAATTTAGCGCAAAAAAAAAACAAAAAATAATTGATGTATAATTTTCCCTTTCATTTCATATAGAATAAACTATGAATAGATGTAAGCTTATAGCTAGCGAGAATGAATTTGTACGGTTCTTTTAAACAATCCCCCCCCCCCCTCCATAAAGAGATTTGAGCACCTTAAAATTTGGGACCTAGATCTATATATAGATTTTCACCCCGATCGTACGTATTGTAGTCCGGATATTGGATTGACTTGTGGCCTGTGGGGTTTATAATAAAAAACTAATTCGTTCGCTAAATCCTAAATAATTAGCAAGAAAACTAGAAACTCAAGGTCAATATATATCAAAGGGAAACATTCCAAAATATGTGCAACGATGGGCCATTGTGATAGTAAATACAACAAAAATAGTTGACCGCTTTTAAGTTCGAGGCAAGAACAACGGCTTGGGATATATAGTTTTTGTTCGGGCCATAAGATCAGTTCATCGGTGGTAAATCAAATTTGTATAACAAATTAACAGTACGTAGGTGATTTTCTTTATATAATAGATCATTATGCTGCAACTAATCAGGTTTCATTTGTTCTATTCGCACTCCAATCTAGACTAATTTTCATGTTCTACTCAAACCAATTATTCTCTCCTTATTAAAGTAATCACTAGTTGGATTAGGTGATGCTTCTATTCAATCACATTCTTTCAATCCTAAATTTTAATGTATTTTAGGATGTACGTCAGTAGAAAATTCGGTTCATGAGCAGTGTGCATGATAAATAATTCTTGCGGATTCTAGATAATTTGTTGAAGATCTTATTTGTTACAACTATTTGAAGGCCCCATTTAGGAATTTCATTGCATCACCGAAAGTTCCTTGGACACATCTACTATTGATGCTTCTAAGTAAAACATCATGGAGCACGGAAAAATGATGCTCATTCTTAAATTTGTATAAATGTCATTGCATATATATATATAAAGTTTCAGACTCAACAAAATTTTCTCGGCAATTGCATTGTCTGAATTCATATATTGTTAAAAATTATAAAGTTTGCAAAATTTATTCAACGTTTCTTCTATTATATATATCGTAAATCAAGTGAGTAAAAAGATCTCGCTAATGTCCTCGCTTAATTAACATTACTACAATAGAGTACATTTTACACAAAGCAATATCGATCCTTCAAATAGAAAGTCTTGAACAAGAAATTCTCATCCCAACAAAATTTAAGTAATGCAACTATTTCCATAAAATCTATACTTATACTACTTATAAAATCTATACTTATACTACTTATAAAAGCACGTATGCAAGGGCTAAAATAATTAAGCGAAGGATGTAAACAATTTGTTTACTCTATGCAATCTTAACCATTGATCGTTTAAATCAATGGCCGGATGTTAGCGATTGATATAAGTTTACAAGCTCTTCACTTTTAATAGAAAGAAATATGTCATTAAATTGGTTATGCAGTCATCAAAATAGAAATAAATTTATCCTGAATTAGTTGTGCACTATGTTTGGAAATAGATCTTAATCCGCTTAAAATTATGAATTATAGTCTAATACAAGCTCCATTGTTACTAATGTTCTCTTTAAATGAGATAATATATACAATATATATAGAAAGTGTCATGATTATACCATATATTGCACTACTGTTGGAGTGACAGCACCAATGCTAATTTTGTAAACTTTTTAATAGTTCTTGGGAATTGAAGCCCAACAGCAACGTATAAGTGACATTTTCTTATCGTACTTTCTGCTTGGTCATATGTATCTCTTTAATCTAAAGTATATTGACGCTCTAAAAAATGGCACTGTTTACGGTAAGAGTTATTTTTTCAGTAAACTTTCACAGAACGCATATCAACGCAAAAAGTAAAAAATATTCTTGAACTAAATCGACAATGTTATTTCTTCTCAAAATCACTTGAATATATTGTATTTATTGAATAGTGAAAAGGCAATGCTCTTTAATTAGTTATTCATTGAATTGTTTTTATTTACATATTATTTCTTTGTTGAATTAAGAACTATTCAATGCCTCAGTGATCCAATATATATTAATTGAATATTTATTTAATTAATTAATGAATCTGTATTTGTAATATTTGAGTGCTCCCCATGCCGGGTCTGTGTGTAACTTGGAGAAGCGAAACAAAGCTACGTAGCTTGTCTTTAGTGACGTCGGGATGCAGCTTGGAGCCGGCAGGGATCCCTAACCCCATCCTGAGGACGAGGTCGCTGGGGCCCACTGTGAGAGAGAACACCCCGTGCCTATATCTTCTCACCCGGACCTGGGCCCACGCCACGTCAACGGGTCAGACTAGGGAATCTCACCTTCCAGCCGCAAGCCTCCGCAAGGAAAAAGACAACACTTCTTACCACACACACATTCTCTCTCTAGGTTTTGCGACTTCACTTGCACAAGTTTGCTTCATGTTCATCTCTCTCTGTCTATAAGCAACTATGTTGGTTTATACAAGGTCATCGACGCATCGTAGCGTGCTTTTCATGTGTATGTGGTGAAGTTGATCCGGCCATATACACTACTAGAATCGGACTTATCTGCTACCTAAATACGCGTCTCTATTCTAACGCGATATGTCCTTTGCGTCCACTTAGCGACGCAACCATAGGGACCCGGATACCCTAGCCGCTAATACTCAACATCTGGGTCGGATGGACGCGAATTAGTTTGTTGCCTCCTTAATTATGTTGTCTGCTGCGTCGCCATTAGGACGCATCACTCCTCCTCCGACAACTTAATTCGATTGTTTCTGCGTCTCTAATTAGAAATAACTCTGTCGACACAGCGACGTCTTTTCTTAGCGACTCATATAATCCATTGTGAGAACACACGGGGCCCACATTAAATAATGTGTCGGTATACCGACGCCTATTATTAGCGACCCATTTATAATATTGTCAGAATATAGCGGGCCCCACATTAATTTGCGAATCGGTATACCGACGTCTATGCTCATCGACCATTATCACCGTTAGCGGGTCCCACTTTCTCTTATTAGTCGGTATACCGACGTCTTTGATCATCGACCATTGTAAGAATTTAGCGGGGCCCACTTTCTATTATTAGTCGGTATACCGATGTCTTTTGTCATCGACCAATTTTAGATTTTGCGGGGCCCACGGTTCTTTTATTATTCGGTATACCGACGCCTTTGGGCAGCACCCTAACCTATATTGTGAGCTTTTAGCGGGGTCCATTTTCAGGTGTGATTGGCTGGTATAGCGACGCTGGTAATCAGCCACCCATTTCATGACGTCCAAATACCGACGAAATTGTTGTTATTCATTTCAAATACATTTATACAGCCATTCATTCTGTCTGGTACCAATTTGGTACCACAACTATTCAATTTACAATTCGCAAACATCACACAAATTCTAAATTTCATTAAAATTAATAAGCAACATTCTTAGTACATCAAGTACAAGCAATTTGATACAAACCAGAATTCAAAGTAAAATAACATAAGTTTCTAAATCTGTCTTAAACAAAAAACTTTAGAACCTAAATGCAAAAAACCTCAGTGCCTCTCAGCTGCAATGAATAATGGTTCTAACTAAAATTCTCATAACCATTCACGTATCCATGCTCACCTTACTCGTGTGACTCAAGTAACGCCGTGAATGAAGTGCTTGTCGATGCTGCACCTAAGTACTCTCCATTTATGGGCCCTTGTGAAGTGTTGTTGCCGACAAGTGGAGGTGCAAAACTTCTATGTTGCTGAAATATCAAAATTGAGTTAGCAATCACTAACAAAACCTACTCTATATTGGCAAGTGCTATGTACTGCATTTATTGGGAGAACCTATTTGTTCATAATAAGTATTAAAGCTTGACAGCTACATTAACATTCCACTAGGCAAAACATACAAGCATGTACAGCAAAAGCAAGTCAATAATGTACCAAATTCTGTGAGAAAAATCAATTTGGCAGTACCAATGTTTTCAAGAGAAGGAAACAATGCCTAGCACACAATCATGTAGATCAGATATTATATCAAATTATAGTAAAGTTAGTTGTACTTACCATAATATTGGTTGGCATTTGTAGGGTTGGCATGCTGGGTGTTTGGCTCAGTTTTGCATATACTTGACAAAACATAAGTTGAATTGTTGCATCACGTTCCGCCTCTCTCCTCTCTTGGTCAGCACGCTCTTTGGCACGCTCTTGAGCATATTTTTGCTCGCGCTCCTCGAGCAATCTCTCTACCTCTTCCTTAGTGTACACTGTCGAGTTAGAGGTTGGTCCCAGGGATAAATAGTTGGAGGGTCTGACTCGTGTGTTTGTTGTTGGCATCTTAATTTTGTCGAACAAACTTCCAAACCCATAACTTCTGCCACGGTTTGCTTCACGAGATGCAATCATCTAAAGTATCTCCTGAGGTTTGTCTTTGTTTTCCGGATCCTGTTGTAACTCCTTAAATCGATCCTATATAAAAGAGAACAAACCTTTAAATAATGCAGGCAATAACGGAAATGCAACAACTTTAATCAGATTGTTAATCATCAAAATATTAAATACAACAAATTTAACAATTAAAATTGCAAAAATACCCAATCAGATTTTTAATCATCAAAATATTAACTTCCAAGTACTTCTCGTTGCTTATCATCATATAATCCCAAGTTGTCGGATTGATTCGTCTCTTCCCCACCCCCCCTTCCATCTCAGTTGTCTGTTGGGAAGCATCGTCGCCATGACAATTTTTTTCTTCTTCGTATGGAGGAGAATAAACAAGTCTGCATCATCTTCTGGATCCTCTTCTGTGTTATTATCTATTTTCTGCATCAAAATTCAATTTATGCTAGATGTTGTCAATACCATATCTTGAGTATTTACATTTGGACAATGAAATATATTTAAATTTAAGAGGCGTACCCATTGTTTCACCCATTCTTTCTTATGTTTAAAAATACTCTTACTTCCTGCAGAATGTTTTGCCACCTGCCCAGAGTTGCACCGGTTATTTTTTGCCTTATCTGAAAGCTTCTGCCATTCCTCCGAACCCCAGAGGTCACACAATTTGTCCCAGTGTTCAGCATCTTTGCACCACACAGGAACCTACTTCTTCCACTCCGCAATGTCCCAACCAAATTGTTCCTTGCAATCATCTCGACATCGACAGAGCACATCTTTGAACCTTTTTGCAGCAATTCTTTCAAGAACCTCTCGGCACTTTTTAGGACGTTCATCCTCATTTAGACACCTTCATCTATAGCAAGTCTACACAAGAAAGGTTAAAACAGTATTCAAGATGGAACATTGTTTTTGCTATTGTATCTATTTGATAATACAAGTAAATAAAATCCAATAATGCATTATTATCTAAGAATTGTTTATTCCTACTTATCTAAGAATGCATTAGTAATTATTTTTAACGAGGGAACGATTCATGATGTTACCAAAAACTCTGCCAGAAACGAAGCTTTAACCTCAGGACTGAATTCGTGGAAACTATTCCAAGGTCCATCAAACCTTTCTAATGCAATCTTGCAGATTGTGGTTGAAAGTTTGCTACAATATGGATCGGAGTCAAACTCACTATTACCGACAGGCCAGATTAGAGGCCGATCAGTGACAACACTAGTTGGCTCTCGCCTAGCGCTGCTTCCTCTCCCTTTTTTTTTTTGGTGCACTATTGGAACTCTCCCTAATTGTGACCCCCTCAATTTGTAGCTGTTGATCTTGCGATGTATAGTTTGCGGGCCGATTCCTCTTCATTCTTGATTTGGTCACCATGATGGCTGGATCTGTCATAAGAAACATCATTTCAATTAGTAAAGATTGCATGACAGTTTATATTCCAATTAGTAAAGATTGCTATGATCTAAGTTAAATCACCACCCTACTTCTATAACCTACAGAGAGGAAATACTGGGTTTTAAGGCAAATGATTGTATTTAATTAAGCTTTTTCACCATTAAGTAAACATATGACATTGTTTATTTGAATGAGAATAAGTACATTAGGGAAAAATGAGAATGGAATCATTAGACAGTAAATACTAAGTTCCTTTACCAATTGCATCAGAAGGTATACCTGAACATTATAGATCCTCAAAACTGTGCTATTATTCATTACCAATTGCATCGCATGGTTACCTAACAATCAAGACCTAATAACAATCAAGACATCCTGAACTTGGTTTCATATTATGACTAACCCTACTTCAAGATTTAATAAAAAAATCAACAGATATACATAATTGGTTGCATATTATGACTAACCTCGGTTTCTTCAAAATGTAAGCCTGTAACATGAAAAGAAAATATAGTTAGTAACTGAAATTAAACAACCAATTGCATTATTTTCTTACTAAACGTATCTAGTTGGCTATGCAGATTTATTTCATAACCTGGACCATGTACAAGCCATTCTTTATTTTTTTACAGGGAATAGCACATGGTTATTATTTCTATATATAATACCAGGACCTAGTGCTACACTTGCATATAAATAAAAATGAAGTCAATATTACTTATACACCTATACACTGAACAATTTGGTGTCATGCCTTTTTCCGTTTAGTGAGAGTCTTGAGAAACTTTTAGTATCTGGTGTCATGCCTGAATTTATCCATTTATACATATACACAATAACTTTTAGTATAAGAAATTAGACCAGAACCATTTCAATGAACTAATAAGTTTTGATGCCTATCAAGCGATAAAAGGAGGATTCTTCAATCAAAAAATATGAGTCGAATTTAGAAGATAGAAGAGAAATTGATTGGAAAAACCATACCTCCAAGAGTTGCAGGAAATAAAGTATCCAACTTGTGACCTAAATGCAGAAAAGAGAGTAGATAAATTAAGTAAGAAATTAGGGGATAAATTAAGAATTATGCAAGAGAATATGCCATTATCAAGTAATCAGTTCTTTTGCAATTGAAATATTAGCAACTAGGTTTTTAAATTTTTGTTATTCATTGTTGGCAGCAATAAGTAGGTACTAAACTGGATGCTTTAGAACAAATAGCAACAATGTGTCATCAGTTCTTATTGTTATTCACAATAAATTCAAACAGTAGGTACTAAACTGGATGTTTTAGAACAGATAGCTTGAACAGATCAAACTTTTAATAATAACCATCTATGCAAACTGTTTTAGTAAAAAGAGTTCTAATTGATTTCATAATAAAAAGCGTTCTAATTTCATGCTTGGGCACAAACCATCTATGCAAACGATATATCCAAACCAGTATCGAGAACTAAACCTCCAAAATTGAAAAGAAAAAGAGAGCGAATCGAGATCTGACCTTTAGAACAGATAGCTTGATGCTTCCACAAACTGCTTCGAAAGCAACCTATTGGCCAAATTAATCGGAATGAATATCAGAAAGTTAGATCTAAATTCTGAAATCCGATTTGAATTAAAAGAGACGAAAGGAATAAAATCATACCGATTTATTTTTCTGTCGAGTTGAGAAGAAAGCAGGAGAAATAATTTTGTTCTGCTTATATCTCCGAAATAGAATCATAACTGTAATTCAGATTCAATTTCCAAAATAATTTTATCGCCTGAAAATTTTGGGGGGGAAAAATGAAAAAAATTTTGGGAAATTTCGGGGGAAAATTTTTGGTGGGAATATTTTCGGAGATATAAGCAAAAATTTTGGGAAATTTAGGGGGAAAATTTTCGGGGGAAAATCTGTGTGTAGATGAGAAATTCAGGAAAGAAATTTTTGGGGGGAATATTTTCTAATCTGGCGCTAATTTTGCTTTCTAATTATGTCATCGATCCGTGTATTATCGCTACCCACCGTTAGATTTGAACTAACGGTTAAGATCAATTACATGTCATCGATCCGTGACAAACAAAAAAAAAAGTATTTTTCCTCTTTGCTGGCAGCGGAGCATGCCACTATTCGGGTTCTCCATTTTAACAAGTTTTGTCCTGTCCATTTAAAAGAAAAACTCATTAAATTGATCTTCATTCATTCTGAACAGTTCCATAAAGTAATATTGAAATGGAGGGCCAAATGAGAAAATGATCTCTTCATTTAAAAAGGATATTTCAAAATGGCATTAAAGTCCACGGTCTTAAATATAATATATATGAATATATTACTCTTATTTTATTTTATTTTATTTTATTTTATTTTGTTCTATTATCATATTTAGTTATTATTCTCATATTAATTATAACCTTATATTGTTATCGCATATTTTCTTTTACTTTTTAAATCTAATGTTTTATTATCGTTATAATATTTTTTTTACATTTTTTAAATCTAATATATATTGATTTTATTTTGTGCAATGAAGCATATGGTGAGGCTTATCACGTTTAGATACAATGCATGATCATGCTAATGTAATATATTTTTTAAATATCAATTTTTTTAATGATCATGCTAATTAATGTAATAAACTTATGAAATCAAACTAGCTTGTGAGTTGTGACTTGTGATCCAACTCGAGTTCGAGAAGAGCCAACAAGTTCATGAGTTGCAAAATGGTCAATTCGAATCACTCTAATAGGAGAATGGTCAATCTGAACCACTTTAGTGTGACCCTTCAACTAATAACTGTCAACTCACTCATTGGATAATATCAAAGCTACCACATCACATCAAATATATTATTCAAATTCACTCATACATTCCACTCAATATTATCTTGATATTAAAATTATCACCCAATATTATCTTCATATTGAAATTATCACCGAGACCAAATTTTACATTACATAAATTATTAGAAAAGAGAATTTTCTGAAATTAAAGTAAAATTGTAAAATAAAATAGAAAAAAATATTAGTTTTGTCTTATATTTTTAAATAGATAAATAAGTTGTTTACGACTCCAATACATCATATAACCGAAAAAACTCTTTCGACTCCTTTTAATCCAAAACTTTGTCGTGTTGGACGTGTTACACACGAATATTGAAACTCTCAATTTGATGTGTTTCAACATCATACAATATGACACAACTAAGTTGGAGAATGGTCTATACATACAACTCAATATTATCTTTATATTGAAATTATCATGGAAATCAAATTTTGTAAAATTATTAGGCTAAATCCAAAACACACCTTATTAAAAATATACAAAGTCTAGTTAGAATTAGAAAAGTAACAAATGGAATATAGCAAATTAATAAAAAAAAATATAATATTTTATTGTATAAATTATATGATTAAATAATCATTAGTAAAATATATAATATCTTTTATTATGTTCTTACATTATCCTGTTTTTAAATTATGAAAAAAGGGGTTATTAGGCTGCATCCCAAACACACCCATGTATTGCAAATATGTAAAATCTAGTTAGAATTAGAAAAGCAACAAATGGAATATAATAAATTAATATTATATCTAGCTAGACTTACATGTTCATCTTATAATAAAAAATGTAACTAAATTATGTAATATATTATGATTTTTAAATTATATAAAAAAGATATAATATTTTATTTTATAAATTATATTATTAAATAATCATTAGTAAAATATATAATATCTTTTATTATGTTCTTAAATTATACATTATATTCTGTTTTTAAATTTAAAAAAGGCCCACCTCTGACAGGTGGGATCTATCTATATGGTCGTGACATTTGGTGAAATCCAGAGACTCTCTTCTCTACTCTTCTCCTTTTGTCATTTATTTACTTTCAGTGCAATCTTGTAGACAGAAATGCATATATAGTCACTATGTAAAAGCTGTTTATCTACTGTGGGACTAACTGATGTGTAGCTAATAATACCCTAATTTGGTCCTAAAAATACCGGAAGCGTACGGTAAATCGTTGGATGTGGTTAGGGGTCGAATCCACAGGGACGGTAGATTGAGTACTAAACCTTACTTATTCGCAGAATCTAGACAATCAAATGAAGGATTTTGACTTAAACTAAGAATTAACAAAGATAATCAACTAAGAGGCAAACCAAATAGAGACAAATAACTAACAATTTTGGGTGTTTTGGTGATAAAATATGCAATAAAAGTGTCCTAGGGTTTCAGTTTCACTTTCAGTCCGGCTTCGAGTCGTCGGAACCGGTCACTTTCGTGCCGATACCGACTAGTGCGTACCAGATTAGGCCTGTGTACTCCGCACAGGTACCAATGTTGGCCGCACAACCCTCAGTTAATGGTGTTTCGACTCAATAACTTGGTTTTTGGCTTGTGTGAGGCAGATCTAGCCGGACTTGGACTCCCTTGACCTCAGCCGTCGCTTGTTGGTCATGGTATCGGGACCGGAACCTAGTCTAACACCCCCATTAGGTTGATTAACCCTCAACTTTCGCATGTTGGCTTAATCTACCTAAGTTTACTTGTTGTTTTCAAAGGTATCCACTAGACTTTCGCCTTAGCAGAAACTTTCCCCTGTCGGGTACCAATTGGACTACCTTTCGGCTTATATCCTACCTCAAGTCACTTTGTTCAACCAATCAACTAACCTACACCCTTAACCAAGATTAGATGTGGCCATTCATCTAATAGGAGGTTCAGTTAATCAATCAAGCACAAACAAGCATTCACAAGTAATATCCAACAAGTAATACACATCAAATACCAAATATCAAGTGTCATACATCAATCCAAACATCAAGATCTAACCTAACCCCTAAGACAATGCAATCTAGCCTAACATATGCTCAAAACTAAAAGTAAATGATGAAATGCAAGATACAAACTCCATAATCGAGCAAACAAGAGAGAAAGGAAAGATACAACCGTAACCCAGCCTATTCCTCCTACTTGCAAGCTTCTAGAGTCGAAATCGGGGCCGGAATCACTGCTGTCGCATGAAATTCCAAGCTCCAGAGGCTCAGTGCGGGGTGCAACGGCGGCGGTGCGGGGTGAATCGACGTGGCAGAGAGTGGATCGGCAGTGGAAAATGATGTTGTGCGGGGTACGGAGTGGTGCTGTGCGGGATACGGCGGTACTGTGCGGGCTACGGTGGAGCTGTGCGGGGTACGATGGAAGAAAATGGTGAAAAGTGGGGCAGTGCCCCAGGCAGCCGCCTGGGGAGTGGAAGATGGAAGGAAGGATCCCAGTTTTGGCATTGGAGGCGCTTTATATAGGGTATGGGTTAGGTTTAGGGTTCTGTGCGGGCTACTAGTGGGCTGTGCGGGCTACAACAGGGTCCAGTTCGGGGTACAATAGTGTGCTGGGCTGGGAATGAGTCATCCAGCCCAAGTGTTGGCCGCACAGCTGGATTGTACCCCGCACTGGAGGTATCCAGGGCACAATACATGTGCTGTAGGCCGCACAAGAGGGTTGTACTCCGCACTGGAGGCGTCCAGAGAAGAACGATATCAGGTGTATGCCGCACAGGGATCGATGTAGGCCGCACCATGTGACCCGAGCCAGGTATGAGTCGTCTGGCAAGAGTGTACTCCGCGCTAGGACCATGCAGGGCCGCACCGGACCATCTCTAGCGCCCGAAATGTGCCGATTTCCGTTGTTTTTGCTCCAAATCCCTAAAATTCAAAGACAAACCAAAAGCAGTACCAAATCCTACAAATCCAAATTGAAAAGCACACAATTTCAAGAGTTTAGGTTATGATTTTAGGGTTAAGTCCGGCCAAATACCATATATATAAATGTGACATCACTAACGTCCCGTTCAAAACCGGACAGGGATTATAACATAATACAGTCACTATATAAAAGCTGTTCGCTACTTTTGCATTATATCATAAAATCATTATATCATTATATACATACTTTTTAAGTTTATGGAAATACAATATATCATTATATCACTTAGTCTGCTTTATTCAAATTGAATCATCTCTCTATCTGGCGACATCTCCCAAATACATTCCCAAATTGAATCATCTCTCTCTCTCTCTCTCTCTCTCGATCTCTCTCGACATCTCCCAAATACATTCCCTCTGGTGACAAACCTCTAGCCGATTTCACTCTGGGAGGCGACAAACCCTAGCTTGAGAAGCGACATTCCCAAGGGAGGCGACAAACCCTAGCCGATTTCACTCTGGGAGGCGACAAACAGGTACCAAATAGTTCTCTCTTTCTACAAGCTCGATAAACCTAGCTTCAGATGTTTTTCTGTTTACCATCTTTTGTGTTTCATATTGAGTGGCACAAATTAAATATATATACTGCACCTTTTTAATTTTCCTTCTTTTTATATATAGATTTTTATTTTACTAGGTACTGCAATTTTTGCTAAGAAGAGCAAGCGTAATGCATGGACAAGTAATTATGCCTTGACAATGTTTAAAATATTTTGTACCCCAAAACGAATTGTGTAAAACAAAGACATAATTTTGACGTACATGTCCTTATTTATTACCACTAATGATATTAATACACCGATGCTGAAATTTTCTGTTGTATGATTCAGAGTTGTTCATCACTTTATTTCATACCCAAAAATTAAAAGAATTGATGTTTCACTTAGATAAAACTAAAATGGTATTTCATTTTAGGGAGAGAAATGATGAGGCCGAAACCTATATTGTTCTCTAATTATATTTTCATTATTTTTTAACAAGTACATTAGACTTCAATTTTTGTTTTATAGCCATCACGGGTCTTGTGAAATGACAAAATGGTCATAAATATCTTATACCCTATCATTTAGTGCATGCACACACATACGGCCAACATAACAGTTTTAAGCATAACATTGTT
Organism: Rhynchospora breviuscula; assembly: GCA_027562975.1. Taxonomy (NCBI): domain Eukaryota; kingdom Viridiplantae; phylum Streptophyta; class Magnoliopsida; order Poales; family Cyperaceae; genus Rhynchospora; species Rhynchospora breviuscula. Next base: position 59,082,161 of record CM050398.1, on the reverse strand, counting down.
GCATTCATATTAAAGAGAATTTAGTCACCATTATAAAAAGAAAATCAAGCTTTTAAAATGTGATTTTTTCGGTATGACGGTTCAAAATTGATTAAGCGGTGTAGTGCTTTTTCGGTGATAAAATGGACGATAAAACAGTGTGTAAGATAACGTTGTCTATTTTAAGACATTTGATGGTAGAGTCGTTGAATAAAATCATCCAATCAATGAATCTAGATTATGCTTAACCAGTTCTGGAATTCAGCATACGGCCAAGAAACGCTGCCTCTTCAGTGTACTAGCAAAGAAAGCAAGTCGATCATTTAATTTGCCAAATGACTAAATCAGTAAATCTAATTCATGCTTTTATGTAAAGCTTATTTACGACACTCAGCACAGACCTGTATATAATAGAGTGATGCCATTTTTTTTTTTATCTCTATTCTCTTTTTTTTTCGCTTTTCATTTGCATTAAGATAAGAAAACTTCTATGAGGAAGATTCTAGTGCCATAACTTTATAGTGTCACAAAATGTCACAATTTTATTTTTCGGCAATAATTAATTTTTTTAAAAATTAAATATTGAATCCAAACCGTTGATTTTGTACAACTTAACGAGTGATGCGTTTCCATATAAGTTTTTATAAAATTTAGAGTTGATTTGATATTTGATCAAGAGGTCAAACTATGAACGTATTACAATTAATCTATCATAGTTAACAAGATTCGTTCATTTTTTAACCTCTTGATTAAATATAAAATCAAGTCTAAATTTAATAAAACTTATATGGAAACGCATCGCTCGTTAAGTTGTACAAGATCAACGGTTTGGATTCAACATTTAAATTTTAATTATTGATGAAAAGTAAAGTTGTGGCATTCGGTAGGACTCTAAAGTTGTGCCACCGGAATCTTTCTCATATTGTAGTTTGTAACTTGTAAGTTGATGTATTCTCGCAGTAAATAAAAAGGGGGGTTCGGCCTCATCAATACAACAAATGGAAAAATTGAATGCTGAACTTAAATTGACATGTTGACACATAGATTAACAGAAATCTCATTTAATTGATCAATTCTATAACAATACTACCAATAAAACTATCAACAATAGAAAATGCTCAGCAAGTTTGAATTACAAGTATCCCAAATTTAAGCAATTTGGAATGAACATAGCAGCATGTCTTATCTGTCGACCTTAAGAAAATGTGCGTAAACGAACCGCTAAAACTGAACTGTGGTATACCAAGGAGCAGTTAAGAAAAGATTGATGACTATCTGTGGTATTAGCAACTTGTACTATCAATGGTACACAACCAAAATAACTACACGAGCCAATTTCAGCAGAGGGGAAATTAGAGACTACAACTGATGAAACTCAATCACATATGTTCAAGACAACACATCTATTGCACAAAATCTGTTATTCCTTTACAACCACGTTTAGCTTATTACCATAATCAATAGAAATTTGGATACCAAACAATAATCAGCCCATACTTGATTTAGATTGTTTTCATATAGACTCGTCAGCCTATATGAAAATAATCTAACAATCTCCCACTTGAGCTATTATGTTTGGTGTTATCCAATGTCCTTAACTTTAATGAGCTCAACTTTTAATGTAATAAATTTTGTGTCCTTAATTCCGTCCATCATTTATAATGATAGAAGACCAATGAAGCTTTTGTTACATAATATCCACATGTATACAATCTTAATTTAATTTCCTTATAATTAAAACATAAGGAAAATTTTTTATTTCCAACTTTACTTAATTAACATTTGTAGGGGTATATATATGCTTTAATCACATGATATCCAATTGTTTGCATTTAATCTTATCATACTACTTGAGAACCTAACTGATATTTATCATTTGTTTAAGGCCCAAGAACCTTGAGGCCTAGTACATATGATAATATAATTTCAAGTAGTAAATTATATCTTAATGCAAAATATTACTCCCACTGAACCTGTGATATATACAATTATTAACAAAGTTAATCTCGAAACCAAATGAGATAATCACTTGATGAAATTTGTAATATCATAGGTGAGACGTCTATTTTGAGTTCATAAATAGATTTAAAATTTACAACAATTTTATTTGTATCATTTGATTCTAAATAGTATGGTTGCATGTATCATCAATGTCTCCATTGAAGAACATAGTCTTAACATCTATTTAATAAAACTCAAGATCCAAAATGTGCTACAAGTGTCATGATTATCCTAAAAGAGTCTTTCAATAAGGCTAGAAAAAAAGTCTTTTTATGGTAAATTCATTCTTTTTAGGTAAACTTCTTAGTGACATGATGTACCTTACGTCTTTTCACATTGCTTTAGAATTCCTTTTGGTATTAAATGTCCATTTGCAACCAATGAATTTCTTACCTTAAAGTAATGTTACTAAGTCTCAAATATCATTATCACACATGAACTTCATCTCTTCATTTATGGTATTAATCCACTTTTATGAGTTTTGATTCTTTAAAACTTGATGAAGACTTAGAGAATCTTTTGTTATCCTAATGTCAAACTCATGAAGATAGACAACATAATCATCCAATATTGTTTGTCTTTTCTCCCAAGTGGATCTTGTAAGCACTAGTTCTAGAGGTGTTTGCAGTTGTAGATTGACAACATTATCTTCAATTTAATCATTACCAGAATCTAAGTCCATAGATCCCAAATAGGGTTCAATTCCTCAGTCAAATGACCCGTTTAAGTCCACAAACGATCCGTTTGATTTTTCTTGAGTAGAGCAATCTGTTTGAGTCCTCAAACGGCTTAGCTTCTATTTAGGGCCTAAGTCAAACAATCTGTTGAATCCTCTATCAGTTCGTTTGGATCCCCTAAAAGAAATGTTCTATTTGAGTCCTCAAACGGCTTGTCTCCCATTTAGGTTTAGCCCTTATGCGCCATACTAATAATCAAATGGTCTATTTCAATCCTGTAACAGTCCTTTTGAAAATTGGCACTTTATTATTTTGAAGATAATATTCTAATATGTCATCTCTCCCCCTCAACCAAAACATCCTCAAAGAACCTATCTTTATTCGTCTCTAAAACTTAATCTTTAGTTGTGGGATATAATAATCTAGTTACTCCTGAATCTTTAGGCATAATCAACTAAACAACTAATTATCATTTTATCTAATTTATTCTCATATGGCTTATAAAGTCGAGTTTTATTGAATATCCCAAAATATAAATTGTGAACTGTCCAGTCTACACATTATATGAGATTTTATTAATAGTTGCTTTAGTTGATACTTTCTTTTAGAATATAAACTGCTATCCTTATGAATTGAGAACTTTAATTTTACACAAAACATATTATCCCTTTAAGAGATACAACTTGAATTTTTGTGTCAAAGTATACTTGAATTCTCAATAGTCAATTTATGCAAAAATCTTTAGTATCCTTTTACAAGCTATTATGTCCATACAGAATTGTTATAAACTGAAGAAGAAATTGATCTCCCCGATTTTGAACTATGAGACAATCAAATTTTTATTCTTAAATGAACAAATATATACTTATTTGTTAATTAGAGATAGAATTAAAATTTTATTGAAATGAAGTTATAAATGTCTCATGTAAGTCCAAATATGATCCATTACTAAATAACAATCCATGACATTATAGCTACAAAAATTGATTGTCTTGTTGTCATCACTACAATGATGTATCTTTCATCATCATTTGACTTTTGACAATCAAAGAAAATTCTAGAAATACAACGTGGATAGGTTGATCCGAATCTATCCACTACGTGTATGTTGATACTAAAATCAACTTATGCATAAACTTTAACAAGAAATATAATATTATTCTTGATACCCCAAGTACGATATTTTCTTAAATGCTCTTGTTTTTATGAAGAATACACTTCATATTTCGATTTTTCAATCAGTTTCTGAACTTTAACTTTATTGGAATTCTTTTATGATCCAAAATTTACAGTTTTATTCTTAAACTTTATGTTTTAATTTTCTTTTATTCTTGAAATCAAAAGCAACTTGAGTACTATATGTCATATCTTGAAATCATTTTCTTCATGTACCATATTCAAGTTTAGTTTATTGAAGGTCTCATAACTCATCTTGGTTGAACCAAATAAGAAGAAAAATAAGCACTAAATAATCTTATTATCTTATGATACATTTTAGTGCTTATAATTTTAAAGTATGACATCTCCAAATGTAGTCCTTTATGTTGATTTTATACTTAGTTAGGTAGCTGAAGTGTTATTGCTATGAATGTCCAAAAAAATATAGCTACTATCCATCTGTGAGTGCTATTTGGAGTCTCCTGATAGACTTCAAATAGCTTCATTTTCATTCTTAGCAAGTACAATTTCTAAATTTTCTCTAAGAATTTCTTAATCATATTGAGGGACTTGAGCGTTTTACTATGAAATACATATAAATCTAACCACTATCTATCTGTTAGTGCTCTTTGGAGTCTCCTAACAGATTTTAATTGGTTAGCCTTTCTATTCATGCAAAACAATATTTTCTCATATTAATCTTTTAGCCTTAATGAAATTAGAAACTTTGCACCTTAAATGTCTCAAGAATGGTGACATGATCATGAGACACATGTTACTTTAATCTGAGTTGTCAAACTCGATTGATGACCTTAATGGGAATATCAGTCCTTAAAACATGGTCAAGATCAAACCAAACTGAAAGCCTTAAATTTTAAATTGGAATATTAAAGATGCTTGATTATTTAAACTTGATATATGCACTTACATACATTAATCTTTAACTGTATAGCAATAAATCAAAATATAAAGGTCCAAATCCCATCTACTAGTCTTTATTCATTTGCAAGTGCTTTTTGAAGTCTCCGAGCAAACTTCAATCGACTAGGTGTAGTATCAAATGTAATGATTCATAACATATCAATTAATTAATCTTCCTTTGGGCTGATTAATTAACCATATGTAAAACCTCATAATCATTACCCATTTGATTCTACCAAAATATTACACATGTAGCCCTTTAAATTATGTCATTCCTTTAGGCCGATCCATAATTTAAAAGTTGCATGTAACTTAATATACTTGTATTTGAGCTTTTGAAATAACCATTAATGTGAGAGCTCACTTTGGCGGGATGACATTAAAGTTGGTCAAATTCTCAAATACAACTTAAATTACTTTTATATTAGACTTAAAGTATATCTAAATCTAAACTTTTCATTATCCACATCAATCATAATATGAAAAGTCTTACCAAATACTGACCTAGGATGATAAAGACTTAGGACCCAGTTGCAAACCCTAAGGTATACATACATTGGATCGTATGAAACTCATACAAACCAACAAACCGCTGTTCCACGCACCTAAGTAGGAAGAAAGATTTTCCAAGAGAACAAGACGCGCCCTTTGATGTCTTTAATGTTTCGAAATCCACTTTGATTGTTTTCGGATCTAAAAATTATACAAAAACTACTATAATTAGTCTTTAATCAACACAAATTAGCCATTATACAAGAGAAGAGAAGGGAGAGGGAGAGAAGACGCGAACCAAAGAGAAGAGACGAGGGTGGAGGAGGAGAGCACACAAGATGGAGGGACTAGCGTGTTGAAAGAAGAGAAGGAGGAGAGGTTCACAGAGGAGAAGAGAAACATAAAAGTTTTCTAAGAAAATTTTCGGTTTCAGATATATAGGTTGAGAGGGAAGAGATTTGGGGTATAAAAATTCAACTTCTAACTTAAACTACGGTTTTCTACATAATCGCCCTTAAAAATCTTTTTAGCCGCGGTTTTATGGATAATTGCCACTAAATGTTTGATGCAATTTTTTTTTCTCGATAAACTGCCGTTAATATCTTTTGTGAAACATCCGAAATGTCATACAATATTTTTTACAGCAGTTATTAGATAAACCCACTGCTAATATGATATTGTTAAAGACCATTTGTATTATAGTAAGATCAACCATCAAATTATCATCGAAATATTTTTTTCAAAATAAGTATGATTAATTATAGCTATGATGAACCATCAAATATTATACAAACATAGTCACCATTATAGCAAATTAAACATTAGTTGCCTCTGCTAGGCTAGTCCAGTTGGTAGAGGCGTTAGTCTTTTCACGGGAAGACCAAAAGTTCGAATCTCGTTGGCCGCTGGGACAAGATGATTATGTGTAGGTGCGTGGGGTGTTGAGTGCCAACGGGCTGAGATAAAAGCAAAAAGAAATTAAACATTAGTTTGTAATTTTTTTTTTCCTGATTAAGAACATAGGAATTAAAAGCAAGGAACGATAGTGTAATTAAGCCTTTAAAGTTGGGGCAAGTGGCCCACGCTGGGGTTACCTGGCTTGGTCGTGTCCTAGCCAGTGGTGCCTGGCTATGCATGTCATTTATTATTATTCTCAAGAAGACTAGTAAAGTAGGACCATGCACAATTAATGTCGTTTAATCTTTGCCCTATCTAGGTTGGGTTGAAGTCAGACTCGCAGGCGTAAGATTTCTGGCTGAGTAACATTTTTGCAGGCTGATCAAAACACATAAGATGTGCGGCTGGACCACAAACACACACAAAAGAGGAAGCAGTGACTCACGGGGTAAAGGGTACGTTCGAGTAGTCTTTGCACAGTGAAGGCGAAGGCGATCAATTCAGGGGCGGAATGCATGCAACCTCGAATGTTGAGTCATAAATTAATTGCTGCAGCCCCACATACAAAGCTAGCTAGTCCACCCTGTGAAATGAGATCAGTGACATGGATCCAGGGCCTAATTACCGGATGCACCATATATATCATTTATTACATATATTGACATGTCTAATTATGCTTTCTTGGACTCGTGTGAATTAAGAATTTGTGTAGCATGCCATATGGTTAGATTCAGAGTGCTGGTCGTTCCCTGCAGTGAGCAATCATTAGGAGTATGATTTGTGGTTTAGCACTACAAGCATAATATTTATGTTGTGAGGTTTGGGTATAGCAATTTGATTCAAAATTGTTCTATATCTATATATTATATTAAAATCTAGACATGGCGCTATGTTTCTTTTTAAATTGAGAATAATCAAATCTATTTCGTCAAAGTTGCCAAAATTTCTAGATAAAAATTTATAAGTTCAAAATTAGTAATTTTTTGCATAAAAAGTCGCCATGTAAACTTGGCATAAATTTCCTACCCAAAAAAAAACTTTCAAAAGTAACTTCGAATCTAAGAAGGGTAAACTTAGGGTATAAATTCAGATTGATCAATCAGCGAAAATTAGAGGGCTCAGATTGCATGTCGTAGGAGGGTATAATGCGGACCACGATTTTTTATTAATACTATAGATTAGGTATGAATCATCATGATTTATAAAAACACTAATTAATAGTATAGATTGGGCATGGATTTTAATTAATAGTATAGATTAAGCATATATAAACTATCTTAGACTTCTAAATATATTTAATTCTTAAATTAAATAATGATTGGTACGATCAATTTTAATATATTTAACAAAAAGAGAAAACTATTTTTAATTATAAAAAAAATTATTTTTAACTATAAAAAATAGCGGTCACGGACTTTAATATATATCTTAGAGATATATGAGATGAGATGTACCTTGAGTGTTAAATTGTAATTTAATTAGGTTGACTTACCCAAGTTCCTTTCAATTTTACTCCGTTTAGTTTAAATAACATATGGAAGAATAAAATGGGTTTTGTGCGTCCTTATCTTGCAGCTATTTTGACGAATGTTTAGCCACCACGGTCAGTTATAAATCAAAAAGCACAAGAAATTTATACGTGAAACATGACTAGATGAGTACAAACGTTAAAGAAATATTCACTATCTGATCGGCCCTCGCATTAAAGAAGAGCAAGTTTGCAAGTACAGACATGAGTACTGGTAATTAATGACATAAAGAACAGATTGTAGAATTTGATGAGCATTTAATACACAAGTTGTTTATTTATTGCTAAACCTTAGTCTATTTAGATTTGTTGAAACGATTCTTAATTATTAGCTTTTAATATCCACCAATCATTCAAAAAACAGCAAGAGTCAATTTGAGTAGCAACGGTGAATCGCTTGGCTAAAGGTCTCGCCGCGCGCTTGGTATTCTGTAACTTATTTTTAAAGAAAAAATTTGGTGTCAGACAAAATATAAGTCGGTAACAAGATTTTAGGATTAATAATTTCTACGTTCTAAAAACTAGTCTTTATTTTTTCTAGGAATTTTATTTTGAAATTTAAATAATTTCTAATAAAAAAAAAAGCAAATTTTTATATACACTACAAGAAGAATAGCCTCTAGTAAGACTCAATTTTCTTTTGATATTTTCCTTTAAAGTATAGCAATTCTCTTTGGATAGACTTATCCTAATCTATCTATTAATATCTAATGTCGTAATGTACTACTTCTAGATTCTTTGCATGTATTGGTACAACTTTAAAAAAATCTAGCAAATTGGTAATTTGTCTAGTCATATCTCTAATATTTTTCAAAATGCAACTACATCAAAATTTGTCTAGCAAACAAATCTTGCAATATATCAAACTATATAATAAGAGTACGTGAAAAACCTAGTATGGAAAATCTATGTAAAGATCAACTTTCTAGTTGTGCAATTTCAAAATATATAATTTTAAGTAACCTTTAAAAATTTAATTTCATCACATTAATTGGCGTCACTAAAGATTAAAATTGAAGATTATAAAATAATTAAAGAAATTATGTCACTATAAAAAATATCGGACATACAACATATCGACTGATAAGGACCATCATATAATCTTATCATCACCATTATCACCATACTAAAAATGACATGTTTCTATTTTTAGTAGTTTTTATTTTAAGTATTATTTTTTTTAATAGTTTTCTCATCTTACTCTGTTTATATTCCTTAACTCTTATCTTAGTGCTTCCTCTCCCACTAATCATCTCTACCCATTTCAAGTCAATTTGGTATAGTTCAAGGTCCATTGCTGCAACAATTGCTTGGATCATGCAGATAGACGCAAACCTAACCACGTGTATAGTCATCAATAAATGTGATGAAATAATATTCACCATGTCGAGCCCTAACACTCAAAGGGCCATAAATGTCCAAGTGTATCAATTGCAAAGGAGTTGTGGCACGAACAACCTTAATTACCAAGAGGCTTTCTGGTCACCTTACCCCCTAGACAACTCTCACACATAGGCAAAAAGACCTTGGTTAAGGGACCCAATAGTCCTTTCTTAGCCAATATAGTCATCATTTCTTGCCCTACATTGCAAAGTCTAGCATGCCATATCAATATGTTATCATTCACATTAGAATTAACATAAAAACAAGAAACATCATAGGAGAAAGAAGAGTCATTCATTGTGCCCAAAATCATGAAATTCTTATTAAGAAAATTTATTACCAATCAAAGTACAATTCTGATACAATTCAACACAATCATTAATTAAAACAGCATGCAATCCAATTTTGATAAGAACTAAAATAGATACAAGACTTCGCCTCACATCAGGCACATACAACACATTATGGAGAACTAATCAATATTGTCCATTGTGAAACACTAGCTCACAAGTGCCAATGCAATACACAGGGACACTACTATTATTTTCCATAAAAATGTATTTCCTCCTTGCCGGTATGCAGGGATAGTCCACAAATATTGCTTGATCTCTAGTTATGTGGTCGGTTGTTGCGAAATCAACAGTCCAAACAGGATTGTTATTAATAAGCATAAAGCAACCAGGCACGAAAATAATAAAATCACAAACAGAGGGGAGGCGAGCGGTCCGCCGGACATCTAAGAGGTCCGTTGGCCCTGAGACAGAAACACTGCTCAATTTAGAAAGTATCATTTTTGTCTTCGTGCAGTCATGAGAAAAATGTCCAATCTGATCTCAGTTGAAGCAAGCCCCCTTGGACTCGTTCTTTCCCTTCCCGTGATTTTTGTTGCGCTTCTTGTTAATCTTAGCATTGGCCACGCCAGTGCCACTCACAACCTTCTTGGAACCAGAATTTCTTTTCAGTTTCATTTGCGAGTTATTAGAGGCAGCAATCAATGCCTCTCCGGTAACTTTTTCAACCTTCTCGGTTGATAAGAGGTCCTCTTCCAACTCTACATGACGCGCAACTTGGTAAAAAATGTGTATGTTATCATTGTGGGTCAAGTTGACTCTCAAATGCTCTCAAGAGTGACGTAGAGCGGATCACAACTTGAACTTGCTACTCATCCGATAGGACATGCTTAGCTTGCCCCAACTCACTTATCATGCATGTTAGACATGGCTAAGATATGCTCTCGCATTGAATGTTCAGGACACTTTTTATAGCCATGAAGTGTAAGTGTGAGTTAGGAGAGTTTGGTGGTTAAAGTACCACCATACTGGAGTTTCACTGCATTCCATAACTTTTGTGGTGTGATACTTCTCGAACTTGAGGAGGACATCGTTGGACATGTTACTCGACATCGTTATATGAGCAGCACAATTTTTTTTCCTTTTTTGAACTCCTCAATTGTCCGAACATGGTTTAGATCGACCCTTTCTGCTTCTGTGAGTCCCTTTATCAATGGCTCTTGCAAATCCTGCATCTTAAGCAGAAATTGAGCTTTATGATGCCACACATCATAATTGTTACTCGTCAATTTATCTCCAGCATTGAGATCAACGATAATATTTTTACTTGTCAACATCTTTCTACAAAATAGAGACAAAGCACAAGTAAGCATATTAGCATTATCATTTATGATATAACTTAAGAGTTATAACATCTAGTTAACCCCACCGCACAACTCTTGAACTAATCAAAGAGATGATACAGTCTAGCCACGAGAACTGAAAGATGACAACCAGGGCCACCAATCATGTCTCATGTACTAAGTGCACCACCTCCCAATAAACTCGATTGGCGCAAGATTCAAATATTGGACAAGAAACCTAATTCTTCTAGGTCTAAAATCACCCTTGTGTGTGTCCAAGTGTACGATTCAATAAACTAAAGTTATTACTCAAGCATGTTTTTATTGGACAGTTTTTCTCTGGTCTTGAATTTCTGTTCAGACGACCCATAGGCCCTACTAGCGATTTGTCTGACAACTATACAAAATAACCCTAGGTTTTCTGCCAGCACAGCAGTTTCAAGTGGTCCGCTAACCAGGATGCATAATATGGGTTTCTTTGAATCAATAGGCTTAAACCCAGTAGGCTTACTCAACCCATGTTAGACCTAGTACAGTGTATTGCTACGAACTCCTACCGAGATCTAGCACTAAATTACGTAAAATTCAAATCTAGAATTTTTGTCGAGTAAAACCGTTACAACCAATTGCAGAACTAACACAACCATGGTGTTCTAAGGTTTAAATAGAACCCAAACTTCAAAAAGAAGTCTTGTGGCTCTGATACCAATAAATGTTTAACTAGGTATAGACCGGCCAATATGCATATCTATTCCTATGAATATAAATATAAGGAACTAGATATACCACAACATAAGTTGATTGAATACCTAGATCCTTGTCGGAGTTTGGTTCTACAACGTCTTGTCTTCCTCCGTATGCAATCGATACACCCACCACAACCTCAGGTTAGGACTTAGCGTCACATTTCACGATTTCAAGTGTCGGTCTACTTGTGTTTGTATGTCGATTGCTCTAATTACTCGGTTAGCTTCCTCCCTCTCAAATCTATATCTCTCTCTATTTCTGGATCTAAATACGAAAGGTTTCTAATTGAGAGGACAATCATGACAAAGAGGTATATATAGGAGTCGATCCGAAATAGACATAGTCAGTTCAAATTAATTTCGATCCCAGCGGTCCTCGTATCCCCCAAGCTGTCCGCTTAGAATCCCTCCACACACTTTTACTAATTAACAAGAATCAATTTGATAATTTTGTAGACTATCAAATGAAAACTATTTCCAAAGGTTTGTTAAACTTTTGAAGTTTACGAATCTTACTGCAAACATTCTTAATAAGGCTAATCTTTGACGAAAAAAATTAACTCTCCGAATGTTTGCAAAAAAGTTTGGCAGCCATTTAGGCTGAGTAAAAATTTATATCTAGAAACTGTGACTATTAATTTCTTTTTTAACAAAAACTGTTGACTCTTGTTTGACGAAATTTATTTCTGATTTGTATATAATTAGAGAAATACTAAATAGATATCCTGCAAGATTTCCACGCCTACTTGATCTGACTGACAAAGACGGCCGGGGAGGTGGTCAAAATCAACCTCTCGGAAATTTATTTCTTTTTAGATTAACAGAAGAACAACCGGTGAAAGATTTACTTTTCTTTTCTAGTACGCAGAAGAGACAAATATGCTAGTCACCCACGAGCTATGACGTCCGCCTAAATTCTTTGTGGAGACCACAAGAGGGAAAGAAAAGTTTTTATTTCCATTCAATTTACTCTTGAAGGAAAAAAAATAATAAGAAAATATCTACTCTTGGTGGTTGAAGAATGGACAAGAATAGCGAGAGAATAACACTGGAATAGAAGGTCTGACGTTGACACGAGAGGCTTAAGGACCATTACACTAACTAGAGATGTTATGCATTTTCTGGTGATAGCTAGAGATTCAAAATATAGTTACCTAGCTGATTCAATCCATGTTTGGTTTTGTATATATAAAGCCAAAGCCCTATAGGTCAGTCACTAGTTGCACCTGCTTTAATTTAAACGTTTTCATGCATGATTGGCCCAATTCGAGTTTGTTTATTTCATTTACTAATTAATCATTTTTAAATAGTATTTTACTATTTTGTAAATTAAACCTTAATCAAACCGGTGGACCTATCGAAAAAAAAAATCCGTAAAATTAACTACTTAAATGTTAAAATATAGCTGATATTATATCTAAACCATACGTCCATACTGGTTAATTAGTCGATCGAACCAACCACTTTTAAGTATTTCATGTATTTTATTTGTTTTTATTTTTCCTTTTTTCTGATAAAATAGTCGAAGAATTTATTGAACCTCTTTTTTGTAGAGAAGACATGAACACAATATAATATAAATACTATCTAAAATAAATTTGAACTTGATAATTAGTGTTCGGAGAATTATTTAATTAAGGTCCTGCTGGACAGAATAAAACAAAAAAGTTTGTTCATATTTTTTTTTTCTCTTTTGTTTACTGCTGGTCTGTAATAACACGTGAGCGGCACATGTCATCTCTTTATCATGCCCCACGATGAAAACAACCAAGATGGGAGAATCTCCGTAGGGACCCAAAGCATAGTATATTATTCTTTTCAACAGCTCGCCGCTTGGCCCGCTACCATACAAACGAATAACATGTATCGCTACGTCAAAACTAGAAAATAAAATGTAGGAAAAACAAGAAAAAACGAATGTTTGTCTGCCATGGTATGAATCAAAATAAAGATTGGGTCTATGCGCATACATGTAGACTCAAATGAGAATTTAGCGTGAGCTTTGTCGGCATCAAACTCAGATAGTGCCGCCGTCTCCACGGAATACCCTCTTTATCTAATTATTTTTTAAGTTAGTGTTGATGGTTTCAATTTACTTTTATTAAAATATCTAATTATATTACATTTTTCTTTTTTGTCCAATAGTTGGCAACCTGAGCTAGTTTTAAGGACTATTTATCCTTACAAAATTAAATGAGAATAATGATTGTAAATTTGTAATAAATATCTCTTGATAAATAATGTCCGTACCAGCTATTTATAAATGAGCGTGAGGGTTATATCTCTCACAACCACCAACACAGCGTGTGTTTTGTTTATATTTATAATTTAATATGATTAATTATAAGGTGGTCTTATTCTTTCAATTTGTTTTAACAAAAAATTGTAATTAATGTTTGCTATTTATATTTTACATTTTTCATTGTTCAAAACATTATTGATGTTTGTAGAACATAGTTATTAGTTTATTCTCACGACTCCTTGCTAATTAAGTTTCACTATTCGCTAGGAATAAGGAAGGAAGAACTATTCCGAGCGGAAACATTGGGAAGAGTGTAACTTTGGGAAGAGTGGGAAGAATGTTATTCTGGGAAGAAGAAATGTTGTTTGAATGGTGAGTTAGAAATAAAGAATTGAAGAGTTGAATTAAAATAATCATTTGTCCTTTTTTTTCTATTTATAGTTTATTCATTTGTCTTTTTTTTATTGTTGTAGTTTATTTATTAATAATGCTAATAATTAGAAGTGGAGAATCATTTGTCCTTATTGGATGCAACGGAATAAGGCTAATTCCAATAATGCATCCAATAAGCGGAGAATTGAAAACACCACCACGGTGGGGAGCATATATAAGCATTGAAAACATAACCAATTCAAATCGAGGGAATAAGTGATATCGTGCGTGGACCCTCCGATAAGGAAATTACCGACTTTTAGTATTAAATTCGAAAGAAATAATTATAGATGATACTCATGTAGAACGATGGAATTAGCTATTCGATAGTGATTACCCAGGCCAGGATAAGTCAATGGATGTTATCATCAGTCCTGGTAAAAAAAAAAAAATTGATCAATTTTCGTGGGTAAGCAGGCTTAAGTACAGTGGGGCCTAATTAAGTACAGTGGACTTATCCTGTTACCATAAATAATTAATATATAATAAAAAAATGTTTATTTTTTCTTGCTAGGATTTTTCCCCTCATATCTGTCCTTTTTTCGACAAATAATCAAATATTTCCATTGCTCATATGCATGGTTGGTTTGGGATGTATTTATTACTACGCATAATTAATTACTTTTCTTTTACATATTTTGAATAAGAAAGTTAATTACTTTTCTTAATTTTACAACGTATTTTGAATCACGTAAATTCAACTTTTTGTATATATAAGAAAGTTATGACAAAATGCAGAAAGCTAGAATGCTTAAAGATTCCAGAAACATATGGTTTTCCAACTTGATCGATTGTCTGCATTTGATTATGAAAACCAAAATATGACATTAGTTTGTTTTCCTAAACCATAAATTCTAAGATCGATGTTGGTATCCTAACTCGAAACCCTAGTTTAATCCTAAACCCTAAATCCTGAACCCTAAGTTATTGATACCCTAAACTCTAAATCCTAATTAAGTTTTTGATTTCATAAACATTAAACCCTAAACTGTAAAATCCTAAATCCTAATTTGTTGGTATCTTAAACCTTAAACTTTAAATCCTATATATATATCCGAAATAAAGCAGTACTTGGGACATTTCTCTAGTCTACATCATATAGTGAAATATGCTTCTCATGGCTCTCATTGCAAAATATCCACATTTTGTTTCGCCCTTTTGTTTCGGACCGTAAAATCCAAATTCAAAAGATTAGTTATGATTTTTTATAATTTCACAAACTCTAAAGTCTATACCCTAATCCATAAGTTTCGTACCATTATTTTGATCCATTGAAATTGCTGGTATGTACGGGTATTGCTATGCTTTTCCATTTGATAATTTCTATATGCCCTGCATGCAATCCAATTAAATTAGATGAAACATTATATTCCTTCAATCTCAAAATCTCAACATTATTTTGTTAATTTAGAAACTGAAACTTACGTAGTTAAAAATGGTCTAATTTTTATCTTTGAGAGAATATTGTCGCGTGTCACGGAATCTACATAGTGAATAATAAGTTTCTGGTCATTAATAACAATAATTGTCCAACGAAACATGCAATACATATTAGATAGCCTTGTGATGGAAAGAAAATTAACAAGTACTTTAATTAGTCTTTATTAGTTTAATTATAATTATTCTTATCCTCATTATACGGAAAAAGTAGGTAAATGGATTATTTAGGAATGACAGCAATCTATCGTTGCCCCTTTTTCGTGACAGAATTTACCTTCAACCAAGTAATCTAGATCCAATATGGTGATGGTTCTATACACCATATTCTCTTGGAAGTTTGCCCATCCAATACTTCATTCACGGATATCATACATCAATATGTTCAAATTGAATGGAATATATAAAGAAAAATATTAAGTTTGTAAATTCATACCAGTAGTACATCTTCATGATCGATATTTTTAGAGGTTCTCTTCTGAAATATATGATAATATCCACTACGTCCACCAAAAACTTAACCTCACCATTGTGCGTAACCCAAAGATTGCAATCAGACAGTTTAAAGGTTTTGTCCCATGCCAGTTGTAGGATCAACATTTTGTACAATGCGTGTTCGGATACAAAAAGTCTGTCAAGTACCTTTTTTCGAGGAGCGGTTCGCGACCAATTGCCACCTTTGCTCTATCGGCCTTATTCTCACGTGGCTTCGGTTGGCCTTTACTCTACAATTAAGGTCATTAATTAATTAGTCAAGAATAATACTAGAGATGTGTGAAACAGATTTGATAAATCAAAGGATACCTATCCCCGTGGCTCCAAATCAACTTTCAACTACTGAAATCGACCCTTAAATTGTGACATATTTATTTTTCTTCTAATCTAGGGATATACCATGAGGAATACTCTTTGAATACATTGTCAACTTGAATTAGACAGCAATCAGGAGATATGAGCTCACATTGTACGATTTGATCTGGAGTAAAAAGAAGGATAAATCCCTCAGCCACCTCAACCCGCTCACCTGGTTGATTGTAGAAGTAGAGATCACACGACGTTTGTTCCTGAAAATTACAAATAGATTTAGATCGCATTTTTATATACAAATATATCCAAATTCATTACTTGATAGAAACCTTGATCACCGCCAATCGGATCTGGAGGTATATAGCTTGAGCCAACATTCGTTCGAAGACAACTTCTCTGGAAATTCCGATGTCCACCTCGGCCAAAAATAATTACGGTGACGTCATCACGGATTGCATAATGTTGGAATCTGCACTCCGTTCGAGGCCAACTAATTCCTCAACTCCCTAAAACATTCCTCCTTGATGTTCTTCTTCATATCCCTATAGCATTCCTCCTTGACATCCCCTTTCAATTCTTCCTTTGTTCCCAGAGTTACACAGCTTCATGCAAATTTTTATCAGGCTATCTCATATTCAAATCTATCTTTTTGGTTCAGGCGAAGGTTCCTTTAATTCTGCCTAAGTGATCTGACCTCCCAATCACCTTACTTAAGACATCTTTAGGTTAGGCAGGATTAACTCGATCGAAACTAAACCTCTTCAGGCAAAGATTGTACTCGACTGAATGGTTCCCAAGTAGCCTTACTCTTTTGTAGACACGACCCTTTTCCTAAAATACTTTTCATTTCTCGGTTCAAAGGTACATAAGGTGATCCCATCATGTTAGGCATGTCGGCCTTTTGTCTCAACTCCTTCATTTTATTACTCTTTTTGTAAAATTCTTCGCTGTACTCTTATTGTAAAACTCATCCCACTACTTCGGTGTGATTGGGTATTGATCGCTCTGATTTTTGAAAGTCTGAGGATCAGCATTCTGAATATATTCCTCGTTGAGCATACTCCTAAAAGTCCTATGACAAACACCTAAACTTGTGAGAGTTTTCTTCTTGCCATCATCATTGTCGAGGTTGAAGATTTTTTGAAATAAATTGCCAAAATAATCATAAGTTAGTAATATTGTAGGTCGTTTAATTATAGTTTTGAATTAGCGCTTTGTTTACCTTGATATCTGCTTACTGATATCTCATATTTATATCGATATTTTGACCAGACTTTACATCGAAATTGTGACTAAAACTGCTATTTTTTCTTGTTTTTATCTTTGTTCGCCAGATTTGGCACTGCCGTTGCGTTTTTGTTTTATCTTTACAGGAAGTGGAAAGAAACAGCAAGGAAACAGCAGAAAAGACGGCTAGACGACTCATTCCTAGCCTAAGATCAAGTCCCGACTTGACCCGATGCACTGCCCAGACACGAGCCCAGTCAGTCAGAAGTCAGACTCATCCAGCAGCTTCAGTTCGGTCCAAATTCCAGTCAATTCGGACCAAATTTATATGCGAGCCAAATCCAGCGACTACAATTTGGTCCGAATTCCAGCCTATTCGGTCCGAATTGCTTAACAGGGAAGGTTTTCTGGTTGTGTTCTGGAGGTGTTTTCTCTTATGGAAAGGCCTCAATTTCAGCTGGGATTGTGGGAAAGCGTGCACCAGCTGTCTAGAAGCCAGGCAGGAGTAATATTAGGCGCCTCCCACATTTGGAAGGGCATCTTTCATTCCATTTTTATTTTCTCTCTCCTAGAGGCAGCAGATCTGTTCTGGGTGTTCTTCTCTTCTTCTTGGGCGACTAGGGCAGGGAAGAGCACGAGGAGGAGCTGTTTCTTGGTTGCTACGACGAGTTCCGAAGGTCTTAAAGTGTTCTCTAGTGCGACGGTAGCGGTTTACAACCTGAAACCTTGGATATTTGTTGTATCCCTCATACTTTTCTCTAAACTCTGATTTTATGGCTTATTTGAAGTTATCTACTGTTATTTGCATGGATTTAAGTAGTATGTTAGGCTAAACTTTTAATGCTTTAGGGGTAGATGTAGCTTAGGGCTTGGATTGCTTATTTTACTCGTTTGGTTGATGGACGAAGCCATTTATTAGTTGGAATTTATCAATGAATTGCTTGTGTTCTTGAGTTGATTATTGTTTGAATTGCTTGACACTTGTTCGGCAGTATTTGTTAGGACTATAGTTCCATATAATAACCGAGTCTTGCACAAGTGTTTGAGGTAGGTCAAGGACGAAAGTCGACCAGTTAGTAACCAAAAGTAAACACTTCTAATTAGGTGATGGTCTAAGTTAGATATCTCGTAGAAAACCAATTAGTAAACTCGAATAAGTCCACCGACAAACGAAAGTTGAGGTGCAATGCATTCGATGAAGGTTAACAATAGTTCCCATACCAAATACCGTACCCAATAGGCGAAAACAGAGGGTTAGAGAGTTTAGATATGGCTAGATGGACCTTTGGCTTGAACAAATCAACAAACGAGTAAATTACAGCATTTACGCAGTGGAATTCGGACCGAATTGGCCACAATTCGGACCGAATTGGTGGATCAGAAACGAGACAGCGCTACGTTTCGCAACTCTGTGACCAATCCTAAGTGAAATCGAACCCTATGGCATATTTCTCATCATTTATTAAACTGTTAAAAACCCCTCAAAATATTTATTTGAATTGTTTTGCATTACTTTTTACATTAGCACTTGCATTCTTTATTTCTCCTTTATTTATTCGATTTGAGATTCGAGAACTTTTCTGAAATTTTATTGTCTAGATTTAGCGAACCAATAAGAATAATATTCATATCCATCTCTGTAGGATCGACACCTTTACTTAACTATAAACGACTAGTCGAGTACAAGGTTAATTTGTTTGACCTAGGTTTTAACCTCGATCACTTACAACTCATTAATTCTTCAAATCCTTTGAAATGTCTCTATGCCAGTCATCAATTGTGATTGGCACTTTATCCTTCATGAGATACGCGTAATATGAAGTAAATTTTTTACAAGAAGTATTATCACTAGTTGGCATTCCTTTACTGTAAAAGGTAATCTTAAACTCCAACCCTTAGTCGTCTAAAATTCGCCAATTTGGTTCTAAATCTTTTCTTCCTTCCAGTATCTTCACCGGATTCGTCCTTGTAGGAAATTAATTTGTACACTTATTTTAAATTTAAATCACATTTAACACATTTAAACATCATGCACAATAAGAAATCTAATGGAATCGACAAATTAGCACAAGAGATAGAGAAATGGGTCTTTACCTCTTCTCGTATTGCAACGAGAAGGTTCGACCAAGGCATAGGAAGCGGTGGCATGCTTCTCCTCTTCTTCTCCATGTACCTTAGTTCCACACAAAGTTTAACCAATTTCTATATGACTTGTGCTAGCAAATCAATAGAAACGCCTAAACCTTTGCTTCCTTTCTTCTATTAAATCACTATTTAATTAAGGGAACCATTCTCAACCTATTAGCTCTATTCAAATGCAAGAGAGAGACAAAATTTCAGATCTGAAAATTTTATTTTCCTCCTTAAAATTTCGGCCTTCATGGAAGAAGAGAGAGAAAGTGAGAGGAAAAGTACCCTAATTCATCAATTAGTGTTAGAAAGTATTGTTTATGTCTAATTTTAATTTTAATTATAATTAATAACCACTAATCAAAATGGCAGCTAGAGAGGAGAAAAAGAGAGAAGAAAAACTAGGTTTTTCTACTTTCAAATTGTGGTCCTTATATAGCCATCCAAACCTAACCTTTGAGGACCACTCCATGTTAGAACGTGATAGGCCTTAATATGGGCTTCTAACCCATATTAGTTGGTATTTAATTCCTTTTAATACTCTCCTTTAATTGCATTTAAGTTGGGCTCATATCGGATAATCAAAAGATAGGTCATTTATTTAATATAATTCCTATAATCATATTAAATGTGTTGAACAAAATTAATTATCAACTATTTGATAATTATTATAGGATTAGACTTTGTATTAATTAGTTTCATATGATCTATTTGAAATAATTAATTATAATGGCTCGCAACGATATATAATTAATTAATCAACATATCATATATTGCATTCTCTAATGCAAGTAATCTTGTTGTATCAAACAAGTCTTTAACTCGATTTGTCGATTTGTAAAACAACACAATACATTACTAATCTTTTTCTAAGTGTTTGATTTAGTTTAGGATGGAACAAGATAGCAAAATCATATTTAGCGCTTGTACAGAAGTCTAACAAGACCCTAGAAGATCAATTAGGAAGTCTAGAAATTTATTGGTTGTAATTCTAAACTAATCTCCTTAATTTTCTAAGTAAAATGCTCAAATTTCATGTGTAATGTTCTATAACGCTATATGAGGCCGTGTAACGCTTCACCAAATGTTACACGGCCCTTGATAGGGTTGCATAACGTTACAGAATACCTCATTATGAACTTAAATGCAAAATCAGCTCTCATGCGTTACACAATTGTGTAACGCTTCAGGCAAAGGCCGTATAACGTTTGGTAGGGCTGCACAACATTTGGAACAACTCATACTTCTTCTACAGTACGTTATACAACGTTACAAAAAGCAAATATTACAGAACGCTTAAAACAATTTTTTTTAACGTTTGATTTTTGGCCAAAATGAGGAAGTTCTGCCCTACGTCTTATGATGTTACCATACGTTACATAACGTTTGTTTTTAGAAGCATTGTATAACGCTATCTGAGGTTGTGCAACGTTTCTGACAGATTTTTGACCGTTAACTCCTACTGTTCCAAACGTTGTACAACCCTTCCAAGCGTTGTATAACATTTCTGACAAATTCAAATGTATTTGTCGGAATTTATTTTATTTAACGTCTATTTTCAAACGTTGTGTAACGCTTGGTAGGGTTGTATAACGCTTAATTAATATTTTGACTGGTTTGGAGCTCTTGGCGCCCTCTATATATATCAGACCTTTTTTGGCTGTTTTGATGGATTGAATATTGGAGTTATGTCCTAGAAGTCAATCATTTGATGGCTATGATATTAGTTTATGTTATTGATGATGTTTGATTATTTGTTCCTTGATTTATTTATTGACAGATCATTCAGGTTGAGGATCTGAATTGTGGATCTCTGTATTTTATTTATAAGTAAATAACAATAATAAATATAAATCGTCCATAATTTTGATAATTAACAAGGAACATTAATTATCATAAAAGATTAGTATGCAATTTAAGTGATGATTAAATTCTACAAATCATAGAAAAGGAGTTATCAACTTAATTGTATATGTATATGTTATAGAACATAGTACAGGACATGACCCAATGAAATAAATATATGAATTGCGTTATGTGTCACTATTTATTTCATATGAGTTTGATTCTAAGTTTGAGATGGTTCACCTTTTTCACATGATGATAGGTTCAATAAATATCGTGTAACGTTGATTCCTGATAAGGACTGCTATACGGACTTTATTTATATTCTCTTGAATTGTGCGGAAAAAAGTTGTTCATCAAGAAAACAGTATGTCCCTCGTTAGTAGACCTAATGAGTGATGATATCTTTTGGGCCCCTTGATGAAGTTGAATTGTTTGCTAGCAATTTGTACAATCAACTCCAAGATCAAGAAATGTATAATCTGCAAGAATGACGCATTCATATCTTGAATTATACAATGATATCATGTGATATAAGAATCAAAACAAGGAAATACTTATATTTCTTATACAGGATTGAAATACTGTAGCAGTACAATATTTATGTGAATTAGGAATCATAACGTGTTGCTAGATACCGCTTATGATTATTGGAAATAAATAACGATTCATTTTCATGGCCAACATAACATAAATCCTTAAAGGGTCACACAAATAAAGTTTTAACCATACAGTGCATTATTTATTTATTCACAGCAGTAAGTGCAATGAAAATATGATAAGCTGATTAATTAATTATATACCGTTATGAACCGTTATAATTAATTAAATCAAAAATATCATATAGAAATAAATTAATGCAAATTGCTAATTCAAAAATAATTATCAATGAGTTGATAATTAATTTTTATTCAACATATTTTAATTGGTTGAATTAATATTTCATCTCAATTAAAAAAGAATAATTTAATTAGACAATTAAATAAATGATTTAATATGTTAATATGAGAACAAAGTAATAAAATAAAATGGCTAAATTAAGCTATTTCATGGCCAGCATATAGGGGGCAATTTTGTCCATATTAGGTGAAAGGAGGATGAGATTTGGATGCCTAAATATATGGCTGTTAATTAGGAAAACAGCACCGCTAAATATAGCGTTAACCTCTTGTCTCTCTCCCTAATTAATATGGACGAAAATTACAGATAAATATCAGATTTTTCTCTTCCAAAAGGCTTTCATATTATTACTCTTCCATAGGAATTAATGTGTTGAATATTAGCCACAAATTAAAGAGTTAATTTTGTGAAGAATGGTAACAAGGAATTAGTCTTGTTCTAGGGTTTGCTAGCACAAACCTCTAGAATTTGGTTAAGACTTCTGGTGGACTCGAGGCCAGCATGATTGTGGTGATTGGAGGCACGCTATCGACTTCAATACCTTAGATCGAGCCTTCCAATTGCGAGTTTGGAAAAGGTACGAAACTCCTTCCCGTTTCTCATTTGTGCTAAATACTAGATCATTTTTTTTGTGCATGTTTAATTAGTTATTAATTAGTAGTAAAAATTAAAATTGTATTAGGACTTGAGTTCCTAACATTGAAAACCTTGCTAAACACCTGCTATTGAGCTCTAAACACCTGAGATCATCCCTCTCTTGTTCTTTAAGCATTTCTTAGATAATTTCTTGAGACTAGTGTGCCTAAATCAAACCCCTTGTGTGCCTTTAGCCAAATCAATTAAGAGTTTTGATTTAGAACCTCATTCCTAGAGAGTTTAGAAACTAGATTACAGGTTAGGCCAATCCACCTTGAGAGTCTTGTGACAAGGTGATTTGGTTCGCATTTGTAGACACGTTATTTGTGAAATAGAACAAAACGCACCCGTTTTGGTGGTTGCGAAACTTCCGGAGACATACGACTAAGGCTATCCTTTCCTAACGGGTTGGAACTCCGTAATCACATCGCGTGTTACTCCTCTCTATCTTTTATCTATTTACTTTATTGTTGATAGTTTATTTGTGCATTGGTTAAGCGAATTGTTGAATTGAACCAAGAGTTGACCAAACCGGTTTGTAAACTTAAAATTGAGCCTATTCACCCCCCTCTAGGCCTATTATTAGGGACATCAAATCTAATATGCATTGTTGATTAAGAGCCTTTAATTTGTGTGACAATCAAGAATTTATGTCATGTTGGCCATGAAAATTGAATCGCTATTTGTTTACATTAATCATAAGCGGTATCTAGCAACATGTTATGATTTCCAATTAACATAAATAAACACTGTACAATTACAGTATTTCAATCCTGCATAAGAAATAAAATATTTTCTTGTTTTGATTCTTATGTCATATGATATCACTATGTAATCCAAGATAGGAATGTGTCATTCTTGCAAATTATACATTTCTTGATCTAGAGATGATCGTCTAGTTTGCATGCATACGATCCAACTCCATCAATGGACCCAACAGATATCATCACTCACTAGGTATACTAATGAGGGACGTACGATTTTCTTGATTAACAACTTTTACCAGCACAATTCAAGAGAACATAAATAAAGTCCGTATAGCAGCCTTTATCAAGAATCAACGTTATACGATATTTATAGAACCTATCCTCATGTGAAAAAGTTGAACAATCTCAAACTTAGAATCAAACTCATATTAAATAAATAATGACACATAACACAATCCTTATATTTATTTCATTGGGTCATGTCATGTGCTATGTTCCAATAACATACATATATGCAATTAAGTTGGTAATGCATTACCTATGATTTGTAGAACTTAATCATCACTTAACTTGCATACCAATCTTATATATATGATAATTAATGTTCCTCTTTAATTACCCAGATTATGGACAGTTTAGATTTATTATTGTCATTCTAATGAATGATCAACAGAGATCTACAATTCAAATTCTCAACCTGAATTATCTGTCAATAATAAACTCTAGGAACAAATGATCAAATATCATCAATAACATAAACTAAAATTTAAGTCATTAAACTATTGACTTCTAGGATATAACTCCAACAATTAGTGCTCCTTATATAGACCTTTCCAACAATCCAAAAGGGGGACCACTCCCACCTTCTTAGCTGGCCACAAATTGGGCATCTAAGCTCAATTTTGTTGGTCTTGTATTTCCTCTTGAATCATCATTTAATTGCATTTGAAATTGGGCCCAAACCGACATATTAAATGATATATAGCCCGATTAATTGATATAATTCACACAATTATATCAATTGAGTTGAAACAAAAATAAATATCAACTATTTGATAATTATTATCTGGTTTATACTTTACATTGATTTAGTTTCATATGATCCCTTTGAAGTAATTAATCATAACGGTTCATAACGGTGTACGATTAATTATTCAATTTATTATATTTTGTATTCTCCAATACAAATAAACTAAATATAATATACATTGGTTAAGAGCTTTGTTTTCGTGTGACTCTTGGAGGATTTATGTTATGTTAGTCATGGAAAATAAATCGTTATTTATTTCCAATAATCATAAGCGGTATCTAGCAACACGTTATAATTTCCAAGTAACATAAATAAATAATATACTTTTATAATTTTCAATCCTCCCTAAAAAATAGATAATTATAGAGATCTAATTCTAAAATTAAATGGAACAAAATACATATGTGAAAAATTCCTAATCCCTTCCTAACCTTAGGGACATGCAAGCCTCACAAGTTACATTAAAATTAATCTGAATTAATTAACAATGGCACCTTATAGGTCGCATTACATACAATCGCATGCATTCAATCAATACAAACCACAAAGGCATTAAATCTTGGGCCATACCAAACCCACCATCCTCCTACAAAATAAAGTTAGCACATATACTCCTATATGTATAATTTGTTTCTAATTAACACCACTAATTAGTATCTTTGCACAACGCTTGTTGCTTACATTTTTCTCGTGTAAAATAGATTTAACTTTAACAACCAATTTGTTTAAATCTTTTGAAATTCATTTCAACATTCGAAACCGGTGAAAGGAGGATATTAAGAAGTAATTCTAATTATTTTTTCAACTAATTGATTAATTAGAATAATACTTTAAACAATTAACATTCATAATGGGACCCGGTAAAATTCAAAAATTTTCGGTCTCAAAAAATTATGAAATAAATTAACTAAACTCTTTACTATGAGTGTAACTACCTGTCAAAGTTTCATTAAGAGATAACGAACCATCAGGGAGAACAAAAATAGACAAATTCTCAAATTTGGCATAACAAGCCGTTAGAGAATTTTCTGTTTTTCTCTCAACCTTTTTGACTTTAGGATCATCTTTAAAACAGTTTTAATACAAAAAATTTACATAGTAATTTACTACAAACTATTTACTAACAAGTCATGAAAGGAAACCATACTTAGCCTATACAATTTCATTAAGTACGAAGGCCTTAAACATAAAACCCCTGTTCTGGAACAGACTGATGACATAAAAGTTTTGGTCATGTTCATGTATCAAACCAAGTCGAAATCCAGTGAAATTAATGTTTACAGAACCAAAACTTAAAATAGAACAATTCCATTTAAACACTTTTTTTTAAAGTGGTCTCAATCAATACCAAGTTAGCAAACAATCCTATTGGTACAAAATACCGGTCCTATGGTTTTATCCTTTCTACACTTAAAACACATAACAAATCTTCAAGTCATGCAACCAAATTTGCATGACTGAAAGATAAACAAGTTAGGTATTTTTTTAGCTAATAAAACAAGCAGTTGATTTATAAAATAAATCGATTCAAGCCATAATAAACAGAACTGTGCCAGCAGATTCGAGATCTGATCACCTTCACCGTAAAATTCACCATAAATCCATTTTAACTTGGATCATAGTGAAACCAGTGGAAAACGAACCACTACTCAAATTAATATCTACTCCATACAACCAAATAATTCTTTTGAAAGCTTTACACAGAGAAAAACAGGCAAAAATCACAGAAACACAGAAATTTCCAGACAACAAGCAAGTGCATCAACAAATTATGTTGTTAATTAATATTTTCTCTATTAATTAAGCACTAAAATGTCAAATTCATGACCAAGGCTCTGATACCAATTGTAGAAAATTAGTTTGTGTATTTATTTTAATTTTGAATCATATTTAACACATTTAAACATCATGCACAACAAGGAATCTAATGGAATCGACAAATTAGCACAAGAGATAGAGAAACGGGTCTTTACCTCTTCCCGTATCGCAACGAGATGGCTCGACCAAGGCGTAGAAGGCGGTGACGTGCTTCTCCTCTTCTTCTCCTTGTACCTTAGTTCCACACAAAGTTTAACCAATTTCTATATGATTTGTGCTAGCAAATCAATAGAAACGCCTAAACATTTGCTTCTCTTCTTCAATTAAATCACCATTTAATTAAGGAAACTATGCTCAAAGCATGAGCCCTATCCAAATGCAAGAGAGAGATACAAAATTTCAGATCTGAAAGTTTCATTTTCTTCCTTGAAATTTCGGCCTCCGTAGAGGAAGAGAGAGAAAGTGAGTGGAAAAGTGCCCTAATTCACCAATTAGTACTCCTTATATAGACCTTTCCAACAACCCAAAAGGGAGACCACTCCCACCTTCTTAGCTGGCCACAAATTGGGCTTCTATGCCCAATTTTGTTGGTCTTTTAATTTCTCTTGAATCTTCTTTTAATTGTGTTGTACTAAACGTCTCTAGTTTTGTCGATTACAAAACAATATCATTTCGCATTTAACAATCTTCTTTGAGTTTCACATAGGAAGAAGATGCACATTATGAAGACTTGAATAAAATGTTCAAGCAAGATCAAGATCGAATCTTTAGAGAGCTTGTAGGCTAGCTTAGACTAGGATAGAAGGTATTATTAAGTCCTTACTTATCCTTGAAATGATCTAGATAGCAGGAAACCTCAATAAACCAGCAAAATCCAGTTTTCTGTGTTCAAGCGTCACTCAACGCTTCATCAGAAAAGCTCAAGAAACCAGCAAAATCTAGTTTTCTGTGTTCAAGCGTCACACAACGTTTCATATCATCACACAACGGAAGAAAAATCTGGCGTTGTATAACGCTTCTATGCGTTGTATAAATGGATAGATTTGTAGAAAAAGGCCTTGAGTTTTTGTCCCCTGACGTACATTGTGTAACGCTTGGTAGCGTCGTATAACTCTATGACTCATGTCAGTGACCGTTTGAATTTTTTTGCTCAAGCGCCGTGTAACGCTTGATAGCGTTGTGTAACGCTTCTGACAAAATTCAACGGCTAGTTTGATTTTTTTTTATTATAACAGATATATTCAAGCATTGTGTAACGCTTGTTAGCGTTGTGTAATGCTTGATAGCGTCGTGTAATGCTTGGTAGGTATTTTGACTGGACTGAAGCTCTTGGCGCCCTTTATATATATCCACCCCTTGTTCTCTCTGAAAAGGAAGCTTTGCCTTGCAAAAATAGACCAGTATTGAGCCTTTGAGCACAGGGATACTCTCCCACTTTAGCTTTTCATAGCTAGATCATTTTGAGAGATAAAGTAGTCTCAAACACCACCACCCCGACATTGTCGTTAGGTGTAGGTTGGAATAAGTTGAGAGTTCTTCTCACTTGAGGCCGTGGTGCCATTTGTTATTCGAGTTAGGCCGATCCACCTCGAGTGTCATCAGATGAGATGATTCGGTTCGAAGTTGTAGTCTCGTTCTTATTTGAATTAAACGGAGCACGTCCTTTCGTGGTAGCGAAACTCTCGGATACGTACGACTAAGGCTAGCCTTTTCTAGCGAGTCGGAACTCCGTAATCACATCGAGTGTTCAATATCTCTTTCTCCCTCTCCCTTTATTTTCTTGCTATACTTGATTTGCGTGTGTGTGCTTGTTAATTGTTA
Source organism: Rhynchospora breviuscula (assembly GCA_027562975.1). Taxonomy (NCBI): domain Eukaryota; kingdom Viridiplantae; phylum Streptophyta; class Magnoliopsida; order Poales; family Cyperaceae; genus Rhynchospora; species Rhynchospora breviuscula. The sequence continues at coordinate 59,053,714 of CM050398.1, read as the reverse complement.
GGTATCAATTGAATTGTGTTAGGGTATATCAAACCGGTCTAAAACCTTAATTGCTTATGCTTAACCTTGTTTAAGCCGCCCCCTTTAGAGACAACAAATTACATTTGAAGTTGGGCCCAAACCGACATATTAAATGATAGCCCGATTAATTGATATAATTCACACAATTATATCAATTGAGTTGAAACAAAAATAAATATCAACTATTTGATAATTATTATTTAGTTTAGATTTTTACAATAATTTAGTTTCATATGATCCATTTGAAGTAATTAATCATAAAGGTTCATAACGGTATATGATTAATTATTCAACTTATCATATTTTGTATTCTCTAATACAAATAAACTAAATATAATGTACATTGGTTAAGAGTTTTATTTTCGTGTGACCCTCGGAGGATTTATGGTATGTTGGTCATGAAAAATAAATCGTTATTTATTTCCAATAATCATAAGCGGCACCTAGCAACACGTTATAATTTCCAATTAACATAAATAAATACTATACTTTTATAGTATTTCAATCCTGCATAAGAAATAGATAATTTTCTTTGTTTTGATTCTTATGTCTCATAATATTACTGTATAAACCAAGATAGAAATGTGTCATTCTTACAGTGACGATGTGTTTTTATTTATTTCATTTGAGTTTGATTCTAAGTATATTGTCTAACGTTGATTTCTGATAAGGACTACAATACGAAATCTATTTTAGTTTACATAAATTATGCCAAATTAAGTTGTTCATCAAAAAAATTGTATGTCCTTCATCAGTATGCCTGATGAGTGTTGATATCTATTGGGCCCCTTGATAGAGTTGGATTGTATGCATGCAAACTTGACAATCAACTCTAGATCAAGAAATATGTAATCTACAAGAGTAACACATTTCTATCTTGGATTACACAGTGATATCTTGTGACATAAGAATCAGACGAAGAGAAATTATATATTTCATATGCAAGTTTGAAATACTATAATAGTATAGTATTTATTTATGTTAATTGGGAATCACAATGTGTTACTAGATACCGCTTGTGATTATTAAAAATAAACAGTAATTTATTTCCATAGCCAACATGATGTAAATCCTTCGAGGGTCACACAGTATGAAGCTCTTAATCAACACTACATTAAGTTTAGTTTATTGTATTGGAGAATACAAATATCATACGTTGAATAATTAATTATAAACGTCGTTATGATTAATTATTTCTAGGGATCATATGAAACTAAATTAATGTTATGTCTACTCCATTAATAATTATTAAGTAGTTGATATTTATTTTTTTGTCAACATAATTAATATAATTGTGAGAATTATATTAATTTAATATGTTATCTTATTGTATATTAAATGGGTCTTGATTTAATGCATTAATAAGAGGATTAAAGAGGACCAAAGGATGAGACTTTATGGACTTTAAAGCCCACTAAGAGGCCAGCCGAAAAGGGGACCACAAATCCCTTAGATTGGTGGAAATGAGTTTCAGCATTTGTCTATATATACCCCTCTAATTGGTGAATTAGGACAACACTTGTTAGCCTTCTCTCTTTCCTTCATTTGGTGGTCGAAAATTTCAGTTATCGATCTAGGATTTTGGCCTCCATAGTTAATCCTCTCTTGCATTAATTAGGTCTCATGTGTTGAGATTAGTCCTATTTAGTTAATTAGTGAATTAGTTGAAAAAAAAAATTTTGGATTAGACTCTATCCTTTTGAGTTACTAACATAACTTGAGAAGAGGTTGGTTAATCTTTGTGGACCTTAGGTGATTACAAGAAGGAAGAAGAATGATTCTACACCACTTTCATTGTCAAGTAACATGCCTTCTCGTTGTGATACGAGAAGAGGTATAAGTTTCTATTCCATCTCTTTGTGAAATTGCATAAAAAATGTTTGATTCTACTAGTTCATTGTTTATTGTGGTTTGAATGCATTTAAAAATTATTTTGAATTGCTCACTTGCTCTAAACTAAATTTCTACACCTCATCCATCTGAATATCGAAAGTGAAATCAAGAATTCTGCCGCAGTCGGAAGAAAATGGCGTACAACAGAGACAGATATTTCTTGGAAAACGAGTAAAATATAGATCTTTTGAAAATCATCTTCTCCTTTTCCACCACTATCTTCGCCACCTTCTCCTTCCCTATCTAATTTGCAATTTAACCCAAACTTTCATACAATCCATAAATTTTCATTATCTAATTTTTCATAACAACCCATTAGCAGATCAACAATTCCAAACAAATCCAAAACCTATTAACATATCAGCAATTGCAATTTTAACCCAAATTCTATATCTATTTCAATTCTAAAATTCACAATTTGCATTCACATTCAAATTTCTATATCAATTTTCAATTCCACAATTTTTGCATTCGCATTCACATTTCACAATTTCTATATCAATTTTCAATTTCACAATTTTTCATACCCTTATATAATTGATTAATCAAGCAAACAATTCAATTTCACATTTTTTACAATTTCACAATTTCAAGCATTCAGAACACAAATTTGCATAAAACCAATAATTGTAACAACCCTAAAATTTAAGTGCATGCCATACAAATTGAGCTCACACAAGCTCAGCAAAAAAGAAAGAGAGAAAAAGGAGATCAAACATGTTGAGGGGCGCTACCGGCCAAAAGAGTTGAGTAAGAGACACTACACCAAAAAAGAGCTTTAGTACCGCCCCATTAATACCTGTTTTTAATAAAACCGGTATAAAAAATAGACAGTGGCAATTTCGTAATTGTCAGGGATTATCTTTAGTACCGGTTTTTTAGAAAAACCGGTGCTAAAATGTTGGCGAAAAAAATAAAAAAAAACGGTTTATCTTTAGTACCGGTTTTTTAGAAAAACCGGTACTAAAGATACTATTTTTAGTACCGGTTTTTAATAAAAAACCGGTACTAAAGATAGACAGAATTTTGATTTTTTGAAAACCCTTTAGCACCGGTTTTTTATTAAAAACCGGTACTAAAAATAATATCTTTAGTACCGGTTTTTCTAAAAAACCGGTACTAAAGATTAATTCAAATTTTTTTTTTGTTTATGCCGCCAAAACTCTTGACTCAGCTTATATCTTCGCACGAAATTTTCTAAGTACTCCTCCTCTACACAGCGTCTCCCTCTTCTCTTCCAAAACCTAAGCGCCTCTCCCTCTCCACTGCCTCTCCCTATACACTGCGCGCGCCTCTCCCTCTTCTCTCGACTGTCTCACAGTCTCTATTGCCTCTCCCTCTACACTTCGCGCGCCTCTCCCTCTTCTCTCGACTGCCTCTCCCTCTCTACTGCGCCACCTCTCCTCTCACTTCTCTCTCTCTATTGCTGCCTCTACTCCTCTCACCTCAATCTGCTATCACTGCTGCCTTTACTCCTCACTGCTATCACTGCTCATTTGTGTAAGGCACGTCGATCTCCATCTCATTTGTGTTAATTTTTGTTAATTTGTGTTAATTGTCTAGGATTTGTATTAAACCGAAATAAATCCTAAATCTTAATTAGGATTTCTATTGATTTGTGTTGATTAAATTCGATATGTATTATTGTATGTGATGCGTATATATACCGACTGGTATATCGATATTAATTGATGGCTAGCAAAAAAGGGCGCTAGCCCCAGAAACAATTTTTTTTTTTTTATAATGATCTTTAGTACCGGTTTTTAACAAAAAACCGGTACTAAAGATAGTAAATATTAAAAAAAAGGCAGAGATCTTTAGTACCGGTTTTTAACTAAAAACCGGTACTAAAGATGATATCTTTAGTACCGGTTTTTAGTTAAAAACCGGTACTAAAGGTCTCCGCCTTTTTTGCCGTGATTTCCAGTGCGTTTTTAACACCGGCTTTTTAGTACCGGTTTTTAATTATCTTTAGCACCCCCTATTATTAGTACCGCTTGACAACCGGTACTAATAATCTATATTTAACCGGTACTAATAACAAAAAATGGCGTAGTGAGAGAGGGTGTCGGCCAAGAGAGTCGAGTCGAGTCGAGGTGCCGCTGTTTGGGTGGAGAAAATAAGGTCGAGAGAGGAGGAAAAGTCAAGTTGAGGGGTTGTCGAGGGGGAGAGGAGGGGTTCTCAGCGGAGGTGATCGGATGAGAAAGAAGAACAGCGAGAGAGCTAGGGTTTCGAATTCGAACTTAGAAAAAAATTTGTCAACTGCAGTGAGAAGAAAGAAGTGAAAGGAAGAGGGAGGAGGGCCAATATTAAAATAAAATTTCAAAATTGTAACAGTTTTTAAGATAAAACAATAATATTTTATTCAATTGAATTGCAACGGTTATTGAGTAAAAATCATGCAATTATAAAAAATAATATTTTATTTAATTGAATTGGAATGTTTAATATGTACTATTTGGAAATTTTTTCTTTTTTATATTTTCTGTTAATTGTGAGATATTAATAGAATTTTAATTTCAAACTAATTAATAGAAATAACAAACCAAAAAAATGTAAATATTACAATTAAAAAAATGACAAACGACATGCAAAAATAAAAGAAAAATGTGAGTATTAAAATTAAAAATAAACACATTTTGAATATATGTTAAAATTAAATTAAATTTTAACGCACATTAATTATGCAGTTGCTTTCTTTTTTTGTCGCGTATTGGTCCACACGTCTTCGGTGTCATCTGGATGCCGATGACTGATAGATGTCGGCTGTGATGTATTATCGATACTGGTAGAAAATGTGTAGAAACTTTCATTTAGATGTTTTGTGCAATTTTAAATCAAATTTAATAGCAACTAAAACAACATACAACAAGAACTAGTAAAATTAAGAATAGTTTGTGCACTAATTATATAGAGATGGAAAGAATGGTTCATACCTCCTCTCGTATCGCCACGAGAGGACTTGAACCACGGCATAGGAGGTGGTGGCATGTCCTTGCTCTTCTTCTCCTTTTACCTTAGGTCCACACAAAGGTTAACAAAATTCTCTAATCAATTTGTGCTAGCAAATTGAAAGGAAATGTCTAATCATTTCGCTTCCCTTCTTCACATACGGTTGTCTTGATGAACAACTTTTTTCTGCACAATTAATGTGAACTTAAATAGAGTTTGTATTGCAACCTTTATCATGAATCAATATTAGACAATATTTATCGAACAAATCCTCATGTAGAAAAGCTAACTCATCTCAAATTTAGAATCAAACTCATATGAAATAAATAATGACACATAACAAAATCCATTTATTTATTTCATTGGATTAAGTCATGTACAAAAATATTTTTTTATATATAAAGAATCATTTGACAAAACACCTTAAATATATCAGATAAGGTTGCATATATAGCACACTTTCCGTTCTTTTTTCATTCAGAAATAGTTTTATTGGTAAATTATCGAAAAATTATCGACGATAATATAGTTTTATCATAACTATATATTTTTAAAAAAGATATGATGTTATCATGTGTTTTTTCTTCAAATACCGATTTAATGGTATTACCGGTGATAAAACACAGCATTGGAAAACCTTCCTCTTAAGCAATATGATATATCATGCATAATTATCCGAATTGGTCCAAAAATCTCAATGATCAAAGCGAAAAAAGTCTTATTTGAACTCAAATCACTATAAATTAAACTACACTCTTTAATCACCACTCAAATAAAACCCAATTATATCAACTCCTCTTGGATCATATAATTGATCTAGCTGCAGATAGGGCGTGTAATTCTTCTGTGAATGATACTATACCAGATCTTCAATACTAGTCAATTAATGTTTCGTACCAAACTTTACTTTAAGCTACAAAAGTACCAAAAAAATTTTAATGAGTAAGATATACAAAACTATTAACTTTTGAAGAAAGCAATCAAATATTGGATAAAATGAACTAAGCTGTCTTTCATATAATATACTTGAGCAGATCTAATTCAATACTACTCAATTAATGTTTCGGACCAAACTTTACCTTAAGCTACAAAAGTACCAAAATTAATTTTAATGAGGAAGTAATACAGCTATTAACTTTTGAAGAAAGGAATCAAATATTGGAATAAATTAATTTATATAATCTTCAAATTTAGTTTAAGGTTGAAATGAGCACTTGAAGACAAGTCCATGTAATAGTCAACCAAATGAAGAAAAATATTAATTGGAGAAAGGCCAAAGTCTGTAGAGGAGATGAAGGGCATTATCTATACATCGGTATGTCTTTTAGATCGGTCCAAAAAGTAAATGTTCTTCCGGAAACAGGTCATCAGCTCCACAGGACAGATATCTTACTTTCCATAAACGGAGAGGATACCATTTAAATATTTAATTAACCATGAGTCCTGTCAAACGATCAAACATTACAGATTTACGGTCAGTGTCTTATAGGGCTTGATTTTAGATCCGATCCAGACTTATTTGTGATTAAATGAATTACTATGAATATATAAATTTTTTTTCTCGTTTTGGGCTTAGGGTTTGAATCTAAAATAACTGAGTTAATTTAAAATGTAGTACTAATTACTAAGATTATTATACAGTAATTAACATTTAATTGGAATTTACTTGAATTTACTGTTTATTAATTAAAATTTTAGTTTAAATAATTAATAAATAACAATTAATCTTTTATAAGTAATCATGTTGCATGCATTAGTCGGATAGCATGGACCCGTAAAGAATTCCCGGCCCAGATCAGGGACTGATCTAATCAAATGTATCTAAAAATAATAATAAAATAATAATACAGAGACCCACTAGATCAGATTTCCTTGACACTTTTAATTGAAATTAAAAACTGGTCTTCAATGGTGGCAAAATTAATTCACAAAAAATATTCAAAACTTCACCGGTAAATATTTACATATTTTTATTTCAATATATATTATCTATATGGGATGCAATATGGTATATACAAGCGATATTACTGAAATACATATAAGGAGCTTATCTAATTATTTTAAATAATTTGACAATAAATACAATCAATAATAACTTAATAAGTACATGTTCACACATAGACATGCACCACCAGTAGTATTTATATATATTAAGGTAGATATTTCGTTCTCCCGAAAATCCTATCTAATAGATCCTCAAATTACATATTTTTCTACATAGTATCCGAAAATTTTAAGGTTAGATATGCATGTTTGATTACATATATACATATATATTTTGTTATAAGACAGTGGCGAGCTCGCTAGCTATACGTACTTGCTAACTGTTTGTCAGTGCTATGGGGGCTTTGATGAAATTTAATTTTAAAAATTTTATTGGAAAGCCACTTAATTTGATCTGAATTCAAAAATTTTGCTGAAAACTAAGTTTATATTTATATTTTATTATTTAATATTTTAGATATGTGAGAAATTAGTAGTATTCAATAATATATCAAGAAGTCTGTGAAAGATGGCTTTTATCAATTCAATAAATAAATAAATAAATAAATTTTGGTTGCTAAACAACTTTTATATATTAATCATGATTAATGGTTCGAATCAAACTAATTGAAGCTCCAAAACTGTAGCTCGCGTAACGTGTATTCAGTGTTATGGATGGCACCATTTTTTTTATGATAAGATTAATTTCTTTGTCCATCGCATATTGTTAAATATTTCTTCATCGTATTAAATACGATAATCAATAAGCTTATTCAAAAATTAATTCCAATCTCTTAATCGCATGCAATTATACAAAAGAAAAGGAACGACGAATGATTATAAAAGTCTCAAAGAGGTGAGGTGGCCTGCAGAAGGAAAATATAAAGTAGAAGAAAATCAGAAGATTAATTAGAAAATAAAAGTATCCCCTGTTAAGTAATCACGCTGCATTCTTTTTTTTTTTTTCTTGTCTATATACTTGTTCTCTATATATAATAAATTAACGTTTAATAACGCTTAACTATATATACTGTTACCTATATTGTCGTAATGCCAAATATTAATTAATCAATTAATAACTGGTTAGGAACTTAGGATAAATATATACACACATACACGATTCCATATATTCAACAGATCTATTTGCAAAGGAGTTAATTACGTGTGATACCTAAGTGGTATGTTACGTGTCATCGACATGTAGCGTTCATGCTAATACATCCCACGTGGCACTGTACGGCCCATGATTAGTAACTTAAAACACTAGCTAGCAGTGATTTGGTGTAATCTCTCCATTTGGTACACCTAAAGTTTTGATAAAGAGATTAAGATTGTAACTTAAAAGTAACTGAAAGACGCACGATAAGAGAAACCAAAGAAGAGAGAGAGAGAGAGAGAATGAAGACATAGCAGGGTAAGAACACATTCGGTGGACCCAATCCCCTCGCCACATAACGACACAGCTTGCCTGCGTGAGAGTTCCCTCACTGGTACGGTGGTACCGCCTTTCTCTCTCTCTAGACTCATACAGTTGTATATAAAAACTTTTGGTGGTATATTTTAAAATATTAGTGGTGAAAAAGGCCGAGGAAAAGGAGGTGAAGAGAAAAAAGAAGGAATGAAAACAATATGACAAGGAAGTAAGAGAAATCAAACAAGAGCGACACAGCCATATTCATCCCCTTAACCTCCTTCCAAATTCAGAAAAAGGTTTTGTTTTGGAAAAGAGAAATAGAGAAGAAACAAAGAAGTCTGTCTTTGAATTAGTTTGTGCCTTTTCTTAATCCAACCCTAGCTACTCCACGCACATCCGCTTACAAGCATACTATCTTTCCCTTTTGTTTTCTTCCTTCTCACTTTTACTAGGTTTGAGTGCAACTGTTCGTTTGGATTTCATGCCCTTTTTGGAGGTATTTCAGACTTCAGATCAATATTTAGAGCCTCTGTTTCTTCTCTTTATATGGTTATTTTCTTGTCCTTGAGGTTTTAGAAGTAGAGAGAGAAAGAGGGGTGTGGGAGGAAAGTCCGGGCAGATAGATACACAGAGAGATAGAAAACAAAAATAGAGAAATCATGGTTGTGTGTTGTTTAGCGAGACCTTTTCTTAATTTTTTATGATACTTTTGTTGTGTTTTACCTTTTTGAAATTGGGATTTGATTTGGACTGATGAGTAGGCGATCTCAATTTCCAGGAAGCCAAAACAAATTAGGAATGGATTCTTCTTCTCCAGCATCTTTCTTTGGAATAAGAAATGAAGAGGGACAAAACCAGATGTCTCAGCAACAGCAGCAACAGCAGCCACCGCAAAATTCAGCGCCATGTTCCTCAAACACCGCTCAACCTCCTGTCAAAAAGAAGAGAAATTTACCAGGCAATCCAAGCAAGTGCTTATTAATTCATACATGCAGCATAATTTGAAATCAATTTGTGTGTTTCCCTTTGGCTTTTCTAGTTCCTTTTTATATCCGACTTGAACTTTTCTGGTAACCACAATTTCTTTTCAGTTTGAAATGCGGATTGTTCTTCTGCAATTCCACAATATTCCCCCCAAATTTTTAGTTTTCCTCCTTTTCTCTTATGCTTGTGAATAAATTCCTCCCTTTTTTTAGTCGGCAATATAAAATTTAATGAAAGAAATTATTTTTTGTTGCATTTAAGAATGAATGAATTAAGATTTTTTCTCTGTGTCGGAGTGATAGGTGATTTTAAGGTTGCTAATATCATCCGCTTTTTTGTTCAAGTTCAAAATTTTCTCATTAGATTTGCCTGTTTTCTTTTGGATTCGGAATCCATCTTCATGTTAGCACTTTCTCCATCAGTCCATCCTTAGTTTCAATCGCAGCATCCCAAAGATTCTGTTTTCATTTTGACTACATAAGACATCCAAAACTCATCATGTATACCATGTGCGCATGTAACAATTCCAACTTTTTGCCAATAGTATCATAATGCATACAATTCTCCTTGTCATCAACAACCAAACCAATTGAAATTATAGCAAATCATTAACTTAAATAAACAATGTTTTTTCTCTTTGGGCAGATCCCGATGCGGAAGTTATTGCACTCTCACCACGGACCCTCATGGCAACAAATCGATTTGTTTGCGAAGTATGCAACAAGGGTTTTCAGCGCGAACAAAATTTGCAACTACATCGTCGGGGCCACAACTTGCCCTGGAAACTGAAGCAAAAGAACCCAAAGGAAGCGGCTAGGCGCAAGGTGTACCTTTGTCCTGAGCCGAGTTGTGTGCATCATGACCCGTCACGTGCACTTGGCGATCTAACAGGAATTAAGAAGCACTTCTGTAGAAAGCATGGTGAGAAGAAGTGGAAGTGTGACAAGTGCTCCAAGCGTTATGCTGTACAGTCCGACTGGAAGGCTCACTCAAAGATATGCGGCACCCGTGAATATCGCTGCGACTGCGGAACCCTCTTCTCCAGGTAATTGTTGTTACTCATGGTTTAGAATTCGAAACTAATTATATGCTTGTAGAAGATTAATAAATTCCAAATTTGACATATGGAGTTTTTGTTTTTAATATTGATTTTACTACAAATTTTAAAGCATGGTATTTCATTAGATTTTTTTTTGGTTTTAAAATGTTTGTATAATTTGTATTGTTTTCACTACTATACATCAATTATTTTTTATTTAAAAAAAATTGTTTCAGTGTGGTTTCTATGTAAAATGTTGGAAGGACAAATTTTTGTAGTTGAGGTTTTTTGCTGGCATGTTTTATTAAATTTTAGGGATTTATTTCGTCCATTTTTGGGTCTGTCTAGTCATGAACTCATGATGTGGAGGCTGAGGAGATTTGTTTCTATCCATTTATTTCATCCGTATATCCATCATTTGAGCATCATTTCAAACATATCATCATAGATTTCTGTAGTTTAGGTCGTCCCTTGGTTTTTGTGATTCTTTCTTTAACTTTTTAGCCTCTCTTTTCTTGAATTTTCATTTTCGCTTGCTACCATCATTTGCCTTTTTTTCTATAGCGTGTTTCTTTATGTGGCCGTTTTGTCGTTTTGGTTAGGGTTTTTACTTTGAACGGTAATTTAGAATTAGTTAATTACTGAATTTTTTTTCTGAGCACACGCACAAGTTAACACACAATACAAAGCACACATTACGTAGGCAACGGCTGCAGGGACTGCTCTCATGTGACACACCAACTTTAGAGAGAGAAAGGTATGCGCCATTATCAGAGAGAGAGAGGTTTCAGGCGTTCAGCTTACAAACTGAGACCAGAGGCAAAAGAAACCTTTCTCCTCGTAACCCCCGCCTCTTATATTTCTCTCTCTTCAGTTGGTCGCCATGCCATGTAAGAGGCTTGGCAGCGTTGTTGTTTGTGAGTTGGCCACACTCGCTCCTTGTCAGGTTTAGTCCAGACATTTTCACGGGACACACCGACGCACACTCACCAGGAAATAACACACTCAAACATTCAAAGTTCAAACTAGGAAATAAGTTAGGCTTCATTTAATGAGCATCCGAAGGAATTTGTGTTTTAAGTGGTAACTGCCGTGCTTTAAATATGAGTGGTACCATTATGCCATTCCTCTACAGCTAGTACACTGGTTCTGAAAGACATTCATGGTTTTGGCAAAATATTCTTTCATGGGAAGTATGAAAACATTCATGGGATTTGAAACCTATTGACATTTGGAAGTTCATTTATTGCACGTTTCATGTTTTCAGCAATAATTCTCTCTTAGCATTTATTCAAGTCCGAGACCGGAAAAAATAAGCTTTGACATACACTAATAAACTAACATTTCTCTAATTATACTTTTATGGTGGCCCTATTTTATGTCATTCTCTCTCTTAAAAAGACTTTTCTTTTCTTGGGAAACGCGCTAGCAGATAACTGTTCATCGAAATTGAAACCCTAACAATAATGTAACAGTTCATAGAATTTCCTGTTGACTTATTTAACTACGTAGCATTTCATGAAAATAGTTTTAAATAATCTTTTGATTTGTATTCTCAATCACAATGCTTAAGTTCTGATAAAAAAAACTGATTTTCTTGATTCTCAATCACAATGATAACTACACCAACATTTGCCTTATTTCATAGCTTGTCACGCCTGCATTGGCGAAACATTTCCTCAAGCACATGATATAATATGACGAATTATCAATTTTCGTTTAATTTATGGTGAGTTGTAATTATCATTTTTTAATATGATGGTATACAAGATTAACCTAATAATGTTGCGCCAATGCAGGCGTGACAGTTTCATCACACACCGAGCCTTTTGTGATGCATTAGCACAAGAAAGTGCACGCCTTCCGTCGAGTTTATCCACCCTTGGAAGCCACTTATATGGAAATAATAGCAGCATGGCCTTGGGCCTCTCCCAAGTCAACTCACAGATTGCCGCGTTGCAAGACCAAACTCATCCTTCAACTGACCTTCTTCGCCTCGGTGGGTCCCGATTTGACCACCTCCTTCCTCACTCAAACCCTTCCGCATTCCGTCCCCCGCCTCCTTCTGCTCCATTCTTCCTAGGTACTAGCTCAAACCAGCACTTCAATGATGAGTCACAAACAGATAGTTCTTTTCTACACTCCAAACCATTTCATGGCCTAATGCAGCTGCCTGATCTCCAGGGCGGTAACAATACTGCCACAGCTGCCTCTTCAACTCAGGCAGCTACTAACCTTTTTAACCTTGGGTTCTACTCCAACAATGCCAGCAATGCATCTTCCATGCACAACAGTAACCAAGAAGGCAACCCTGGTGGTCACATGCTAATGCCAGAGCAGTTCAACAGTACAGCTGGAAATTCAGAACAAGCAAATCTATTCGGCGGAAACATAATGGGTGATCACATGGTTGGTTCGGTACCATCGCTATATAGTAATGCATCGGTTCACAATGAAGCAGTGCTTCCTCAGATGTCAGCTACGGCTTTGCTCCAGAAGGCGGCTCAGATGGGTGCAAACACTAGCAACGGATCCTCTGTCCTTAAAGGTTTTGGCAACCCCTCCTCAAATGATGCAAAGAGCACAAGTTTCAAGGATAACATGAGGTCTCAAATAGAGAATGAGTCGCACATCCAAAACTTAATGAACTCTCTTGCTGGTGGAAATGCTGGTCTCTTTGGTTGCACCACAGGAGATTACACAGAGCAAGAGGCGACAGCAGCGGCCACAGTGGCTGCAGGATTCACAGGATTCAACCCAGATATGTCTAACATGGAAGACATGAAATTCAGCAATAATGGCATTAATGTGGGGAGTCTCAGGGAGTCTGATCGGTTAACGCGAGATTTTTTAGGGGTCGGAGGGATAGTGCGGGGCCTTGGGAGTGGCAATATGTCTCAGAGAGAACAACAGCATGCAAATGAGATGAGCTCCTTGGATTCCGAGATGAAATCAGGATCGTCGACCAGTCGGTCTTTTGGTGGAGGAAGATTGCAATGAGGGAAGAGGTGCTAGCTAGGATTAGATGCATGCATGAGGGATTAAGAGATAAAAGTGTTCGCTTTTATCTTGCTAGATATGTAGATCTCAGCTTGGAAAGTAACTAGTTATTGAGAGAGGTTTGTTTCTCTTTGTTGTTTCTTATTAACTAGTTAAGAATATTTTGATGGCAAAAAAGACAATAAGTTGTGGTTTGTAGCGTAGATGACCAAATGATCTCCCGTGATCAGCTATTTTCAGCTATTTTTCTTTGTTTATTTTAGATTTTAGAAGTAGAGTTGATGTTAAGACCTGGGAATCTCTCTCCAGTCTCCCCCTCTCTGTGCGCACCTCCCCCATCTTTCTCAGTTTGTCGAATATATATATAGCTGCTGTTCGCATGCAGCTCCACTCCATTAAAGATGTATATATATTAATATCCATCAACTTGTGTAGTTGGTCATATACTATAGGTCAACCTAATATACTATAGCTAGAGAGACTATAACTAGATATATTGAAGCGCCGAATCCCTAGCTAGAACCTATAGTTTCCTACGTTTCCGTGTAATGTCATTAGTTTATCTGTGTCATCATTCTGCTGGTGCCTATTTAATTAATTTTTCAATTAGGCAGAATGACTGTCAAACTCGCTTAGTTTAATGTTGTCCCGGTGCTGCTTGTACTAAGAGAAATTCCTTATTCAGATAATTGGTAGAGTTTTGTTTCTTAATAATATATATGAATCTAAAAAGACAATGTTATAATGGGTATTAATGAATTTTAAAAATATATACAATATGTTCACGTATATTTTGATCAATTGTGACCTTCGATCTTATTGTTCGTTTTCATATTAATTCAGTCGGGGAATGTAGAGTTTAATTAATTTTAAGGTATTATTGTCATAAATATGTAAACTCCTAATTATTGAGAATCGTAATTTTTTAAATATTTTTAACTAGAGTTGAAACGTATAACGCCATATTGTTGTCAAGAAAATGTTGTTCGATATATACACATGAGAGGTGGAATCACTGATAACTACAAGTCTACAACAGAGATATAGAAAATATTAATGAAATATATTTGTGTTTTAAGTTAAGAGTACTTCGTTATGTAAGATTCATTGACACGCGCTCGCTATTAACTTTGGTTTAATATTTTTTTTCTCCCTTCAGTGCCTCAAACCTAGATTTCATCCTATTTATAGTTCAGTTGCGTTTCATTTATTTTATTTACTTTTTTTTAAGATAAATTGGGGTCAAGCTTCCCAATTTATTTTATTTACTTTGGTCTTGATGAATCAAGAAATAAAATATATTTAGATAGAAATAATCTACCAAAATTTTTATATTGATTTATAGGTTCTTATACAGCTGGTCAAGTAGTTAGCAGTTTTTACTTCGTAGGGGGGGGAAAAAAAAAAGATATCACTTTATGGCTTTACAACAGTGACATGTCGTTCTTAAGTTGGTTTTTCTGTTATCTTGAATATTTTTGGTATCTATGCACTGAGATAGAGACCATCCTATTTCTTGCGTGGGTATATGATTAATCTTATTGGCCTTGATTTATCATAATTCTCACTTCCTTCAAATTTCCATAGCTCAGATTCGTGAGGATATACGGAACTATTCTTTGAAAAATGCAACTCGGTTTGGCAGCATTTGAAGAATCAGACAGTTTTCATTTTGTTGAACTGATCATATATAGAAAAACAATATTCAGAACTCTATTTTGAAAATTTTAAGGCAATTTGAAAATAATACAGATTAATGGTAGAAAATGTAAAACTCTGTCGCATTTCTTCTGTCTTTCCAGTCTTTTAGTCTGGAAAATTATGATCAATTTATAACAGCTAATTAATGGCGAATCTCTGAGAACATGGATGTTTCACATAGAATACATACATATATTGCTAGATAATCTGATATTGCCATGTATAATTGTTGACCTAATAAAGACACGTGCAAACGCAAATCTGTACAACTGGAAAATTGCATAGATAGAGGGACCATATCTCTGTCCTATATTAGGCCATATGACTGCAATTCGACTACATTAAGGACAAAACCATATTACCAAGGTATTGTACATATAATTCTTAGTTACATAGACATCTGTGCTTTAACTAATAAATTGTACACCTTGCCTTACCCTTTTCTTTGTATTTTCCCTCACTTTACTCGCTAGTTTTGTAGTAAATAGTAAAAGCTATCTGGCTGCCTTGTCCAGAAAAGATAATATGTATATTACAAACAACATGCTCCACTCTCTTTGATGTCACGGCATGCATATATATGCGCACCATTGGTTCCATTACACACTAAAAAAAATACTGTTATATCATAGCATATAACAGTAGCATTGGTTTGCTTGTGTGTATATACAACAATAAGATTGTTTGTATTCATATGACCCTAGAATGTTGCTTTTATTATACTTTTTGTTCATGATCTTGTGCAATAAAGTATCTGTACAGTACCGACCTCAATAGATTCAAATATGGTGCTTCCTATGATCTACCATTAATCTTCTCGCTGGGTTTCATTTCTATCCTACCCCAACTGTTAATTAAACTGTCAATTAAACATATTGTACAGGGTTCTTCGTAGGGTAATGGGCTTGATAGAAATATTAATGATCCGAAATATTAGTCAAATATATGTTTAATCTCATTTTATTTTTTTTGGCTAGTATTGTTTATTCTCATCGTCTTAGATAGAAAGGAAACAATGATAAGTAACTGATGCATTATAATTAGTGATCGGATAACAATTGCGATTTGATTTTGTCATTCATCGGAGATGTACTTTACCTTATTATAAATATGTTAGATTTGGATATAGTACTATAATTAAGATTTTGAAGTACTTTTTTGAATAACCGCTATTTTTTAAGAAAAACTGCGAAGGTTCAAATTAACTCGAGCCATTTTGATTGAAAGACGGCAATATTGATAAATTAATTAACCTCTACTATTTGTTATCTAGGTAGCTCTCGGGTGGCTGTATAATGTCTTATTATTATTTTAAGTTCATAAAAGTACTAATATACTTAATGTGGATGATAAATGTATAATATAGTTTGATTATCTTGTGACGGATCAAATTTGCGTTAGTTGAATTCCTTTCTTTTTACTACTTGTGCCTGGCCTCCTTTTTTATGAGCTCTTGAATATCTATGTGGATAGCCAACATAATGCATCTCTTCGAATAATTGTAAACTAGTCTCTGATTGAATTAAGTTCAAGCATTCAATGAAGTCAAATTGATTGATTTTATAACACAGAGAATTTTGAGAGAATGTTTCTTGAATTTCATTTTACAAACTCTGATCTAGATCTCTATTACACTCCTATTTATAGGCTCGGTCTGTACAGTGTAAAGCTAACCAACTAGCGCTAACTAACTCTCTCTAATTAATTGTTGTCTTCTTCATGTCCATTACTGACACTACTGGATTCCTCAATTTGCTGATTGTCTACAGCCCCCCTCAAGCTCAGTTGTGGGTCACATAGATTGAGCTTGTCTCTAAGCATCTGAAATCTTGCCTTAGCTAAACCTTTAGTAAACACATCACCTATCTGATCTTGTGAACACAGAAAATTAATTGTGATCTGTTTAGCAGCAAGCTTCTCCCTGACAAAGTGGTAATCCAATTCAATGTGCTTTGTCCTTGCATGGAACACTGGGTTTGCAGCTAAGAATGTGGCACCTAAATTGTCACACCAAAGAGCTGGTAATTGAGGGGCAGTATGACCTAATTCTTGTAACAATGACTGAAGCCATACCAATTCTGATGTTGCTGCTGCCATGCTCCTGTATTCTGCCTCTGTAGAGGATCTGCTCACTGTTGTTTGTTTCTTTGAGGACCAAGATATCAGATTAGGCCCTAAATACACTGCAAAGTCAGTAGTTGACCTCCTATCATCAAGGCATCCAGCCCAATCAACATCACAGAAAGCATGAAGTGATGGTGATTCTGCAGGTTGAAATAACAAACCAAAGTGTAGAGTACCCTTGAGATACCTTAGTATTCTCTTTACTGCCTGCCAATGAATATCAGATGGCTCACCAAAGAATTGAGACACCTTGTTAACAGAGAATGTTATGTCTGGCCTTGTAATAGTGGCATATTGAAGCATGCCAACTACTGTTCTATACTGATGAAGATCAATTAGAGTTGAGCCATCAAATTTGGACAATTGCTGGCCTGTTTGTAATGGTGTAACACATGGCTTTGCACCCACCATGGAGGCTCTTTCAAGTATATCCTACAGGTATCTGGTTTGATTGAGAAGTACACCTGATCTGTGGTGTTGCACATCAATACCCAGGAAGTAGTTCGGTTTGCCAAGATCCTTGATGGAGAAGTTGGTGTTTAACAGGTGCATGAGAGATGTGATGGCAAGTTTGTTGTTGCTAGTGATGATGATATCATCCACATAGACCAGAATATAAATGATGACTCCCTTGGTGTTGTAAATAAAGAGTGAGTGGTCAGCTTGAGAAGGTTTGAACATATTGGCAGTAAGAAAAGTTTTCAGCTTTTGAAACTAGGCCCTAGGCGCCTGCTTGAGGCCATACAAAGCTTTTCTTAGCTTGCATACAAGATTTGGTCTTAATTCATCTGCGAATCCTAGTGGCTGCTTCATATATACAGTTTTTTCAAGTTCACCATGAAGAAAAGCATTGTTCACATCTAGTTGATGCAGATCCCAGTTATAAGACAGTGCTAGTGACAGTACAATCCTGACAGTTGTGGATTTAATTACAGGGCTAAAGGTTTCATAATAATCAACTCCTTCTTCTTGTGTATAGCCCTTGGCAACCAGTCTAGCTTTGTATCTCTCAATGCATCCATCAGCTTTCTTTTTTATTTTGAATGGCCACTTACAACCCACAATGTATGCATCAGCAGGAGGAACAACCAGATCCCATGTACTATTTTTGGCTAAAGCGTTGAGCTCCAGTGACATTGCATGTCTCCAATTAGGGTCTTTGCATGCCTATGTGTAACATGTTGGTTCTAATTCCTTAGTTGGTGGAGAGACAGGATACTTGGTTGCAATATAGACTTGATGTTTTAAATATTTTTTAGTTTGGATGGTATTTATTTTTGTTCTGGTGAGCATGGGGTGTGTTGAGTTTGGTCTGACGTTGACAGTAGTGATGTCAGGTGGGGGTGTATGAGGTGGATCTGGAATAGCAATAGCCTGAGGAGCAGGTGAAATGTTTGCATTAGATTGTGGAGTTAATTGGAGGGGTAAAATAGTGAGCTTAGTAGCAGTTGAAGCACTGCTAGGTGTAAAGGTCTCAGTTGAGACATTGTTGTGTTGATTGAAAGGAAAGAGTTATTCATTGAAGGTTATATGTCTTGAGATATACACTTTTCCAGTTGGGATATGATGGCACCTGTAGCCTTTGTGAAGACTTGAGTATCCCACAAACACACACACATTAGTTCTAGGTTGCATTCTGTGGTTAGTGTATGGTCTCAAGAGAGGGAAACAAGCACACCCAATTACTCTTAGAAAGTTATAGTCTGATTTTTATTGGAATAGTGTTTCAAAAGGAGAGATGGGTGAGGTATGAGCACAAGGCAGTCTGTTTATGATAAAGTTTACATTTTCAAATATCCAATCCCAATACTGGAGGGGTATATTTGCATGATACATTGTGGCCAAGCTTAGTTCAACCAAATGCCTATGCTTTCTCTCAGCCATGCCATTCTGCTGAGGTGTGTATGGACAAGAGACATGAAAAGTGATGGCTGGATGTTGATGCATAAGAGGTTTAAATTCTGTACCTCCATCACATTGCATATAATTGTTTTGCCAAGCAGGTTTTCAGCCTTTAATTTGAAATCAGCAAATAGTTTTGCAACATCCAATTTGCATGCACAAGTATAAAGCCAGCCAAATCTACTGAACTCATCAATGAAATGCACATAATATCTATGACCTTTATTTGAGATAATTGGGGCAGGTCCCCATACATCAGTATGAACAATCTGTAATGGTTCAGTAGCAGAAGATTGAGAAGTTTCAAATGGCATTTTGTGAGCTTTTGCTTTATTACAATCCATACAAAAGGTAATTGGTTTAGAATTTATTACAATAGCTCTGTTCTTGCCTAACATGGATAACACTAAACTAGAGCAGTGAGCCAGCCTAGAGTTCCAAACATCAGTACTAACATGAGTGAGATGGAGAGCTTGATGAGGTAGATGAAGGGTGTACAGTCCATTATGTAGAGTGCCATGCAGTAGGGTCTGATGAGTTACTCGATCCTTAATGAAATAATCAGAGGATGAGAACTCAACAATAACATCATTGTCTTTTAGAAGTTGAGATATACTTAGTAGATTTTTTATTATTTTTGGTACATGTAGAACATTGTTTAGGTAAACAGGTTTATGAGCAGTATGAAGAACAGTGGAACCAGTGTTTAGAATGCACAGACCTGTTCCATTTCCAATATAGACAGAATCAGCCCCAGTATAAGGTTGAGAAGAAGACAGTGCATTGAGGTCAGGTGTTACATGAGTAGTGGCACCAAAATCTAGAAACCAAGAGGCATGAGGAGTGTTGGCTGGCTCTACAACTAATGCCTGATGCTGTGCAGGAGATCTACCAATGAATCTGATATCAAATCGCTTGTAGCACTCAGCTGCAGTGTGACCCCACCTGCAGCAAATCTGACATTCTACATTTGCTGACTTAGCATTGTTTATGTTGTTTCTTCCTCTGCCTCTACCGCGCGAATTTTCTCTTCCCCTATTTGAATTTGAATGAGGCTGATAAAAGTTGTTACCTTGTTGTGTAACCCCTTGTGTGGCATTATGATGCACTAGTTGAAACTGCTGACGAGACTGATTTTGCTGTGAGCCGTTAGAATAGAAGATCTGATTGTCAATGGTGACAGGCCTTGAATGCATAAGTTTTTGTGGGCCAGAGTTGAGGCCCATCTGAGGCCCAAATGCTCCAACTTGGTTGTCAGTGAGGTGCACTGATGGAGACGCCATGGCTTTGAGACTTGGTTGAGCTCGAGCTTCATGAGCAAGGAGAAGACTCTGAAGTTTAGCCATGGAGGTTGTCGTTTGTCGCATGGAGAGAGCAGTGACAAACGTGCCAAAGTCAGTGCTGAGATCTTGAAGTACATAGATAACCAGATCTTGCTCAGACACTGGAGATCCAGCACTTCTGAGACGATCTGCAATGATCTGCATATGCTGAAGGTATTGTGTGCAGGAGAAAGCACCTTTCTTAGAAGTTTGAAGCATCAATTTGAGTTCTAATACCTTTGCTAGAGACTGTGAAGTGAGCAATTGCTCAAGAGTGTGCCACACTTGAAAAGAGGATACACAGTTGAGTACCTGAGCAAGCATGCATCGTGGGAGAAATTGAGCTTAGAAGCCATGCTAGGATCAACTGATCTTGTTGTTGCCATTGAAAGAACTTTGGATTGCTTATCTCTGTGCCATTGCCACCATTAATTATGCGAGTGGGAGCAGATCTGGTGCCATCAACAAAGCCAATGAGATCATATCCTCGAAGAACTAGTAAAATTTGGGATTTCCACAGCAAATAGTTGTCATAATCCAGTACTGTATGAATTTGATGAGAGAATTTAATCGCATTAGAAGAGCGAGTCGAATTTTGTGGAAACAAGGTAGAATTTGATGTCGAATTGGAAGTCGACATTTTTAGATCTTCGAAAGAGAAAAAAAGAGTACACAAAGAAAGAGAAACAAGAAAAGAAGAAGATGTAGATCTCAAAGATCAAGAATTTCACTCAAATTTGCTTGAATTTGATGAGCGTGAGCTCAGATTGGCTCTGATACCATGATTGATTTCATAACACAGAGAATTTTGAGAGAATATTTCTTGAATTTCATTTTACAAACTCTGATCTAGATCTCTATTACACACATATTTATAGGCTCATTCTGTACAATGTAAAGCTAACTAACTCTCTCTAACTAATTGATGTCTTCTTCCTGTCCATTACTAACATTACTGGATTCCTCCATTTGCTGATTGTCTACACAAATCAATTAGAAATATAGGACTCCTGTTGTACTGTTAGATTTTATGTTCCATGAAACAAATAGTGATTCCATAGATAGTCAAGCAAATTTGTGCTACTCATACTTGAAGAATATGTAATAGAGAAAGCACATGAGACATGTCGCTTGAAACTTAGCTTTAAACCCTTGTAGTCATCTTGCAATTGAAATCTCTGGCGTCTCTTATATATCTATTTTAAGGACTGATGGCATTAAATCTCGCAACTGCCTCATATTCCATGTTTCTGGTCATACATTGAATTCTAGAATAAAGCGAATGCTTGTTTATGTTGGATTGATTAAAAATTATCTAGATGATCATATTTGTGAACCCGTACAGAACACACTTATTTGCAAAATTAGTTACGTATAGATACCGTTTCATGATCTAATATAATATGAGTGATCTATATTAAATGCACACCTTAACACGAAAACAACGATATAATGTTGGGAGAAAAAGAGGGAGAAAAGGGGTTTCTAAAAGTATCACTACAAAAATGTGTCTCCTTTGTCTGAATATGGATTTTTTTTTTTTTTATGTTTGGCTCTTCATTCAAGCATGATAAATTATCTCCTGTGTAATCTTTCGCAGATGTATATTAATAAGCATAACTAATTGCATAGCACAAAATCTTTACCACTGAATTTTACAACATAGGACAAATGAGAGCACAAACAAGACAACACTAGCGATTTCTCTCTTTCTGTCTCTCCCACATGTTCTTGTCCTCAAAACATGTCTTCTAATTTGTATAAAACTTATTTCATCATAGAAAGGAGGTGTTAATTTAAGGGGTCGTGATATATAGTAGCCAAAAAAAACTTGTAGCACATCATAAACTTTATAACAAATCTTCTCAAAGTGTGTTGGATTATAAGGAACATGTAAGGCAATGACATCATTACAATTTTCATAAGTTCTTATAATTTATTAATTCTCAAGTCGGTTATAATAATTGATGACAGAAATATGTTGTTAAGCACAGAATGTTCCTACTTCGATTCAATCCACCGAAATAGCAGGAAAAAATATATATCTCTGTAACGCATCATGAGCGTTATAATTTATAACAAATTTTCAATGAATGTTTTGATTTTTTTTTTAAACAAAAATGAGTGTCAAGCCCTCATCTTTTCCATTAAAATTTAAGGATTACATGTTTAGCCAGTGGCTAAATTAGTTAAAAAAAAATGAAAAAAAAAAGAGGAAAAAAAATTGAGAAAAGAACATCCTCAGCAGGGGTAATTACTTGTGCCTATGAAAAGCATTCCACTCCATAATAGTTTGAGAAACCATATTATGCGACTGTGATGCTAATACAACTTTTCTCCGTTCGCATCTATTATAATAATTCTCAATTAATATCAGAAGTGTAGAGTCAAGCACAATGAGTTCTATCCTCATACCTCAATACGACGATCAAATTCTTTTGGTACCCCCTTTAGATAGCTCTAGAAATATCCACACTGGTTCAAATATAACAAAATTGGAACACTTTCTATTAAAACAATTAGTAGATTAAAAAAAAAAGAGCGGTTTCGCTGCCACAGTTGTCACAAATTTCCATCCGTCTGATTAAATTAAATCGATGGATATGATTGAATTTTAATAAAGCAACCTTTTATTACTATTAATAGTTGTCTCCTCTTTCTCGACTTCCCTATGCCTGGAATACAAAAGGACTCTTAACCTTTCTCTTCTCTCCCACGTTCTTCCACTCTGGTTCTTACGCTATCTTTTTTCTCGCTCTTGTGCTCTCTACTCTCGTGCTTGTGTGCTCCTTTATGTACTTTTTTTTTTTCTTGAAAGAAGATGTGCATGTCTTCCAATTCAAGCAACAATGACGAGGAATTCTTCAATTCCATTCTTTCTATTGGGCGAATTTCACTATAGTTTCAATTGATCAAATAATTAATCATTTTCACTGTTTCTTTCGTCGGGCATGTCTCAAGTGATCTAATTAAAGAGAGGCTCATAAGTGAAATCAAGATGTTTTTTGTGATGATATGGAATCAATTTGCCACCTGTTTTTACATTGCGAGTATACCAAGCAAATCTAATATTTGATGGCGGGGGAAGTTAGGGACCAAACTATATTGGAACGAGCAGAGGTCTACTGTCGTCATATATTTTATTAAAATTTAAAATTTTAAAAATTTAAATGCTGAATCTAAACCGTTGATCTTGTTCAATTTTACGAGAGATTCGTTTTTATATAAATTTTATAAATTTTGGAATTGATTTGATACTAGATCAAGTGGCCAACAAATGAACGAATCTGGTTTAATTAATTCTAATACGTTCATAATTTAGTCATTTAATCAAGTACCAAATCGACTCCAAATTTTATAAAAGTTATATGAAAACGCATCGCCCATAAAATTGAACAAGATCAACGGTTTGGATTCAACATTTGAATTTTAAAATATTTAAATTTTAAAACTTTTAAACTTTTAATAAAACTTGGAGGACAGTAGACCTCTGCTGTTCTTTACGACAGCAGAGGATTTCATTCCAAACTATATTGACTGGCACAATATTCGTAAATCATATTAGGTGTTTGGAATGAAAGAGAGGAGACAAAACCATTAGGAGTAATAAAAAGTTGCTTTATTAAAATCCAATCACAATTATTGATCTATTTTAATAAGACGGATGGAAATTTGTGGCAAGGCAGTAGAAAAATTGTGGCAGCGGAACCGCTCTCTAAAAAAAATACCTTGCTTCAATATATGCCCCGAACATATAATGTGAAAAAACATAATATAAAATCACAGGCATTGTTTCTACTAAACTTTTGCTGCTATCATGAGCAGTTAGGAATCGTCATTCATTCCAGTAGTATAATGTTTATATACAATCTTTCTGATCTACTTTATTGGCTCATTGCAACCATATTGCACGTGTATTGCTTTTAGCTTTGTCCCTATAAGTTCTTTGAATAATTATAAATTCCATTACACTAGTGATCCTCAGTGTGCACATAATTCTTATTTGATTTCTAACTTTTATTATTCCCATTTTGTTTCTAAAGTCCCTAATCATTCCATTTAATTTCAGAATAATTCGCTATTCCAATTCATATTAATGGTCCATCCTATTTCCTATTTTTTTTCACTAGAAGAACGATACAAACTTTCAATCATTGAAGAGATCACGTGAGAATGTAAGAAAACGAGGAAAAAGATTTGTGTCTAATTTGTTGATATGATTTATGTTTGATATTTTGTGCAAATGAGTAATATGGGGACCCAAGTTCTGAATTTCTAATCTTGAGGAGCCAAAATCGGAAAGCGCGTGACATTGTGGACCATTTTGTGCTATTCTCTTGTAATTAAATAAATTAACTGAAAAATTTGGAATCGACAAGAATGGAGCCATCTATCTCGTGATAGATAATTATTTGAGTAAAAGGAATCCAATGCTCTCTGCTATTCACAGGCAGTTTGAAAAGCTAATCATGATTATAACTATACTCCAGCATGACACCATCATCGGCATTTTGTTTATGCAATACTAATATAAAATAAATAAATAATAACAAAGAAAAAATTATAATTTACAGCCCGAAAAGTTAGGTGCAACAAATGATAATTTTTATTTTTTAACTATGCAGATCTATGATAACAATTACAGTAAATTAAGTTAATCATACAAGATACCATTGGTAAGACTGATAAACTATTTAACACATAAATCTTGTACTAATAAAATCGTCGGAAGTTCATTATTTCAATTAGTGAAACAAATCAAATGAGAGGAAATTGAAACCAATCTGACACATGAGGCCCAAAATTGCTCTAAAGCTTTGGGCCAATGTTTTCTACTTTTTCATTTTATTTTGGGTCCGAAGATTTACATAAATAATGAGCTCCTTTAAAATTGTTCACTAAGCGATCAAAAAATAATAATAATAGGCTCCATCAAAATTGGTCATATATTATTTTCCCTAATTGCAATTTGAGAATGCGATTATGTATTTGAGAGAATTTGTCCTTGTGACCTGAGATAAGTTAATTCTAGAATTGATGAGTAGGAGGTGATAACGTCCTGCATCAAATTTTATGAACTCAAAACTTTTTCTTTGAATCTACCTTGACAGCCACTGTCAAGCTTGTCTTAAAAAACTTTTTCATTGAATTGTAAGTACTGATTAGCTTCCAATTATTATGAAATATAGATATGAGTTATGACATAGACCGTGCTACTTCATGTGACTTATCAGAGGCTGGAATTGCCGGCCACTACAATATATATTAGAAAATCTCCCCAGTTATCATACATTTTCAGACTTTAGAGAAGATTCATCGGACTGCACTTCAAATCTCTTTGACTAAACTCTTGCTACACAGAAAGGAGAAGCCCATCCACATCTGTTATTATTCACAATTGCAGAGTTATACCTATTTTACAAGCCAAGTAAACTAAAAAAAAAAAGTGAAAAGAAAATATTGAAGTGCAATTTGGAGGACTGAGTTGGGATCTACTTGCGCATCTAAACTCATGAAATTCACTGACATTTTTATGAAATGGCAGCATTGCAGCATTTTAAATGAGCTGACAGCAAGTATCCAGTACTCAATTCAAACTTTCCTATTATAACCAAATTATCCACGTTTTCCCTTAATTTCTTGGGGGATTACTGATATGGTTTAAACTATCTGATGCTAATTGTACTGACCATTTGCATAATGGTAAATCTTGATCCATCGTTTATTTGGCAAAGGATAGGGAGACGCCCTTTGAATCACTTTCCTCCCTGGACAAACGGTTTTGGTGATCAAGTTGAAATATTTTAATAATATACTCAGAATATAGGAGTGAAACTGGTGGGCATTTTGTCGAAGAAAAATAAAACTTGTAACGTTCCATTAGTGCATTACATTTTCATTCTTTTTTTTTTTTTTTTTTTTTTGGGTTGGCCATCGTAGGAGAATAACAGAGTGGTTGGATTCAAGGTTAAATAATACAGTGGATTGAACTAAATGAAATTACAGTTTTTTCTTTAGTTCTCGAAAAAAGAAAAACTAAATGAAATGACTCCCGATCTTGTCACATAAAGTGATGGAAATGCCAACTGAGATCGCAGATACACATGTAAATGGTTATTGAGCTGACATGTATGCCACGTTGGTGTAGGGATACTGTCAGTGTTGCAGATTGTGATATGTTTTGAATCAATAATCAACAGACAAGGGTGATCAACATTTAGACCCAAAGGGGAGTGATCTTATCTGTATTGTTTGCATGTTTTTGGCATGGCGTTTTTGTATGAGCAATGAACAGGTTGAACAGATCTAAAAACAGCTAAGAATAATTCAAGGGATGTAGCTTCAATATGAGGCTTCAGACTAGAGCCATGTACCAAGCAGCCCAAGATCCATGAACTACCCAAGGCATCCATCCATAGAAACGAACAATGTAATTGTATGCGACTAATTTTAATTATGGTCCAGATTTATGTCGAATTTCAAAATAGGAGTCGCAAGGCTGAGCTATACAATCAAAGTACCTCTTCTGTGTTGGCGCAAATAGGACTGAAAACGGTAGCCGTTTCGACCGTTATTTCGTTTCGTTTCGTCCTAAACGGAACGGTAACGGTTAAGAATTTCGGTTTCGTTTAAGGAACGGAACGGGTAACGCAAATAGAAATACAGTTTCGTCTCAGAAACGGAACGGTTAACGAAACAGAGTTGTTTCGTGAACGTTTATTTCGTCCGTTTGAATTGTTATCATAGATTCCACGTTATGCAGGTCTAGGAGCAAAGTAGGGTTCAGTGTGACGGGCATATCAAGCCCAAAGAAAATTAGAAATCAGAACTACTCATTTTTATATCGGATTAAAAAAATGAAAGAAAATATAAAATTCCCGTAAATGATGAACGCTAGTTAAACATTGTAACAGTAGGAAAGTCCCTCTCTTTTTGCAAGTAAGAATTTTCACATATGGCTTGCTAGAATCCTATTTATATTATGCAACTAGCCAACTACATATTATTGCCACAATAAAAGAAGGCCCTCTTTTTAGACAAAATAATCTGATAAATTTTCTCAAGTGGCTATATCAGAAAAAAATACAAATAGCTGGAGTAATGTCCTAAAAAAATAGCCTCATGTATCACACGCAAATGTAGTACATAACCACACGTTCTAAAAGATATGTACCACATACTCAATAACTAAGTTTAATTTTTTAATATGTTTATCTAACTAGAAGCTAAAAACAATTAAATTAAAAATTGTCAAGTAACTTCTAAAATATTTTTCTAAAAAGACATTCAAAACTATAAATTCTGAAATATTTTTCAACAATCTCCTTAATACCATCTACAAAACTTACCGCATATGCTTCTATTAATCTCGGATATGCAGTACGAGACGATCGCCCCACGTATGTTGAAAACAACATTTTAAAACATTGGCTCAGAGACACTCCCCACTTATCAGTTGCTTGAGAAGAACAGACTCTCACGACCACCAGCAACATAAAACAAAAGAAAAACACAAAACCGAACAAGAAATTTCAAAATTAAAAATCGAAGGGAGAAAAATACAATGGGTAGTTTGCAAAAGTCAACAATCAACAGGTCATGGACACTACTCAAGCACAACAGATAATAATGGTCCACAAAAAGCAAGCTAAAGTACACTACCATAATCCAAGTTTAGATAAGTTCACAACAAATTAAACAGATTCAACCACACCATACAGACACAACAAGTCTATTAGAACACTGTTCAAAGCACACCTACATAGTACCAAAAGTATAAAACCAAACAAGCTTAATTAAATTCAAGAACCAGGTTTCGGCAGAAGAACCAACAATAACACAACTTAACAATAAAACATGACCCGCTTGACATTGTCCTTGAGAGCAGGAAGAGGCCTAACAGCAACGTTTCCAGTGGCCCTGGTGGTACGTGAGCCCCCAGGAGGCACACCGCGCCCTGTCACTGTTCCACTGGCCATCGAACCACTGTCAGATGTTTCAGGTTCCATGTAAAATCGAGCACGGAATGCTGCCAGATGTGCATAATATGCTGGTGGGACTGCAAAAAAGAAAATGAAATGGTTATTGGTGCCAAGTAAGAATATAATGTTTAGTTCTAATTTTAAGGACTATAAAATGGAACAAGCATCTACAAATTTTCAGAGATTAGAGCTAGGGCTGACTTCTAAGAGGTCATGGGTTCAAGCCCCACATGCTTGTGATAGGCTTGGGGAGTTAACGTAAAAACCTAGCCATATACAAAAGAAATGACCAGGGACAGATGTCATATCTAGCCTATCCCCGTTTGGGACCAAATGCTTAGAACATTTAAATTATATAAACTCAGACTCTCCTCTCATCAATTTACCCATATTTCCCCAACCATATAATATATATAATATATTTTCATCCTCATGATATCAAATATACGTCTTGTTTCCTTCCAGAGCTACTCATTGAGCCCCATCAATTTTATAAAAAATCACTAGTCTGATTTGGACAACTGAAGAAGAACATATTTTCACCCAGAAATTGTACTTCAATGGTTAAGCCAATTTCAAAATTTTAAGTTACAGGCTTCAAAAAAAAGATGGCAAAAATGATTCAGCACTCGTGGTTTCTTTCAAAGAAAAAAAGGAAATGAACACTCACCAATTGACACTGACCGGGTACACCTTGCATAGCTGCAAAAGAAGTTTCTTTTGTCAATAAAGTAATCCACATTATACTAGTTATTACATGGAAAGGAAAAAAAAAAATAGTATCGACAATTTTGCTTTACGTGTAACATAGATTGTTGGTGAGGGTTTGCAATGCATCTGCAGTGAACTTGTTCTCATCCCACAGGACATGATAGTGTGCAGGGCGACTCGTCCCCTGCAAGTTAATGATGAGTCACACACTGTTATAAAAACTTGATCCATTAGTCATAATAACAGAGCTTCAATTATAATATTATATACTCTACCTGAATGCCAGCATGGCTACACAAGTAGAAATCAAACTCGGTTGGATGGCAAATCTTGGAATCCACAACTGTGCCTGATAATTAAAAATAAGTGAGAGTAGTATCAACAAGTACCCAAAAACATAACAATCAAGGATTATTAATAAATTACAGCACCAGATTTCTCCATGCAAAAACTGTTGTACCACTAGTCAGCAAGGATCAAGGAAAATTCAGTAAAGATTGTCTTATTTAAGAAAACTAACCAGGTAGTATGTTTCCACTACGGTCAACAGAACGATTATCAGAGTGGTTATTGGCAAATAAGCGAGTGTGATGGCGCTTCTGAACAACTACAAAAGTCACTGGCGGCTGGTAATTAGGCTCCAAGGAAGCACACGCCTGACATAAGAGAATAAATATCATGATTTATCAAAAAGAAATTTTTTTTGGAATCACTGAGCATCCATAGGATAAGGGAAGAACAACAATACCTTCCTAATAGCATCAAGTTCATACAACAATACTTGGTAAAATTGTCCCTCGCTGACCCCATCCCTGCATGAGAATACAATAATCATGAGGATTTAATTATTCAGGCTTATTGAAACCAAGAATGAAGAGAGAATTCATAAATTAGTACCTATAAAAGATGATCCTCTGAGGCTTTTGTCCAGTAGCTCTCTTGAAAGAAATAAGCAGCTCCCTACAAATTTCAAATAGTACAAGTTTTAGAAGTTGCTATTCTCTAATTATTGCTGGTCACCCCATAATCCAAACAATAAAAAATAAGTTCAGCATACTTGATCATGCCACCAGTGACTGTGCCCCTTTGCGGATCTTGCCACACTTTGAAGAGATCCTGGATGAGTTCCTGGCGGTGTGCCTGTGCACTCACCAGACCAGCATATTTGGTCACTTCTGGCCAGTCCTGGGAAGCAACCACCTATTGTTCAGACAATTCAGTATTCAGTCAACTGCATGAATTTTATACCAGAAGAAAACACGAGTAAACAGTAATTTAGCTTACAGCAGCAATGGAAGGGCTGGAATCCTCTCCAGGATGAGGATGAGTAACATCTGCTCCAAATATGATTGTCGGCCTATCACTGACGAGAGGGATCCTCCCTCTTAAAGCATCCATGAGAACTGTGTTCCTTCCCCCAACCTATCCACACCAATATTATCAATGAACATATATGGATCAAATAAGAGAAGATCATTTCAAATAAGAGGATGAGGCCAACCTTCACGTTTATTTTAAGAGCCACATTTGCGAGATACTGCTTGCTCATCTTGAAAACATGCTTCGTCAGGCAGCATTGTGAGACTAACCCGAGATCAGTCTCACATATTCTTTTGAGATCACCTGTTCAGGAAAAAAAACAAGAGAAACAACAAAATCAATCAACAAAATTAGAATAAGTAGTCACATGTAAATTATACAGAACTGCAAAACATTAGCAAAAAAAGATATGTGTACCATATAAAGAGCCATTATTGTCAGGTAAGATGACAATGAGCAAGTCTAGCTCTTTGTTTTGAGCTTTTAGTGCATTCATGGCATCTGAGTAACGGGCCTTCAGAGCCCTTTCCACATGTTCAGGCCGAGCAGTTAGTGGTGGTAGCACAGGATCCGGTGCAAAATCCTGATAATTTTTAAGTAACAAATAGAAGGACAGAGAAATTAGATAAAAATTACTAGGTAGCATCTACACTAAAAATGTAAACTATACATTTCTTGAGAATAAGTAAACATTTCAAAAACATGCAAACCATGTCCAAAAACGCGTACAACGCATATCAGCAAGTGTTCAAGTACAATAATGTAGTTTATCACAACATGGGCGTACCATTCCTGAAACTTGACACATGATGGCAAGCTCATGACAGAAATTACGAGCAGCATTATCTTGGACATTACGAGAGAAGTTGATGCATATCCAGTGGCTAACTTTCCCACCATTGAACATTCTCTGAAAAACAAGGAGAACTCAAATGATTAGATCAAAACCCGTAAGACAACAGCATCAAAAGGGACCTTTCTTATTTTGCGCAGATGTAGCATACCTTGTTCATCATATTCCATTGTCCAACCCTTGGCAAGCAATCCTTCTCTCTGCCGCTATCATGGTACTTGAGCTGTTTAAAATACAAAGAAATTAAGTCAAACCAAAGGAAGTCCCGACAACCGTCAGTGCAATAAATATAAATAATACATGATAGCAAGTTACCCATGGAGGAGGTAGAACACGAGCCTCTACTGAAGCTAGACGCTCATCAATTTTGATACCGAACTCCTGAGCATAAGGATCTCTATAATATGCATTGTGCTGAACAGTCTGATCACATCAAAAGGGTTACATGAGCTAACAAAACATTTGTATCGAATAAATAAACATACAGAAAATTAATCTTTACTGTAGCTAACAAAACATTTGTATCGAAGGGTTACATGAGATATTTTATGGAGTCTCGAAATGTTATAAAGAATAAATACCTGCAAAATGTCAAGCTCACGCTCATGGGGGCGTTGGCAAGTCACTTTAAGGAGGGCAGTGATCTGCTTCTCATTAAGTCTCTTGGAGTACCTCTGTCCCTCTACTATCTTGCAGACCTGAAGTTTCGGAATATAAGAAATGTTTGATCAATTTAAGAATGAATCAGGAAAAAAAGATCCAGGAACTCCAGAAATGCTATCAACAATCTGAACAAAGGTATCAACCAGTACAGTCCGTAAGGCACCCAAAACATCACCAAAGAAACCAAGACAAACAAAATAATTTAAAAGCAAAATAAAGAAGAGGATTCGGGGTAGTGATCAGTAGAAGTCCTACACCAGCTTGTACAAGTTTCTATGTTCCTTGGAAATTACATGTAATTATCCATATTACAGAACAATGATTAGAAAGAAGAATACACATACTTCCATGGGAAGATAATTTGGTCTCTGCTGATTACCAACTTGAAGGCAAGGTAAAGTTGTGTGCTGGATATTGAAGCCATAAGTCTCATGGAAGTACTGCACAACAGATTTCATTGTTCCACGCTCATCAACTGGGAAACTGTAAATCCATGCATTATAAGGTACTGATTTGTATATATATCATCAGAACTATCAAGAACAACATATATACTATAATGAGGGAAGTAAATTCTTACGTCAATTCTCTGGTTGCCTGTGATGTTAGACCAGATATACGGTACTTCCTACGCATGTTCCCTCGATGGGTAACCTCAACCTTTACTCCCCTTAAAGCTTTCTTGATCTACCAAAGGTAAGAACCCAATGCTAGTTAGCAAAAGCATAGTAACATAAACTGCTTATATGTAATGGAGATTGAGAATTAGAAGCAAACCTTCACACGATCAGAGTCAGACAATGGCCTAGCTGAGATGTCTCTGTTGAGAAGCTGGGCTACAAATTCTATAACTGGCAATGGTTCTATAAAAGCAGTCGAAGACATGTCTGAACAAGTACTCACAAAAAAGATAAAACATTATCAAGCTTTGAAATTAAATAATGAAAGATATACATACAGATTATATTATAAAGTCGTGTTGAAACAATTCACAAGAAAAGTACAATCAACAAATGGAGAAAGTAGTAACAATTATCTGTCTTTTAAGGTCAAAACAAAAGTTTAGTTTATTGATTTAAAAGTTGAAGGCAATCATGAACAAACATGCCAAAATTTTAACTATGAAAACTGAAGCAGTCTTCAGACGCACCTATATTGAGAGAGAGCCCCATTTGGGTCGGGCGAATACTCTGGTAAAACCCACGCCAACTCTCCAAGCCCTCACCAAGCTGTTGACGCCTCCCTAAATTTGGTGAATAAAATGAGCGACCAACTGGGCAATACCTGCAACAGTAAACCAGGCCAACAATCAAACAACATACAAATCGAGGATGTGAAAACAGGAGAAGTTGGAAGGAAAGGCCAGACCAGTGTCATACCTGGCAGTAGGCAATTCACGAAGCACAATGTCAAGAACTTGAAGAGCCTCTTGAGGAGCATCAGCTTGTCTTCCTTGCAAGAACATCGCCAAGTGGTGGAGGTCAGCTCTAGCTGCGAATTTGATCACCACACGGAATTGCCTCTCTCTCCTACAAACATCAAATAAGAAATCATACATCTTTTATGTCACTATGTAAGCAAAAGGGACAGAAGGTCTATTTAATACCTTTGAGTTCCAGCTAAACCTTCTTCTTCATCACACAGCGTGATATCGAAGCTCCTAGAGGTAAATGGTAGGGGCCCCGCTGTGTACAGACTCTTCCTTCCATCATAAGCTGGGAGGCGACCACCAAGGCAACTTTCCCTATAAAGAGTAACCAGTTCTGACATGACAGCACGGTTCACACCACGAGAGGTCACTTCAGGAGTGATAGACACCTGGTTATAGAAATTGCATGCTACATTCAAATGAACTCAACCGTTGAAACAATTGTTAGTTTAAATAAAAGGTATCATGAGAACCTAACATTTATTATCTTATACTCTCATATTGTCAATTCACAGTGAAGGCGACAGTAGGTTGATTGCAAGTCTTATACTCTCATATTGTTAATTCACAGTAAACACAACAGTAGGTTGATTGCAAGTCAACTTGAGCATACAAATGCACAAAGCAATTCTACAATGGAGAAACAACTACAAAACCAATGAACTTACATCATACTGGTGAAGGTCTTTGTCAGGCAGCTCAGCAAAGAAATGGTTTGCCTTAACGATGCATCGCTCTCCATAAGTACCCTTGCCAGGGCGTAGAGGAAACCTCACAGATTTGCTTGAGGGAGGCGGAGCCACCTGAATAGCCTGGCTACTTGAGCCCTGTCCCTGGATTGATAGCTGTTGGAGCTGCTGCTCCACCTGAGCAGATGAAGAGCTAGAACCCCCCTCAGACATGATAGCTGTTGGAACTGCCTGAGGGGTCTGGTATGCTGCCTGAGGTGGCGGCTGTGGTGGTGCTTGGTGCAGCTCGGGAATTATTCTTGGAGGTGCCGTGCTACTGACTCCTGGCCCACCACGTCCACCGCCCATACCGCCCCTGCGGCCGCCACCACCATAGTATTGCTGAGATGACCCACCTCTTGCCTGAGGGCCACCTCGTGACTGGTAGTGCTCGGTCTGTGCACCATGAGGCTGGTAATAACTGCCACGGGGTTGGTATTGCTGGCCACCACCGCGGCTGCCACCTTGTTGGGTGTACTGTGGACCGGACTGAGACCAGCCACCACGGCCACTAGCAGCATGTTGCTGTTGTTGCTGATGTTGATGCTGTTGATGTTGTTGATGCACTGGGGCACGCTGTGGGGGCTGTGATCCACCACTGCCTTGTCCTGGGTAGCCACCAGATTCACGAGATGACTCAGATGACTCGCCCGAATGTCCAGTTCTTTTCTTCCTCACCATGACTAAATCAACTGGTTGATGTCCTAGAAAATTAGAAAAGACAATTTGTAAGAGAGATTTATAAGAGAGAAGACATGTGAGACTTAGAGAAAATTAAAGCAGTTTGAAGGAATTATTCAACAGCAACATCGATTTTGCACGGACAAGGGACCAAGAAAAAGACTTAAATTCAAACTAAAGACAACAAAAGCTAGAACTGTCAAGGTGTCAAAAATTTTAAAATATTTATTTTAGAAACTACAGGCGTTAGCAAAGTAGATAATATTTTTCGCAATCTAATTTTGCGGCAGCCATCATGTTAAGGAACAAGAGACAGAAAATATAATATAATGAATACAAAACCATATAATGTGCTCCCATTGGAAACAAAGAAGGTGCATTACCAAATATGACAACATTAGTATGCATTATGGAAGCATTGATGGTGCTGTTGCTTATTTCGACAAGACGAAGATGGAAACAGACATTTTGGAAGTCCAATTGCGCTGGTTTTAATCCAAAATGTAGTGTTACTTGCAACTGATGAACTTTGGTAATGAGGATTGCATTATGTGCGTATTAATGACTATCAAAAAGATATCACTAAATCATATCCAACTACTCGCAAAATGAAAAACAATACAGACATTTCCTTACCTAAACAGCATATCCAACTAT